>JAKOOJ010000007.1:15275986-15543486 GCA_022577455.1 Arizona elegans
TAGTGTAAACATATCCCCCAGATGCCCATTAACTCTTTCAGGTAGTCCAGACAATAAGCACAAACTATGAGTACTAATGCTATCTTTATTGTAAGGTTGCAGTAACCAAATGTTGCCAATTCAAAAATTCCTCTTCCCTCCTTTTCTTTTACTTTCCAGAAAACTCCTTACTGAGATGCTTCCATGATCCTTTTCCAACTGTAGGCTGAGATATCGTTTACATGATGGTTGTCTAGGCTGCATCTCTTCCTCCTGTTTCCCAACCTTGTTCCCACATACCACTACATTACCTGCCAGATCAGTTCTCTGGGAAAAAAAGTATAGCAGCAGGAACATTAATGACAGTGATTATTGTTATAATTTCATTTCTAAAAAACTATACCTACAGTTTCCCTTGGTGGTTCTAGTTAACTATCAATGGGAAGAATTATTCAATTCATGTTAGTAGAAACCATACTTATCATTAAGCTACAATGATCCATTAAACGTGCTTTTATAAGGTTTGCAAGCTAAGAGATTCATTAAAAAATTAGGCTGCCTAGTAAAATTATCCTTCAAGGACTCCCTAAGTAAATAGAATCTGATAACAGCCTTCACGTGGTACAAAGTTAAAGACACATTTCTACAAACTTGACTGCATATTTACTATTTATATATAACAGTTTATCAATTCAAAATAAGAAAGCAATGCATATGAGCAATGGAGAAGTTTATATACTCTGAAGAAGGGGAAGAAGGTATTTGCTGTGCCAGTTCTCTCAGGATCAGAAAGACTGATTTTGCCACAAAAATAGCTGAATAATGGGCTCTTTCCCAGTTCTTCTTCCCACAAGCTAAAGAAAGTAGAGATTAAGCAGCCACCATTCCCAGGGTAATGCTTCAGCAGATAACCTACTGTGGAAAAGTCTTGTGGTAAACCAACCCCTCACAGTTTAGGCCAGGAACGTCCAATCTTGGCAACTTTAAGACTTGTGGACTTCAAATCCCAGAATTTTTCAGCCAGCCATGGAGTTAAAGGCCACAAATCTTAAAATTGCCAAGATTGGGCAACCTTGGTTTAGACATGGCAAATTATGTTATTTTTTTTAGATTTTCTGAAAATTCAAAGAAATGCAAGTTGACAAGTTTCACCATGGCAAATGTTAGCAGAAACACCACAACTTTAAAACACCTCCCCAGTTCTTTAATCCTATAGTGGGAAAACCATCAGAGTGAGCAGCTGTCCTGTAGGAAAAGTGCCATCCCACAATAAGTTTTCCCTACAGTTTTGACACAGCAACACCAGAGTCATGAGCGGTGGTAATGATCTTCCTAGATATGTGTCCAATTATAAGACCTCTAGCCAGCAAAAGGTCCACTTCCCACCTATTCCACTTATCACAAGAAAGGTTAGAGAGAAAGAAAGGAAAATGGGTGTCTTTTATTCATCTTCTTCTTGTGACTCTTGCCAGGAAATGTTAAGGCAGAGAAACTGTAGAAAATGGTTTCTTCAAACTGTGAGATTGAAGACTGACAAATAAAATGGACAGAAGAAAACTTTGGACAATGGTGTCAAAGGGCTCCTATTTTACTTTGTAGCTGAGGAAGAAGTTGTATGCAGAGTATCATAGTTTCATGCTAGTTCCCACACTAGATAGTTTGTGTTGTGATGAAGAGCCCTGAGACTTGGGAGATCTAGTTTCAAATCCTTTCAACCATGGAAACATTTTTTAGCTTTGAGTCAGCAACGTTCTCCTAATACAACCTATCCACAGCTCTATTATTCTAACAAAAAAAGTGAAGGACAGAGCGTTACGCACATTGTCTTCTTTTCGTGAAGAAAGTCTAATGTACAAATAAATATGCACTAAAAACACCTTCATTTCACATTGATCAAAGCTAAAAGAATTGTTAATAGGTCTGAATGTCATTCAGAAAGACACTCATTTCCACTTTCATTACATTTGTAAAATGCACTTTGGCTTAAGACAGGGGTACCAAACTCAATTTCATTGAGGGCCACATCAGGGTTGTGTTTGACCTTGGGGGGCCAAAGTGAGTATGGCCAGGGTGAGCATGGGCAGCTCAATGTCACTTGTGTCAGGAGAGCCTATGATGGCCCAAGCTCTCTGTCAGAGAAAATGGGCTCCCGAGCTTCATTTTCAGCTGCGATAGCCTCCTGCAGCCCTCATTTTTGCTGACAGAGGCACTGTGGGCCAGTCCTTCGCTGTTTTCAAAGCAGCCCTGCAGGCCAGATCTAAGCACCCCATGGGCCGTATCTGACCCCCGGGCCTTGTGTTTGACACCCTTGGCTTAAGGTAAATATAATTAGTTAAGCAACGCAGGTTCATTTTTTGTCCTTGCAAATGCCTCAAGAATGTTTTTGTAATGGTGTACAACATATCCAGGGGTGGGTTCTACTTAACTTTACTCCTGGTTCGCAACAGGGCCGCATGCGCAAAAGCATTCTGATGACGTTGGGGTTGGTGGGCGGAGCCTCCCGCCGGTTTTACTACCAGTTCTATAGAACCAGTATGAACTGGCGGCAACCCACCACTGAACATACCCAATGGTAAAATTAGCCTTCAGTTCAACATCTATAATGCCAATTATCAGCTACCAAAACTGCTTTTGTTTAACAGCAAAAAAAAAAAAAAGGTGGGGGTGGGAGGGTACACTGTTCACATATGTAATTCTGCAATTTTATTTCTGTTAGATGGATTTATGTTTCTATGAATGTTCATTAGAAAACTGAAGACTTATATTTGTTATAATATGTTAGCTTTGGCTTCCTTTTTTTCTTACTCTGGTTGATAGCAAGTGTCTTTAAATTAAATAATGATAAAAGTTAAACCCAAAAACACAGGGGCTGTCAGAGAAGTAGAATTCCTGATGGTGACTTGCAACTATCCCAGATGTATTTTTTGAACAGATTTACAGCTATTATAGAGAAGTATGACTAATAAAAAGCATCCAGATAGAAATTAAAAATACTTTTGTGAGCAATTTAGCAATAGGATGCTGCCACTTGCTAGAGTTTTCTTTCAGATTATTTTTTTCCATTCGGTGACACTGAAGTCTGATGATTTATTACTCTGTCCAAAGACAGCTACAGAAGCAATATTGAAATGTAATTACAAAGGTTCGTGGAAAATGGCATTATTTTTTTCCCTCTAGAATGCATTCCCCCCTCACAAAATAAGACATTGTTTTTATTTAAAGCTAAAGGCAAATTCTAACAAGAATCAGAACATAAATCATTGCTTGAGAGTCCAAATTCTTGAGAGTCTTTGTTGTTTCCTTACATTGCCTGCATTTGGATGTAACGCTAAATTAGAGATTACATAATATAGATGAGCCTCAGGTTACACAATTTCCTCCTCTAGAGTGAATGCAAAGACAAGAAAAAGCTTTTGCTTCTGTTAACTTCTACCAGTTAACAGCAATTAATTCCTGAACTGTAGATTCTTCTTAATCTAAACAGTATTTAATCGAAACAAGCTTGTTTCCCTTGACTTGTTTCAGTAATTCATATTTAAGTCAAATCAATGTATCCCGCACCCCCCAGCGGGAGCTAACAGTAAAGTTGTGTTAGTTTGAGAGAGTGAGGCATCTTGCATCTTTCAGATATTTTGATATCTTGATATTGGAAAGATGTTAGAATTGTTTGAAATTCACATGCAAAATATTTTTGGCCACCCATACATTCTTATAATTTATTTTTTGATAACTTTAAAGAGATTTCCCTGATCCTTCATGCCAAAAAACATAGCTGCTTTTCTCCCAAAGTTTTTTTTTTTTTTTAACAGAATATTTTAGAGACTGGGATTTTTTTTAAAGGCTACTATTTATTTAAGCACTGTAGTGCAATCTCTTCCTCAGGCAGGAACTCAAATTTAATACCTCTATAAACAGAGGATTGTCCTGCCTTCCTAAGGGAGGATCAAAATAGAGACTGGACATCAACAGAAAGAATCCTCACTGCCACTTTTGTAACTGATTCTACTGCCGAATTACTCTTGGGCCTACAGTTGTCTTATGCAGCATTCAGTCAGGATCTGCCTCCTTGTAATTGGGAGCCAGAGATCCATTACAAATTAGAGATCTACCATTGAATTCTATTTATTTATTTATTTATTTATTTATTTATTTATTTATTTATTTGTTTGTTTGTTTGTTTGTTTATCTATCAAATTTCTATACCACCGTATTCCCAGAGGACTCAGGGCGGTGAACAGCCAAGATAAAATACAGATAATACAAATATTAAAAGTCCCTTAAAATTATTAAATATTTTGGCCGAAACACAGATTAAAACACCCAATTTATAAAATTTAATGAATTAAAAATTTAAAAGAGGAGAGTTAGGTCAGGCCAGCCTGCTGAAATAAAAAAGTTTTGGGAGCACAACGAAACGTGCGCAGATCCGGGATCCTCCGTATCTCCAGGGGGAGCTCGTTCTAGATGGTAGGTGCCCCCACGGAGAAGGCTCTCCCCCTGGGGGCCACCAGTCAACACTGTTTGGCCGACAGCACCCTGAGAAGCCCCTCTCTATGGGAGCGTACTGGTCGGTGAGAGGCTATTGGTAGCAGAAGACCGTCTCGTAAATATTTATGCCCAGAATAGAATAGAATAGAATAGAATGGAATGGAATGGAATGGAATGGAATGGAAGGGAAGGGAAGGGAAGGGAAGGGAAGGGAAGGGAAGGGAAGGGAAGGGAAGGGAAGGGAAGGGAAGGGAAGGGAATAGCAATAGCAATAGCAATAGCAATAGGGCAGGACCTTGGAGGTCTTCTAATCCAGCCCCCTGCTCAAGCAGGAGCCCCTATGTCCATGATGGCGAACCTATGGCACATGTGCCGGAAGTGGCACGCAGAGCCATTTTTTCGGGCACGTGAGCTGTCGGCCAACTCACCTGCAGCTGGTCTTTGGGCCTCTGGTGCGCATGCACGCAATTCAGGGGAACCAGCTAGTCTTCAGAGCTCTCCTATGCATGCATGCATGTTTGCGCATGCGTGTGAGAGTACTGGTCTCCAGCATGCACATGTGCAGATGGCATTCACATGCGTGCATTGCGCACAAAAACCATGTGCATGCGCAGATTGTGCAATTGTACATGCAGCGCACAGGGGGGCACGCACGAAAGCTGTGTGCATGCGCAGATGGTGTGATTGTGTGCACAGTGCATGGGGAGGAGCTACGCGTTAGTGCGGATGGCACATGCACAGTGCATGGGGAGGAGCTACGCGTTAGTGCGGATGTGCAAAGCACGCGAAGCACGTTCCTGTTCAGCACTCGGTGAGTCAAAGGTTCACCATCACTGCCCTATACCATTTGAGACAACTCCTGTCCAGTCTCTTCTTATAAAACCTCCAATGATGAAGCACCCACAACTTCTGAAGGCAAGTTGTTCCACTGGCCAATTGTTCTCACTGTTAGGAAGTTTCTCCTTAATTCAAGGTTGCTTCTCTCCTTGATTGGATTCCATCCATTGTTTCTTCTCTTGCCTTCTGGTGCTTTGGAAAATAAGATGATCTTTGTATGGCAGCCTCTCAGATACTGGAATACTGCTATAAGTATTTGCCTGAACACAGTCTATTCTCCATTTCAAACAGGATCTTCTTTTCTTGTCCAGTTTATCACAGCTACAGACACTTTTGCTCTTAAAAAAATCTATTTGTTTCTTCAGATCTATAGCTGGCCACTGCACATCCTTAAAGAAGGAATTTCACTTGCCAAGTTTTGCCCCCAAATGTTGAATCATTCAACAATAATTTCTATATTTCTATAGAAACAATAATTTCTATATTCAAAGGTTCTTTTGTCTTGTTTTTTGTAGAAGCATGAATAAATAAATTCAACAATTACATTTCAAACATCTATAATTGGTACTAAAGATGCAAAGGAATTTCAAAAATAGAGCCAAAGTGCATAATATCTGTCAACATCCAGATTTGTATAATCTGAAATATTTAATAGGCAATATTAATATGCAATACCCACACAAAGTTTTCAATGCTTTAACCTGAAAAACAAAACTTCAAAAAGCAACTGATTTGCCTTAAGCATAATGATTTTTTCAACCTGTCACTCTTTTAGCTAGTTATTGTGAAGTCCGAGTATGCTTGGTGGTAATTAGGCAAATGCATAGGAATGGGCTTAATTTTCTAAATTTTCTACACTGCTTTCCATCTTGCTTTGCATCAGAAACCCTCAGGTTAATCTAGCCATGAAGTAAAAAAAGGAGAAGGAAACAAATTGAAACCTCTGAATGGTGACAGTATTTTGACAGTATGTTTGATGTAGGTGTTTTTGACAATAAGATTAAGCTGTATAATCTTATGATTTGTAACTTTCATACAATACTTTTCTTTAAAATATTTTCAAAAGCAAACAAAGCCGGTCTGTAATTCCATGTATAATTCTTTAGAGGTTATTTTATTGTGTTCATTCAAATTTACTCCCAAATAAAATACGAATCTAAAATTCATCTATTTTCATACTTTCCTTTCTGAATTATTACTTCAAGGAAATAGGAATGTTCCTAATATTTTCTTATTGTGTGTGTTTCTTCTTCAAATAGCATATCAGCTGAAATCAAACATAACATATTACTGATGCACAAATGGTGTTTTCTCGCAGTCTAACCATACTCCTGCACCCCCAAATTTGTGAAAAATAATTGGAGGAGGGAATTGAGTACATACTTCTTTGAGTTCCTAGGATATGTTGTGACCTAGGCTTCCTGAGTCATTAAAACACATGAGTAGTCCCAAAAACCTCTTTTATTGCAACAGCTGTGAATTATGTTCATTCACAGCTGAGTCCCAATTAGTTGCAAAAAGTCCTTTGGGAAAAGTCCTTTGGGATAATCACCAACCTTTATCTCCCTTGACACGCTGCCAAAGACCTACTTGGCAAAGCCATATGGAGTCCAGAATCAAACAGAGATGCCGACTGGGAATAGAATTAACAACGTTGCTTTCCTGCAAAGGGCCCATGTGCCTTTGCTCCTCTTTTAAGCCTTATGGGAGGGGCCAATCATCTCCAGGCCTTACTCCTGAGTTGTCCCTTTTGTTTTAACTGTTCTTGCCTTCTAGCAGCTCTGCGCATGCATGCACTAGGAACAGGCTCCTCCTATTGCTCTGCCTCTCTGATGTCCGACTCTGGAAGCTCCGGTGTCCACACATAACTCCCAGATGGCCCTGGCTCCATCTCTGCCTCTGATGCAGAGCCCTCATCTGAGCCTTCCCCAGACTCCAGGACTGGTCCATGTTCCTCCCCAGCCTCCTCACTGTCCAACTCCACAGCCAGCTCCGCAGGCTGCTGGCGGACCACAACAGGATAGGAAGGATATAAATCTAAGAAATAAATAAGAATATAACATTATTTTGTGAGTAGCTTTCTTCTGACTTGGTATGTTTTGTAAACTATAATGTATAGATTCAATGTCAGCCAGTTTACTATGGCTGGTTGGTAAACTACAGTAAAAAAATCAACACACATACATTACGTGAATCCAGAAGAGAAATGGATATAGCCTTCTTGTTATCTATTATGGCCTTCAGTACCATTGTCAATAAATAATGTTGTAGACTGTGATTTCTGCAACCACCACTGAAATATTATATTTCTAGAGAAGCCTAAGCAATTTGATATCTTCTGGGTCTGGAGCATAACTCACAATACATTTAGCTGGTTGTACTGCCTCATGTATGGTGTAATCAGTGGTGTGTTGCCCCCGGTTCGGACCAGTTCGCAAGAACCAGTAGTAAAACCGGCGGGAGGCTCTGCCCACTGACCCAGACGTCATCAGGAAGCTTCTGTGCATATGCAGAAGCACACACATGCATGCTTGGCCCTGTTGCAAACCAGTAGTAAAGGTAAGTAGAACCCACCCCTGGATGTAATGTGTGTATTGAGCTAGAACTGACCTGACTTTAGATCTCCGTTTTTACCATGAGATATACCAATTGATCTCAGCTGATTCAAAATGAAAGAGAGTTATGCTTTGAGGTGAAGATGGAAGAAACCAAGTACAATGCCTTGAGCTCCTCCTGAAAAGTCAAGATATAAATGTAATCAGAGAATATTAGAAAATAGCAGCAGTATAAAGGACAGGTGGGTAATTTATTTGAACAAACAAATATTGAAGAAATCTATTTCTGTAATTGAATGTGGAGAAGAAGGAAACAGAATTTTAGAAATCTTAGCTCTTGAACCCATTGATGGTCTGAATATGCCATACTTTAGGATAGTGTACTCACTCAATCATGCACAATCATCTTTGAAGACTTTTTGTATGCTTCAAAGAAGACTGGGAGGAGTTGAGCTGGATTCTTTTATTTCTAGTAGACAAAGTAAGCAAAATCTATACTGGCTTAATTAGGATAGACCCAACCACTGACAGAATTGGCATCACTAATACCAACCCTTCTTATCTCTGCCTTCTCCCTGTTATGGAAAGATAATGAAAAACAAAAAGGGGAAGGATACAGAGGAGAACAATCACATTTGTACCTGGCTTCCTTGGGATACCTCGGAACCAAAACAGAGGATGAATATTCTATTAGCACTTTTAATCCTGTTTCCATGTCACAGTTGACTACATGTTCATCCCAAACAGCACATGGTCCGGTTTAGGTGGCTATGGTTTTTCCACAAATTACAGCAATTTGTTCAGTGACTGGTGTTGAATGAGGGAGGCTTATGAACCATCCTCAAAGTTCTAGCCATCACAGTAAGTCATGGTCATGAGAACACAATATCTGATGTTCCTTGCCAGCTCCCCACAAGCAAAGTCAATGGGGTAGCTGACAGCAAGTCAGAAGTCACAATCATGTGAGGTTCTTCTTAACAATGGCAACCTGAACTGCTGAAACTCTTGTCATTATGTTATGCAGATGATGTCATGATTTATGATCACATTGCTTAGCAATGGTGATTCCAATCCCAATTGTTGTTGTAAACTGAGGATTACATGTATTGCTTAAAATCCCCGCTCCCCCCCCCCCCAAAAAAAAACAACCCTACAGGTGTTGGATATGAATATATATGAGCACACTGTGCAGGAAAAGACAATAGAAAACCCAGATTGTCCACAAGTCATGAACCCATGTGTATTGCAACTGGGACAGGATTCAGTTTGTAGGGTCTTTCATGATGGAAGAATAAAATGTAATAGTTAAACCAACCCAAACACACATGCAAAAGGTAATCATTGTCTTCTGTTTTCTTGACAACAAATTCAAGATAAGCTGTATTCTCATCTAACTTGATGCTGAGTGTTGAAAATGGAAAATACCTGCAAATTTAACTTAACCTTTCATGGTAAATGAATAATGTCATTCATTAATTAATCTTTTGTCCAGCTAGGCATGTCTGTTTCATCAGTCCTGATCTGTGGAATGGTACAATAATCTAATTAATCCCAATTCCCAGTTCTGTCATTTTTTTTTTCACCAGTAGCATCTACTTCAGTCCATCGAAGCTGAGACTATATGATTCTGCTCCGAATATAACTTGTATAAGAGAAAAAAAGTGATTCTCTTGTCTTCAGAAAATAATCAGCCCACAGTCTCGATTTGCTTCATTTCACAGGTCTATGCAATTGTATTACAACATTTCTATACAGTACAGTATATCAAAACATACTCAGATGTTAATAGCTCTTTTTTTTTTTTTTAGCAAAGCAGTCTTTGCCCAATTTAATGCCATTATTACAAGACTCAGTGTGGATCAATATCATTATTGGTTGATTTTGACAATTTTCTCCCCCACTGTGTAGTATTCTGTGGGAGAACCTGGCTTTAGGTTCCATGTTAGAAACACCTTGGGAGACTGAGCAAAGAGATGCTGAGAAGGAATAGTCAGATAAGAGATAGCATATTATGTAGTGGTGGGTTCTAACCGGTGTTACCAGTGGTTCGCTTGGTGCATGCGCTTTGCCAGCGATCGCGCTACGCTCGCACACACTCCAAACTTTCCCTTTCCACAAACTCATTGAATAGAAATACAGCTGTGGCATGGCAATCCACTCTGTCACACCATACAGCTGGGCTAAAAATGAAGGAATAAAGGTAGATATAGCGTAGGGGCGGGCGGGAGGGCCCAGCTGACGAGTTCGCTCTCACCTCAAGATTTCCACTACCGGTTCTCCCAAACTGGGGAGAACCGGTACCAACCCACTACTGATATACTGCAGCTGGATAGTGGATGGATCAAGAGACTTAGAAAGGACCTTCCCTAGTTTCTTGGGCTGTAAGGAAGATGGGAGACAGGACTGTATTTTCAGACTTGAAAGGTTCTGTCAATGTAGCTTTACAATAAAGTAGAAATAGCTAATGTGGGGTGGATTATATCTGAGTTATCCCATGAGGTGACCTCCATCCACTTCACAAAATTATTTTAAGGATAAAATAAGGGGATTGCTTTTATGTGTGATGCCTTGAGCATCTTATAGGAAAGACCTACCTATAGGATAGGTAGAATGATTTTTTTTTTCTTTTTGAGATAACATGGGCAGTCTGGTCATTTAGCAGTACCACTGTCTTTTTTTTGTAACCCACATGCTAGCCATTCTACAAACTATCCAATGCACATAGTATCTTACACATAATTCATACTTAAGTTAGGCATCAAAGTTACCAAAGAGGCAGGAAGGAGTAACATGAGAGACATGAGCAACTGATTCCAAAGAACTATTACTTACCCTGCTCAGAACCGCCTCCATTGACAAGCTCAGTTGGACTCCTATGCTAACCACAGCCCACAACTGAGTCTCTATCCAATGTAACATATGAAATGTTAAGGTACCTTTTGGTGACACCACTTATGACTGTATGACTGTAACCTTGTTGCTGGTGTCCTTAAGATTTATATTGACTGTTTCCCTATGACTATCATTAAGTGTTGTACCTTATGATTCTTGACAAATATATCTTTACTTTTATGTACACCGAGAGCATATGCACCAAGACAAATTCCTTGTGTGTCCAATCACACTTGGCCAATAAAGAATTCTATTCTATTCTATTATATTGTAACTGAGAAAGAAAAGGAGAAGAAAATGACTACTTCTCCAGTCAAACAGATGACATAAACCTACTACATTTCCACAGAAAGATCAACCACACATTTTAGAGCTTTGGATTAAAATATATATTTTTAATATCTACAGTTATATATGGTCAGGATGAACAAAGAGATTTTTCTCACTAGCTGTCCTAGCAGAACCCCAGTCTTATTGAATCAATGGAAAGAACAACTAGCATAAAGATAAATTGTCCTGGCTGTCTTTAATCCCATCCATGTTTTTGTGGAGCAACATTGTGTATTGTGGGATAAAATTGCATAAATCACAGCCAGGGCATGAGGGAACACCAAAGTCATGGACACAGGGGATAAAACTCGAGTCATCAGGAAATTCTGATCATGAGTAAATAACTAAAGAAAGACTCAAAAAGATTTAAATTTCCATCTTCAGTCATTCTCTAAGTAAACTGGACCTAAGAGTCCTACCAAACATGACAAAGATCTTGTAATGAAGTTAGCTCTTTCCCCTGAAACCTGACATCACATAAAGTCCTTGATTTACTGTATAACTATAATTAGGACTGGAATTTCCATTGTAGGTTAGTGAAGTCATAAAGTGAGTCGCCACGTGATCATAGCTGATTTTAGGACCATTTTTATTACAATTGTTAAGGAAATCAAGTGGTCATTAAACAAATCCATCTTTCCCAATTGACATTGCTTGCTGGAAACTGACTGGAAAGGTTGCAAATTATGATCATGTAACCACAGGACATTGCCACCGGTCTTAAATGTGAGCTTTCCAAAGCCACTGTAAATTTGAGCCATTGTTAAACGAATGGTTGTAATTTAAGGACTACCCGTAATGTATTGCAAGAAGCCAAACTTCAGGCTGTTCTACAATCTCTAGAAGAAGAAGAAATATTCATTTCCTTTTGTGGATCTCTACCTCAGGAGGAAAGTGCATTTGTACATGCATCTAGTCTTGGTTTGGGGTCTGGGGAGTTCGTTTTTACTCATTTCCCCATATTAAGCTAATTATCACAATAGTGCTTAGAAATTGCACTGATCATGATGGTTATCCATAACGTAATGGACGAATATTATCTAAGGTATATAATTCTGGGAAATGTCTTCTGGGCCCAGAGTATGTTGTTGCTGACATTAAAGATATAACTTACATCTAAATTTGGCTAAAAGTTTCCCATGAAAAGATTGGCATGTGATTATTGTGCTGTAACACAATAGCCTTTAGAGAGGATAGCGATTTGTAAGCAAATAGGACAACACAGTCATCAACGGTGTAAAATTCCATATACAGAAATGAGACATCCACATTCTTCTTCATTTCTCAACAGGAAGCATCTTCGGGGCAACATTAACACCCTCTGACCAGTTCCACTTCTGTAAGAGAGCTGACAAGTTTTGCATTCTCATGGCAGCCAGTAGTAATTAAATGTACTTAATTATAGTTGCAATATATGGGGGGACGGGGAAGAATCTAATAAATTTTATGAAATAAAGTGATGTGTGATACCACCCCCACACATATATCTCCTCACCTTTTTCTATCCAAACCTTTCTCATGGATACAATTTGTTGTAGAAGCAGAGGATACTGGGACTGAATGGCACAGTAGAGACAGAATTAATACAGCAAAACAGATGTTCAACAAGTCTCCATCTAGCTTTCAGTTTTGCTGCAGCAATCAAGAATTCACAACCAGCATGCAGATTTATGCGTGGCACAATCCCAGTTGTGCCCAAAAAACAACTCTTTAATTGTACATGTTACTCAACAGCATCATTATGTACCAAAGGACAGATGCTTTATTTGCTTGCTGCATCATTTGCTTGTTTGGCATCATTTGTTTAGCAACATAGCCTCATATTGTCAGGGACCGTGCAAGGAGGATTGTCATTGTCACATCTCAGCAGTTCATCTCCTCAAAACTGCTAATCAATCACACAATGTAGCCTTCAAGGAGAAGTGGTAGCCATTATGGAACTTTGTTTTTTTTTTTATAGATGGTAACAGCAGGAAGATTTTTATATGCACAAAGATGGAAGGACTTATAAATACCTAAAATGGAAGAATGGTTAGTGAAACTAATGGAACTGGCAGAAATGGCAAAACTGAGAGATTTCGTTAAAGAAAAGACTTTGACTAAATTTATTTCTACTTAGAAGCCACTCTTGGATGTTTGTTTGTTTGTTTGTTTGTTTGTTTATTTATTTATTTATTTGCGAGAATGAAAGTAGTGAAATGTTGGTTTGGGGATTTGACAATTCGAATTATATGGGATTATAGAAATAATGTAGCAATAGCACTTAGCAATAGCACTTAAATGTATATACCGCTTCAAAGTTTCTCTAAGGGTTACAGAATCAGCATATTGCCCCCAACAATTTGGGTCCTCATTTTACCCACCTCAAAAGGATGGAAGGTTGAGTCAACCTTGAGCCTGGTGAGATTTGAACTGCCAAATCGCAGGCAGCCGGCAGGCAGCAGAAGTAGCCTGCAGTTCTGCACTCTAACCATTGTGCCACCAGTGGTTATGTAGATTACTCTACTGTAATAGACTACTAATAATCTACTACTAATAATCTACTAATAATGTAGATTATTAACCTGGTGTGTGTGTGAAGGCATGAATGTAAACTTGTTTTGCCTTGAAGAAAAAGATAGAAAAATGCATAACTATGCATGTGGTCACAATCCCAAGTCTTGAAACATTAGAAGAAGCAATACATAGAAGGAAAACAGTACACTGGAGGGATACTGGCTGTTTAACTTCAGTTGATCTCCTGCTGGCTGCTTAACTTCAGTTGATCTCCTGGCTGTTTTCACCATAACCATAGTCATAACCACTATTATTTATTTAGCGTATGGCTGGTCACACACAATATTAAAACACTTCATTTTTACAGGTTAAAACAATTAAAACAATTTTTTAAAAAAGCAGTAAGAAAACCTAAGAGGAAAACAGAAATAACATTTCAGGGTTTATGTCAAGTTTGGAGATCCAGTCAGTAGCTGTCGTTGTTACACAGAGGAAGTCCCTAATGTATAAAATTTTATGTATAAAATCTACACCTAGTTAATGGCTACCAGTTCTTAGTCACATACTTCCCCCGCACTTATGACGACAAGAAGCTCTCATTCGGGAGTATAGTAAGATCCTGTTAAATTTCTCTCTACCCATTCATGGCTACACTCCTGATCTCTTAAGATGCCGATTAAAGTCAAGAAACCCACCACTCTTGACACCACTTAAGCTGCTGGCCGATCATCAGAACACCACACAAAAGTGGATGGAAGTGTGGAGTAGCTATTCCCCCCAAGATATTTCTGAGCATATTAATCCTAATAGTATATCTCCAGGATTTAATCTACCCCGACACATATGGGTGACATACAATAGAATTAGAACAACTCATGGGGTGTGTGCCGACTCCTTGTATAACCACTATGACTAGAACTTATAGAAACCAACTGGGTTCCTATAGGTTCTAGTCATAGGTCAGCATCATATTGTAGCATTGGCTACAAGTGCCATGCAATTCCAATACCAAATTAGGATTCAAATATATATATATATATATATATATAAAGGTGAAATTTGATAAAATAAAAAAAATGTGTACCATTTAGTAGACTTCCAAAATCTGAAAAAGGAAGGAAGGAAGGAAGGAAGGAAGGAAGGAAGGAAGGAAGGAAGGAAGGAAGGAGATCTGATGACAATGATCAAGAAACAAACAATTTTTAAGTTTATTTACAGCTATAGAGCAAATACAATGACAAAGAATTTTAGTCTTTTATGAATTGGAGATACAACAGTAGAAAAGCATGTAATGCTCTTAAACATGTAAAATATAGACATGAGAATAAGAAAGTTACTCAACAGTATCTAGTCAAGACACTAGGAAGAAGAAACTAACATCTGAATATTTCATTGCATATGCATTTACACACCAACAATTTTAAAAAGACACTGTAAAATTACAAACTGCAGATAAAATAGGCACAACTAAAAGACTTGCATCAGAAACCTGATCACCTGAAATAAACGTAGATCACAGAAATAAATGCAAATAATGACTGGCACAGACTTTGCCCATGGTTTCTTAGACTTTTATTAGTGAAATATTAATATGGAATTATGGATCATTACAGAACAGACTTACTTTGATTCTTTCACGAAAAAATTTCACCAACCTGTTACTTTCCATTTCTGCCCAATTAACTCTTTTAGGCAGCCCAGCCAATACCTTTGATAGTTGGAGATTATGAAAGTGACAATTCAACACACCTGAAAGGCAGACTTTGGGAACAGAAATACATCTTTTAAGAAAGTCTCTGCTACAGATTTTCACATGTCAGGCAGGAATCTGAGAAACGGAACAATCCTCTTTGAAACTCAGAGTGCTATTTTGCATTTTAATTATTTTGGAATTCTCTGCTGGATATCATCAGGTCTGACAACTTCTTAATTTTTAATGTGTAAACCAGCTCTGAAACTTTATCTTTTACCACCTATGGCTGCCCTAAATTCTCAATTGCCTGAAAGCAAGGTTTATATCTGGATATTTCCTCAACGTGTTGCTTAACGGATTAATGGAGTATTTTAAAGTAAAAAAAAAAAAAGAAGAAAGAAATTCAGTTTTGGATCTCCACAATCACCTTTCATTTTTTTTCGATGCTGTACTTCTTTTATACCTTTTGGTCCTTTTGCCACTTTTTTTTTTTAAAGTGTTTTTGCTTGCTTCTACACCTTCAGCAATTTGCTCAATTAATTCCTGACAAAGCTTTTGCAACACTTCTGCAGCAAACAATGGATAATAAACAGGTTTTAAATCCCGGTAAAGATAAGATAGGGGCATCAGGAGAAAAATGCATTTTCTCTCCGTTTCATCAGCAATCCAACACTGCCATCTATCAGGCTTCAGGAATTGTAGGCTGTTGTCGAAAACTAAATTCAGACTGCCTTCCATGTTACATGAAATGCCTTTATTGCTTAAGAAATTTAAGAGATGTTCCACCAAAAATCCACATGCTACCTCATGGCTAACAATCCCATATTTTGGGAACATTTAAGAAGTATATTACTGAATGCTATCATCACTGAATATCTTAACCTGTTGTCAGAAATTGCCTATTCTTTTCAATAACACTTACATCGTTAGGAAATACTAGCTGTTTTCATGAGTCTCTTTTTCATTCTTATAAACTATAGATTTTATAGATTTATAAATTCTCTAGAAAAGGGACATCGAATGCAACAAGTCTTTCATTATACAATCTTTGAAACTAAGTACCACTTACATGGAAACAAGCCTCACTGAATTCAGTAGTTTGAGAAGAACTACATAGGATTATTCTGCAAATAGCCAGGTCAAGGACATTAATGCATAGAGAAGTGTAAGGAACAAACACAACTTGGTGCCTGATTCCATGCACTTCAACTGGCCACATTGTGGTTTGTCTGGTTTGCATTTAAGGTGTCTTTGTCAGAGTTTCTTGCAAAAATCAAATCCAGAAGCACACAAAGATAAACTGATGCAGCAGGATTCATTAATGCCTTTATATTCACAATAACAGATGAGTATTTACAATACCAATATCAGAGTTCTTCTTCAATGTAGTAGCAGTTACAACACAAGGCAGAAGACAACAGTTAGTTTCATTTTTAGCAGAGCAGACAAGCATGCTCAGACTGCTTGGTTTCAGTTTCAATTCTCTGCACAGAATCAGAAGCTGCAGACTAAGATACACCCCTGGCTCCAGTCTGTCTCAGCTCACAATTGGCTGACTTAGTTGCTATGCCTATTCATTGGCTGACCTTGTTACCATGTCTTCCCAGTCATGAATATTCTAACAGTCTTGTGAACTCATCCATTATGGTTGTAGTTTATTCAACACACCACGGTTTTAAAAACCCTAGTTTCATCCAATTACTGATAACTCTGGATGGTACTGGAGACTTCAGTGTCATTTTGCTGCCATCTAACAGCCATCCAGAGTTTTGCAACTTAGAAACCCTACCCGTTTGCCAAAGATGGTGGACTGAAATTCCACTATTCTTGGCTAATGATGGGAAAAATTGTACTTAGCACTCTTAGAGTTGTTGCCAACTTCCAGCTCGGGAGTTATGCTGTATCAACTCCTACAATCTCTAGCCTGCAAAGACATTTAGTCCTCCTGTCTAAAGCAGTGGTGTCTAACCTTGGCAACTTCTGGACATCAGCTCCCAGAATTCTCCAATCACCCCTACTGGCTGGGGAATTCTGAGAATTGAAAAGCATAGGTCTTAAAGTTGCCAAGATTGGATACTCCTTGTCTAAGATTTATGAGACTAAATTTAAGATATCTATGGCAACTTTACTGGGAACTCTAACACATGCTTGACTTAACTAGAAGAATGTTCATCTGATTCCACCAATTTCAAATGGGGCCATGATTTAGGAGAATTCATATTTCTATGATTTTCATGCAGGGAAATTAAAATTGCATTTCAAATGAAAATGATGGATTCAACCCACCCAAAGAAGCAGATGGTACATTGGCTTTATATATTCAACATATTAAAATGTATACTGATATGTCTTGCCTTTAGTACTGAAACATTATCATGTATGTTCAACTAAGAAGGAATGTTAATGCAAGCATCTGCTTTTGTGATAGTGTATTCTGTGTTTTAATGCCAAGCACAAATGATATCATATACAATTTCATGATTGTTTAATTGGCTAATGTCTCAGATTAAAAAGCTCAGAAAGCGAGCAGAATTAGCTGATTTAAGGGATTATTGCATCTATTTAAATCTTGCAAGTTTATTTTCTATCCTTTGATGCTGCCTGATCTTGGTGGAATTACAATTTCTTTAAATTTTGTCTTCTTTGCTTTTAATGGTTTAATGTGAGGTACAAATTCACAAGTGTGGATTATTCCTAACAATGATCTCCATGCAGCTCTTAAAAACATTGTCTCTTCCAAGAAGAACAGACAATTATTTCAGGCCAGAGGTGCTTTAAACAGCATTTAAAGCACTTATCTGTGACATTCTCAACATAAACTGGTTTTTTAAAAAAGCAGATGATTTCTACATGATAACAATTATATATGATATTGCAAAGACCCAGAAACCAAGGGACAAAGTATTCAGCCGAACTCCCTCACACAAAATGTATTTTTCTCATTTCTCTCACTCAGTTAAGATGCAGGAGCAGAACTAGAGAAATGCAAATACTACAATTATAGAAAGTTCCTGGGTGACTTTGGGTCAGTCAGTTTTTGCCCAATCTATTACAAAATAAGTGTTTTGGGGCTGGAAAACTGGAGGAAGAAATACATTGCTTTGAGTTTGTGATGAAAAAGTAAGTTATAAAACCAACATATGAGGTAATGTCTGTTCTTGTGAGTAATTTTACCTTGGCCTCAACCCACATAGTTGCATTTTGCCTTCACAATTCATCACAAATCCTTGAGTCCAAAAACCTCAGAGATCACAAGTGACCTTCCTGGGACTTAAAGAGAAGAGACTGTTGTTCTTTGATGAAACATCTGCTTCTAGTTGTGAAGTAAGTAATGTGAAGTAAGCAGTCATGAACCATTTTAACAAATACCTTGGATTGAGCATCAGTCCAATCTGGTACATACAAACAGTTTGTATTTCTAAGCTCAAATTGCCTGCCAAAATGTGATAGGGCCAAAAGGTTGGTTGCAGACTTTTTGTTTTTGAGGCTACAAAGTTGGTAAGTTTGAAATCATTTCTTCATATAGACTTGGTTCCTACATTGCACTAGGCCATGGTCAGCTTAACTGTAGCTTATTCAAACCATCTTAATAGCTAGATAACCACTCAGGATCAAACACAACCAGCCCCTTAATCATCTTGACTGTGGAATATTTAACACTGGTAATTATCTTCTGTATCTACTACATCTGAAAGGGATCAGGAAAAAAAGTAGAAGATTATAGAAGAGCTGTGGTGGTGCAGTGGTTAGAATGCAATACTGCAGGCTACTTCTGCTGACTGCCGGCAATTTGGCAGATCGAAACTCATCAGGCTCAAGGTTGACTCAGCCTTCCATCCTTCCAAGGTGGGTAAAATGAGGACCCAGATTATTGGGGGTGATATGTTGACTCTGTAAACCGCTTAGAGAGGGCTGTAAAAACACTGTGAAGAGGTATATAAGTCTAAGTGCTATTGCTATTATGATTCTATCTCTTGCCTAAGATGTCCACCCAACCCTCTTTAATGACAGGACCCGAATCTCCATTTCTAATATTTATTATATATAACAATTAAAAAAAAATAAGATGAATGGTTTAGTAAAATATAATTTACCTATTAGTCTATAATCAAGCAAGCATCAGGAAAGGATTCATTGACAATAGAAACATCTACCACACTTTTATTGGCATCAGGTGAGACTAGACAGTTGCAGTCAAAGCAGACTGATTAAAAACTAATCTGAGGAAGATTACAATTTGATAACAATTCAGGAATTCATTAGCAACTGCTAGGAAAGACCATCTCTTAAATGTAAAGTTTATCATCTGTAAGATTTTGAAAGTCCCCGATATGGAAATGAAACTGGTGAAAATAGTTTCATCAGTATAACAGCACATTAAAACAAGAGTATCAAAGTTTCTTTATCATATACTAAAATATAACGATACCTGCAAAATTATTGTTTTTAGAGGAATTTCTGTTAGAAGCTGGCATTAAAAGAATGTTTGTATGTAGTACCTTCTGACCACTTGTTATGCTAAGCATAAAATAATCTCTTGTAACTAAAAACCACATTTCTCAAGTGAAAAGTAATAGCTACTATTGAGTATACTAATTACACAAACCAATTTGTTTGAATAAATTTGCGTTGCTTTCATTAAATAAATTGTTCTTTTGTATTATCACTAAGGAAATGATTTGCAAATTGATGAATGCTTTCAGTTACTGAAATGGAAAAGTTAGTTCATGAAACAACTGTGACCTAAAACCATCTTAGATGCATTATATTAAGCCATAGTGTATTTACTTGTCATTCATTAAATAAACCATAACAGCATTATCCATCTAGCATGCTAAATCAAGACCGTACAAACCACTTTCTGGCATAGTACAATGCACAAACTACAGCAACAAATCGGACCATTGATCAGTCAGCATTGTATGTCTAGAATTGCTGGCAGGCTTAATTAGAGATGTTGGGTTTATAGCAAAGTACATGTTCTACAACAAGTTATAGTCTTGAACATTGAAATGGATCAATAATCTCTACCTACAAAATATTGGAGAAACCATTTTTGCTTCACTTTTTGGAAAATGAAGTCTTCCCATTTCTGTATATAGGAAACATATTTCAAGACACAAGTTAAAAAATATTAGTGCTGGCTCACCAGACATTTTGCAGCAGTTTAGATTTTGAGTTGTAAAGAGAAAATCCAATAGAAACTCTGTACTCTACAAAAATAACAGTGTGCAGGAAATGACTCTCCTAATTCTTTTTATTTTATTTTATTTTTATTGCATTTTTACCATTAAACAAATCTTACTCACATCTTATGCATAACTGTGACCATTTACATACCGTAACATTCCAATTCAAATACGTTCTATACATTATTACTATACATTTAATTCTACTTCTATTTTGTCTATTTCTTTTCCATTAATCTGTTCTCAATCCAGTCATACCACTTCTCCCATAGTGCGTAGTTTTCCGAATCTATTTGTCCTTTCAGTTGAATTGTCAACTTGTCCATTTCTGCACAATCAAATATTTTTTTAATTACTAAGCCTTCAGGAGGTATGTTTGTATTTCTCTAGCATTGTGGGAAAGCTATCCTTGCTCCAATTATTATATGTAATATGATGTATATTATTCTTTTTTCATATTTCCTTTTAACTATCCCTAGGAGAAATAATTCTGGAGTGTAGACTCTCCTAATTCTTATACAAGGAGAAGGCTTCATAGAATCTCAGAACCAGACCAAACACCACCAGGAAGGTCATGAGGCTGATACCAAAGACACGTCTCCCAGTTAAGTTCCTTCCGCCACCAGTAGCACTTAAAAAAGATGTGACATCATTCCTATTTTGGCAACCAGTAAGGTGGCCAGTAGGGCTATTCAAATACTCTAAATAGATTATTCACAAAGCTCCTTTTGGTGATGTATTAAAGCAACCCCATTTTCTTACAAAAACCTGAAGTTGTTCTTTAGTGAATCACTTTCCTTACATCCATCCGAAGGAAAGATTCTCCTGCAGCAGCAATTATTTCAAAGAAAGAATAAAATGAGAGAGTGAAAAAGACAGACTGTTGCCTCAGCACATTACAAGCAACCCCAAATATGCAGTATCCAAAGCAACATTGTCATGTGGCCGTCCCTTGTTTATAACCAAGCATATTGACATTCGATAAGCAGCACTGTATAAAATTTCATTTCCCTGTGGGGAGAATTTAAGCTTCCCTTATTATTCCTTGGAAAAAATTTAAAGCAAGCAAAAATGAAGCTCAAAATGCAATTGACCTTAGACATTATCAATGCCATTAAGAGGCTTGCTCTGCTAGGCTCATCTGTTGCATCTGAGGCCAACAATTCATTAACCTTATTAGTGCCAGACTCCATAGTCCTGAAATGACCTTTCTCTGGTTAATAAAAGAAAGCTATTTCCAAGCACTTATCTGAAAAACTCATTAAAGAATTCGTAATATAGGAAAAGGGGGGAAATGCCTGGTATGTCCAGTGCCAGTATCACCACTGTCCAGACTCCAGACATTTCCGAATGATCATTTTCTGGTGGATATATCTCAAAATACTGTTCCTTGTCATACTGTTCCTTTCTAAGCCAGTCAACCAAACACAACAGACACAAACACACACAAATCCACTTGCCAAGTTTTGAATAGTCTACTGGAGCAATATAACTCTCATTATATTATCTGATTTGTTTATTACCGGTGAAATTTCCACTAACATCACCCAATGCTCAGCAGATAAAATGATACAAATGCATAAAAAACCAGATAAGACAAGTTACCACTTTGCTGTAGACTCAACGTTTGCTAAATGGCTAGGTTAGATTTTGATGTAAAGCATCAATCTACATTCTTTCGTACAAGTACATGGAAATATCCATTATAGGTAGAAAGAAAATATGGCTAAATTTTCCTTATTCATGCTGCTACGAAATGACATAATTTAATGATATGCCTAAACAACAGATAGGCTTCTCCAGTTTTACTAGGGAAGAGGAAATATTAGCAAGTCTAGGAATAATGAAAAAAGTTGCTTTTGATCCTCACTTGCCCACAAAGCTCACTAGGTGATTTTGGATCAATCAAAATCTTTTCATCCCGTGTTTCTCAACCTAAACAACTTTAAAATGTGTGGACTTCAACTCCCAGAATTCCCCAACCCTAAACTTAACTTATCATGTATCATGTTATTGTACAAATAAAATCAACATTCTGTCTTTTGCAACTCATCATTTGGAGAACAGTAATTTGGGCAGCTCCTGAAACAAAATGGAAAGAGGAAGAACAGCATAGCTGACATTTTCTAGCTGCAGCCCATCTTTGCATTTCTATTTAATGTCTGCAAAAGTATACAATTGTATAATCTACCTAGATGAATATCTTGCTTTTTGTATAGCTTCTATGAAAGCTTTTTTCATAGCTTCTTTTCTCTTATCACTCTCTCTTCCTCTATGAATCAACGCAAACTCTTGTCTGTAGAAGTATCTTTATTTAAGCTTAGCTATTAATTTAGTGCTAAAGGTCACACTGAAACATTCATTTTTATATTAAAAAAACCAATCACTTTTAAAATGGCTCATTAACAAAGCATCCCTCCAAAATATAAATTTGGTGAAGATAGTAATTCTAAAGAGATCTTTCCTACCTGGCTGATTCCATATGTGTTGATAAGCATGAGAATTCTCTGCCAATGTACCAGCAGAGTGGAGTGCTTCTATTCAAAAGATCTTCTAAAAGAAGGTACCATTCTGGGTATTCATTAGAAATCAGCTTCATATTGTTCATTTGATGTTTCAAGAATTATTATTTTTTCCATTGTGCACATTTTATCTACCTTTGTGACTATGGTAGGGCATTGTGTCTGCAAATAGGGGAATACCATTTTAGAGGCAATAAATACCACTTCAGAAATCTCTACCTTGTGCTTCAAAGAGCAATTGTTGTGCTCGCTGAACAATATTCTCCATTTGTCTTGCCTCCCATCTTGTGGAATTCCATTGTGATAGCTGGCATGATCGAGAAAAGGAATCCAAAGGCAGAACTGTTGGTAAGTCAGCAGACGGTGTTTTGAAGGTTATGCAGGTTTATCATCATACTAAAACAGAGTCACACTAGCAATCTATTTTCTTTTAATCATTGTGTGAAGGGAGAAGGGTTGGGTGCTTAAATTCAGTGCCCAAGGGTTCAGACCAGGTACCCAATTACTGGGCAAAGGATATCACTGATTGATAGTTCTCTATAGCCACATGTTAGCCAGAAAAGGCAAGTACTGGTTAATTGACAGACCCTTGTAACCATCATAATCTCATCAACATGTCCACATCTGTGGTATCTTGATGTCTGAATATATCTGCAAATAGTCAAAGCCCAGGTCAATTCTTGTTCTGTTCCCCAGGCATCTGGCTCCACTGGGAACAGGCAGATAAACTCTAGCAAACAGGTTTTCATGCAGATTATATTTATTTGGGAATCCTTGAACACATAAGACTTACAATCATAGTGAGTCCAGCTGAGGTGCATCCATATTTCATAATCTGTCCCATTTCCTAGTGTAAAAGGATGGTAGTTCTGACTCCCTGTTCAGAAAGCATGTTCTCTCTTCTGAGGTAATTCAACATATGGCCAGGTCTTTGTTCTAAAATCCCGGCAGAGAGCCTCAGTGGCCAATCAGACACACAGATAAGGTCACATGTCATGGACTACATTTCCCATAATGCAATCTCTCATTACATCTCCCACAATGCAATCTCTTAAGAAGACAGCTCTTAATTCTTAAGGTAACTAACTCACCACAACTCACTATCTGTAACAGCACACTCCCCGCCTGGAATTATAAATTCCACTACTAACTAACTACTTAATTGAGATAAACATAGGCATAGCAGAAAACAATGCAATGTAACTATCTACGTAACTAATTAACTAAGTACCTGACTGAGATAACCAAAGGCATAGCAGAAATAATGCAATGTGGCTATCTAAGTGACTAAAGTAAACAAGGTAATAGCATCAAACAATGCAAACAGTGAAGTGGACACAATTCATGCAAAGCTTGAGGTTCAATCTTGAAGGTGTTCTTCCATGTCGGTGACTGGTCTAGAACTACTTGGTAGAAGTCAGGGGGGGTCTCGTAGCCGGTCGATACAAACAGGTCCTATGATGGCCCATCCAAGGTCTATCTTGAGGGCACACGGAGAGCCTGCTGGGCCTCTGACCGCTTCCTGGGGAGGGAAGGCTTCGGGGGCGTCCGCACCCAACAAGAGCAGGATTTCGGCTTCAGGGTCTAAGGCGGGGAAGAGATTGGCTATGTGTCTCAGGTGAGGTATATTGCTTACTACCTCCGGTGTTGCGATTTGACTGCGGTTGTCTGGTAAAGCGTCACATTCTAGCAGTGATGGCAATGTGAATTTAGAATTCCCATCTATTGATTCTATGCAGAATCCGGTAGCTCTCCTCCCCGCCGTGCGCTGTACCCCCATACATGTCGACATTGTGAAGTGCGTTTCTTTGGATTGAATGTTAAAGCGGTTGAAGAAAGCTGATTTGGCCAACGATTGGTTGCTCTGCGCATCCACTACCACATACATTTTCACTACTTCTTCTGGGTGTCCAGCTGCATAGACTTTAGCTAGGCAGATCGGGTGGCATGAACGAGGTGATAGTGAGTCTCCGCATACTGAAGTGCAGTTGACACTTGTCACTTCTGGGTGCATTTCATTGTCATTCTGAGACTCATTAGTCGTAGGAGAGGTAGAGGTCGACCGTGAAGTGGGAGTTGGCTGTGGTGTCGACTCATGCTCTAGATGCAAGGTGGTTGGGTGCTGGTGACTTTTGCATAGATAACATAGCACCTTAACTGTGCAAGTTTTGGCCATGTGGTCTGTAGACTCACAGCATTTGAAGCAGACTTTGTACTCTCTGATCAATGCCTTCCTTTCGCCCAGGGGCTCCTTTCGGAATTCTCTGCACTTATTCAGAGAATGCGAGGTCTTGTGCAGTGGACAAACGGGTTCTTCCTTCGCTTTCTGAGGTCGATGTAGAGCACTCTTTGATGGCTTTACATCGGAGTTCCTTGTTGACAGGGGAACGACCTCTGTGCTATGCACTGACACAGAGGCTGTTCCTCTTGCGGCCTGCACTGGGCTCTTGATCGGACCAAGGCTTTGATTGGTTTTTCTGCTGGCATAGGTTCTTCATATTGTAAAACCTTTATTTCGTGGATCATTGTACTTCTTCGACATGTGGGCAACAAATTCATGAAGGGCAGCGAAGGGTGGTTCTCTGCCAAGGTTCTTTGCCCTGTAATTATCAGCTAGGTCGATCCATGCATCAATCAGTTTCATTGGTAGTTTTTCAACGATAGACCTTTGTGTCTTATACAGGTTGAGACAGCTAAGTTCCGGCAAGGTGGGATCCATTTGTGCTGACCGTAGCTGTGTAAGGAGATCGGAGAAGTTCCATAGTTCTTCAGGTTACTGAGATCCATGGCAGGGAAGTTGTCGACCCGCTCTAGGAATGAGGATTCTGTCATTGTAGCTGCCCCATACCGCTCATCAAGTATTTCCCATGATAGCTTGAGGGCTTCGACTGGCTCGTACATTTTTGCTGCATAGACCCCCTTTACTGATTGTGTTGATTGTGGGCCTAGCCATGTGAACATATGACCAAGTTCCTCGGCTGGCTCCAATCGTTCGCCTTTAATGGCATTTACAAAAAGAAGCTTCCATAGCATGTAATCTATGCCTGATTTGTCGGAGAACTTGTGTACTCCCCTATGTGCCAGGTCCATCCTTCTCCAGGATGTTGCATTATCCTTTTGGACTTCAGGAGAGTTATACGATGGGGGTGGTGGCAAGGTTCGCCCTACTGCGTTGGCTAGGGCAGGATTAAGTGCCAACGCTGGCTGGTAGTTCCCTACAGAGTGTTTATGGACAATTTCGTCTTTCCATGCCACAGGTGATGATAGGTCCTTTTCCTGGCAGGCAAGTGGAGTACCTCCATTGGGCTGGACGTCGGCACTCGGAACGCCTGGCAGGTTTGGCTGGAATTCCTTAGCCTCCACTCTGAGGTGGTGTCTCATGGTTGTTTGCGTGCTTGGCTCCAGAGACGCCTTCATTGCTGCTGAAGGAGTACTCTGGTTGCCCCGAATGTCTTCATTTGCTGGGGTAGGTCATGCACTTTCAAAGGAGGAGTCTCGTGGTCTAGATCTTATGATATCTGCTGTCTGAGTAGTTCGTAGAGCCGGTGGGTGAGGTTCTCCTCTTTGTCCCTGCTGTGGGGAGTTCTGGTCCTCAACATAGGCTTTGACACGCTCATCTGAGTCCTCCTCCTCTAACTGTCCAGGATTGAAGTTGAGTGAAGCGTGTTCAGCCGCCGCCTCTAAAGCTTCAGCCAGTGTTACTTTTTCCAGTGTCTCTTTTTCATACTTCAAATAGTCTAGTCTGGCCTGAACTTTGGCTATTTCTTCCTGTTTTCTGGCCTGAACTTTGGCCATTTCTTCCTGTTGTCTGGCCTGAACTTTGGCCAATTCTTCCTTCAGCAGTTGTTCTTCCTTTGCCACGCTCAAGGTTGCTTTGGCCACTGCAGCTTCGGCTCGTGCCTCTGCGGCCCGGGCAGCGAAACTCCTCGCTGTGGAGGCTCTGGATGACTGGCTGTGACGGGAAGATGCTTTGGAAGGATGGAAGGAACCTGAGGCAGAAGATTGTTGTGAGACACTGCTACCCTGCCGAGCCCGGGATGACTTGTAAGAGGGGACCCTTGTGACCAATGAGATGATGCGTGTGAGCGATGGGTTGCTTTGGATTGGGCCTTCTCACTTGCAGCTTTCTTGGAAGAATGAGCGATAGATGCATGTGAGCGATGGGGTGAGGAGGCTTTCTCCCTTGATGTGCCTTTCGCCTGGAGTGCCGTGTGGAAGGAGTTCTTACAACTTTGAAATATTTTCCCACGTTCCGCACTCAACATCTCTAAGCGTTGCATGTCCCACACGAGTTCTGGGTCTTCTAGCTGCTGCTGGATTTTGACAAGATGGCTTTCAGAATTCTTCCATTGCTTATAAAGTTCATCCATTTCATTCACCAACGTGCGGATGCAGCCGTGTGAAAGCTCATCCACGGGCCTGTTGCAGATCTGTTGCAACTTCTCCCAATACCTTTTGTTGCAACGATAATGCTTGTCCCAATCTTCCTTCAGGCTTGACTGCATAACACCAGTGAGCTTCCTGTGCTGCCTGAGGTCATAGGTTCTCTGTTGAGCTTCAGCCTCTTTGGAATTTTGGACATTCACTTCTGGAATTGTGTTGAGGTTGGGTGATGGAAGGGTCATCATTCCTGATGAATCATATGCTTCTGCTATGATTGGATAAGACTCCATGGCATCCGATGCTTCAGGCGTGTCAAGATTAGCTGGGAGGTTCAACTCTGTTGACTCATTAGAGGTCTCAGCCATGACTGGGAAACTCGGGGAACTTCCTGCAAACTTTAGGAGATGTCGTTGCAGTTTGCCTGTTGTCCACTGGGGTGCGTTGCAAACTCTAGGGGATGTCGATGCAGTTTGCCTGATGACCGCTGGGGTGCGTTGCAAACTTTAGGAGACGTCGTTGCAGTTCGCCTGTTGACCACTGGGGTGCATTGCAAACTTTAGGAGATGTTGCTGCAGTTTGCCTGTTGACTGCTGGTGTGTGTGCAAACTTTAGGAGACGTCATTGCTGTTCGCCTGTTGACCACTGGGGTGCACGGCAAATTCTAGGGGATGTCGATGCAGTTTGCCTTTGGCCACTAGGGTGCTGTTACCTAACTAATGCTTGGGTTAAACTGGTTTCAGCGTGTTCCTTTGTATAGAGCTGCAAAGCAACTGTCCTATTTGGAGACCCTAAGAGGCTTTCCTCGACTTGGGTTCCTTTGGGCTTTAGTTGCTTGCCCTGTAAAGGGGATTTAGCTTTCCAGTATTTTATTCAAGCAAAATTCAAAGCAACAGCATGCCCTGTGGCTGGATTGTTTCTTTTTTCAAATGCAAATTGAGTGGTCAGGCTGGAAAGCAACTTGTATCATGCAAATTCAATTTCCAAAGAGCTTAGGTGGCTTGGATTACTTTGTGTTAAAATAAGGCTTTTCGTTTTACAGACGAAGTAAACTTCTAAAACAACATACACACAAACTTTGCAAAGGTGATTGAAACATGCAGCCCTGGGCCCCTTTATGGCAGGGCAATCTTCTTAGCTAGCACAAAAATTGTCTTTCTCTTTCTGTCTTTTACTGCTGAGCAGAATACTTCACTCAGGCAAAGAGAAGGGAAGCAATTTTTGTCACTTTCGTGTCTAAGCAAAGGTCTCAATTAGATGCAAACAAAGTCCTTTTATAAGTTGTGTGCAGAGAAGAGATGCATTTTCACTCAAACAGAATGTCCATCAATACTCCAAAAGAAAGGGAGGGGGTCAGGCATCTACATCCTTTTACTGTTCTGTTCCCCAGGCATCTGGCTCCACTGGGAACAGGCAGATAA
Source organism: Arizona elegans (assembly GCA_022577455.1). Classification (NCBI taxonomy): domain Eukaryota; kingdom Metazoa; phylum Chordata; class Lepidosauria; order Squamata; family Colubridae; genus Arizona; species Arizona elegans. The sequence goes on from JAKOOJ010000007.1 coordinate 15,304,769, forward strand.
ACTCTAGCAAACAGGTTTTCATGCAGATTATATTTATTTGGGAATCCTTGAACACATAAGACTTACAATCATAATCTCTTAAGAAGACAGCTCTTAATTCTTAAGGTGACTAACTCACCACAACTCACTATCTGTAACAGCACAATTCTTGATATGTTCAAATTGGATTCAGATCAGGGGTGAAATCCAGCAGGTTCTGACAGGTTCTGGAGAACCAGTAGTGGAAATTTTGAGCAGTTCGGAGAACCGGTAGTGGAAATTTTGAGTATTTCAGAGAACAGGCAAATACCACCTCTGGCTGGCTCCAGAGTGGGGTGGGAATGGAGATTTTGCAATATCCATCCCTCAGGAGTGGGGTGGGAATGGAGATTTTGCAGTATCCTTCTCCTGCCACACCCACCAAGCCACACTACGCCCACCAAGCCACGCCCACAGAACCGGTAATAAAAAAAACTTGGATTTCACCACTGATTCAGATGAATTGATAAGTAGATATAAAGTTATCTAGAAGTACTCCAAATTATCCCAGGATAATCTATTTCTTCTTTGAGTCTCCTCTACATTTTTCTATCAGTAACTACAAGTGTTCCATGTGCAATGAGCATACCTCAATTTTCAAATTATTGATTACAAAAGGAGTAATCATAAAGTACCAAAACACACAAGGGAGATAGAAAAAAAACCCCTTTCCATCTGGGAAAGACTAGTGGAAGAGACAGGTGGCAATATCATTTGAAGCTAGCAGGAATGGATGAGAGATAGAGTGCCAATGTTTTAAATGCTGAAAGAATTGCATCGCTGATGGGTAAAAGCACCTCAAAATAACAACTGCAGTGCCTGGCTTGTGAACTAAGTTATGTAAATTGAAGAATGCCCTTATTGTCAGCAGGTATATTATTTCAAAGAAGGCAGACAACTGTGCTAATCTCTCTTCAGCTTAATCCCCGCCTCTGCACAAATCATCATGTCATCAATTTAAACAGATTTAGATGTGACTGAAATCAAGAAGAAGAGATTGTCTCAGGATGCAGAAATGGGGGATGGGATACAGGTCTCCAAGAGGTAATTTTGATTGTGAGGAGAGCGAGCAGAGAAAAAGAGAGAATGAATCTAACAAAATAGCCCTCTGGCCCGGCCCTAAGGATCAAATCCAATTCTACCAAGATATATATATTAAGCCTTGTCTATCAAGGCTTTGCCCTTGAAAAGATGAATAATGATGAGGTTCACCTCATTCTGTTTTTCTCTAGAGAGAAAGTAGAACATTCTCTTTTAAAGAAAAAGATAGAACTCGCATGGCTGCCTTGGAATGAAGGTGCTTACTATAGCCTTCTTCATTTTGAGTTAATCTGTTTAAAGCGCTACCTGTTCATTTTACTAATTTGAAATCATTTAAATAAGAAAAAAAATAGATTCTAACTGGGAAGTTAGAGCACATGTATTAAATATTCTGATAGAATTACTGTGCTTTATATGTATTGTTTTGGAATTAAATTTAAGGACTTGTTGTCTCTTATAATAAATTCTTCCTATAGCCACATGATCCAGGGTTCCATATTGCTTTGCAAGCTACTCCACTTCTTTTCCCTCTTTCCACTCCTCCTTGGGCCACCAACTCTGGACTGCAAAAATCTTAATGACTATTTTCTTATCTCTTTCTTGTTATATAGTGCCCATTGTGGTGTTTGTAGGTCTGCCTGTTACAAAGACTTGGTAATCTTTGTCTTCTTTTAGGGTCGTGTGTTCAGACTTGCAGAATCAGAACACAAAATACAAGTATCCATATGGATACGACCTAGTAGATGACCCTCACTCTTTCAAAGACCTTGGAGTACTCTCCTCAAATGATCTAAGTGCCAGAGCTCATTGTAACAGCATTGCTAAAAAAGCATTAAGAGTTGTTAACCTAATCTTGCATAGTTTCTTCTCCGGTAATATTGAACTGCTAACTAAGGCATATAAAACTTTTGCTAGACCAATTCTTGAATACAGCTCATCTGTCTGGAACCTGCACTGCATATCGGACATTAATACAATCGAATGAGCCCAGAGATATTTCACAAGAAGAGTTCTCCACTCCTCTGCTTGCAACAAAATACCTTATGCCACCAGACTTGAAATTTCGGGCTTAGACAATTTAGAACTTCATCGTCGTCGGTCAGATCTAAGCGTAGTACATAAAATCATCTGCTACAATGTCCTACCTGTCAATGACTACTTCAGCTTCAACTACAACAATACACGAGCAAATAATAGATACAAACTCAAGGTAAACTGCTCCAAACTCAATTGCAGAAAATACACCTTCAGTAAGAGTGGTCAATGCCTGAAATGCACTACCTAACTCTGTGGTTTCTTCCCCAAACTCCCAAAACATTAACCTTAGACTGTATACTGTTGACCTCACCCCATTCCTGAGAGGTCTGTAAGGGGCATCCATAAGCGCACCAACATGCCTACTGTCCCTGTCCTACTGTCCCCATTTATTTGTATCCATTTCATGTATTCATAATCATGTTTATACCTGTATCTGTTATCCAATACGTGCTTGACGAAATAAATAAAATAAAAAATAAAATTTTCACATAGGACTTTTCTTTCAGATAAGCAGATAAATAAATAGCTGATGTAGACTTTTACAGCTAGTATCAATCAAGCAACTTCTTATTCTGAAAAAACAACTAGCAATAGCCTGGCTGAAAGACAGACCAATAAGGCACGAGTTCTTTGAGATGTCTCCAAAATAGGCCAATTTCAAGTCTACCTACACAATTCACAGCATGGGTTAGGTAGAGGCCAATCAGAAACCAGTTCTCTTGGGATTATTTAAAAAAATAGATCCATCAGAATTTTACCTAGATGTGGAACGAATCAGAAACCAGTTTTCTTGGGCTCCAATGACATGGATCAATCAGAAATCAGCTTGCCAGGTTTAAATCCAACAACCAAGTCAGTCTCTGTTGAGTTGCTTGTGTGTTGTTGAGAATCAGACTTCAAAATAGTTCATTGTATCTCTGGAGATGCTATCCACAGCTACTGGTGAAACATCAGAACATGAGGAAATTAGATAGTGGCTTTTTGGCCTGAAAGCTCATCACTCCTTTACATACCTCTCTTTTATATGCTTGTGTGGTACTAATAGTTCGATATGGCTGTTTTTAGAATAAATAAAATCAAATTGTTGCCTCAAAACTCAGGCATTCCAGGTGTGACATGGAGCAGATAAGAATTTCATTCATGAATTTGAGAGAGATTACACTTACATTTGCAAAGCAGCTTCTTAGCTCACCAGAAATTATGAATCAGCAATTAATTCTGGCAAAAAAAAAAAAAAAAGCATTTATTAAGGAGGATCAAGTATTTTTATGGGGTACAAAAATAAATGATACATACCATGGTGGGTTCTACTCAGGGGTGAAATGCTCCTGGTTCAGACTGGATCACCCAATCCGGTAGCGATGGCAGCGGGTGGTTCGGAGAACTGGTAGCAAACATCCCTGCCCCCCATGCCCAGCTGAGCCGCACGATCATCAGAGGCTTTTTATTTTATTTTTAAAAGCATTTTTTCTACAACCTCTTTGGCCGAAAAAATGCTTTTAAAAGTAAAAAAAAAAAAGCCTCGGATGATCGTGTGGCTTAGCTGGGATCGTCAGAGGCTTTTAAAAGCATTTTTTCTACAACCTCTTTGGCTGAAGAGGTTGTAGAAAAAATGCTTTTAAAAGCCTCTGACAATCCCAGCTGAGTTGCTTGATCGTCAGAGGCTTTTAAAAGCATTTTTTTTTCCCAACCTCTTCGGCCGAAGAGGTTGTAGAAAAAATGCTTTTAAAAGTAAAAAAAAAAAAAAAAGTTGGCCATGCCCACCCAGTCACATTACCCTCCCCCCCCAAGCCATGCCCACAGAACCGGTAGTAATAAATTTTACATTTCACCACTGGTTCTACTTACCTTTACTACTGGTTCATAATGGGATCACACTCGCGCACTCACTTCACTCACGCATGCGCCTTGCTTCTGCGCATGCACAAATTGCCAATGACTACATCCGGGGCGATGGGCGGGGCCTCCCGCCAGTTTTACTACTGGTTCCTCCTAACCGGTCTGAACCGGGGGCAACCCACCACTGATACATACCCTAGGCTGCATTAACAGAGATAGATAATGTGAAATGTTAGTGCCATTTTATAATGCCTTGGTAATACCACACTTGGAATACTGCATTCAGTTTTGGTCACCACAATATTAAAAAGATGCTGAGACTCTAGAAAGAAAGCAAGGAATTCAACAAAGATGATTAAGGGACTGAAAGCTAAAACATATGAAGAATGGTTGTAGGAATTGGATATGTCCAGCATAATGGAAAGAAGATCTAGGGTGGCCATGATAGCAGTGTTTCAATATCTAAGGGATTGCCACAAAGAAGACAGGTCAAATTGAACGCAGAACAAGAAGTAATTGATGAAAACTAATCAAGGAGGGAATCAATCTAGAATTAAGGAGAAATTTCCTGACAGAACAATTAATCAGTGGAACAGTCTGCCTTCAGAAGTTGTGGGTCTCCATCATGGGAGGTTTTGAAGACATTGGACAATCACTTATCTGAAATGGTATAGGATCTCCTGCTTGAGCAGTGGGTTGGACTGTAAAACCTCCAAGATTCCCTCCAACTCTGTTATTCTGTTAAAACATGTCTGGTGTATGTGACAGAAAATTAGTGATCAAATAATAAAACACCCCGATTACATGTGAGACTTGAACTAATAGAAAACATTGATTCTAGATAATATTCCACAAGTGGAAAATTTATGGATTACATTACTCCATTTTCCAGCTGGGTTTGTATCTCTCTTAAAACTTGCAAGTGTATTCAAGGACTTTCAGAATGCACTCTGTTGTTTAGTGCTGAAAAAAAGAAGTTCTTGCATATCAAAAAAATGACCTTGGCTAAGAAGAAAAAAAACAACATGTTTTCCTGAAATTAAAAAAGAGGCCTCGACTGCTGTGCTAAAATGCTAATACCACCTTTTAAAATGCTAATGATGAAGCCTAAAAATCCATGTAACATAAGTATGGTAACATCTCTCAAAAACATAACAGTATATATTTGGAAAGGAATTGTAATAATTATAAAACGTGGAGGAAAAGCATGTTGACATTGCCAAACCAATGATTTAACCAATTAATAATATTACAGAGAAGGCATATTGTTCCTGGGATTCTTTTAATTTCTCTATCCGGGGTGATTGTTTTTGGTCAGAGCATTTTAATCTCACCTTTCAATTAAAACTCCTAGAGAGATTTGCACCCTATCTATGAAAAATGGGGAAAAGATAGAAAGATAAACGAGCCTGGTGGTGCAGTGGACTAAACTACTGTTAAAGTAGAATTTAGCTGCCAGCTGCCTGCAATTACTGCGAGTTCAATTCTCACCAGGCTCAAGGTTGACTCAGCCTTCCATCCTTCCAAGGTAGGTAAAATGAGGACCCGGTTTGTGGGGGCAATAAACTGACTTTGTATAAAATAGAACACCACTTAGGGGGGGCCAAAAGCCCTACTAAGCAGGTATATATTAAAGTATGAAGGCTATTGCTTAAAAGCATTGTAAGCCGCCCTGAGTCTCCAGAGAAGGGCGGCATATAAATCAAACTAATAGATAGATAGATAGATAGATAGATAGATAGATAGATAGATAGATAGATAGATACATACAAGAGGAGATAAGCAAACTCAGGGATCATTTCTGAATGTTGTATAATAAACAGCTTTTATATAATAATCAGTAGGATACAGTCAGTGGTGGGATTCAAATAAATTAACAACTGGTTCTCTGCCCTAATGACCTGCTGGGTGGGCGTGACCATGGTGGGAGTGGCCAAGCGGTGTGACAGGCAGCACTCGGCCTCCTGCACCCCCCGGGAGCAAAAACAGGCCTTGGGGGTGATGCACTGCTCCCCCATACCCCATTTTGGGCCTAGGAGGCCTCCCTGCACTTACCTGGGAGCCAAAATGGGGTGCATGGGGACTCCTGGAAGGGGCAGGAAGAGGCGGGGCCAGCCAGCAATTTAACTACCAGTTCATCCAAACCAGCTTGAACCGGGTGAATCCCACCAGTGGATACAGTCCTAGAATTTGGCAAAGGTGGTCTGTGAAGGCAGACTTCTGATTCTTTTTTCTATAACATCATGAAAAAATTATTGTTCCTAATTTATTTTTCCATAGACACAATTTTTTTTAGTAGTTGAGGGCACTTTTTTAAAAAAAAAAATGCAGAATACATAATGGATGACTCTCACAGTACATATGAATGAAGCAGAGTTGGGGACACAATGAGGTAGATTACTGGTTAATTGTGACACTGTGTATTTTGGGGTTTACAAAATAGAGCTACAGATTGAGAATGGCAAGAATCTGTGCTGTCAGTACTCAACAATCCTCATCTGGAGGGGCTCCAAGGCAGTGGTGAAATCCAATTTTTTTTACTACTGGCTCTGTGGGCGTGGCTTGGTAGTGTGGTGTGGCTTGGTGGGCGTGGCTTGGTGGGCGTGGCAGGGTAGATTATTGCAAAATCCCCATTCCCTCCCCACTCTGGGCCAGCCAGAGGTGATATTTGCGGTTCTCCAAACTACTCCAAACTTCTGCTACTGGTTCTCCAGAACCTGTTAGAACCTGCTGGATTTCAACCCTGCTCCAAGGGCCACAAAAGGGTGTTTAGAGGCTGGATGTGACACTGGGGATACAGTTATCCTGCTCCTTCTCCATAGGATGCTGAAAGGGGGGTGCAAACCTAAGACATGGTTGATGGGACAAAGCAGGGCTGAATAATGCAGGTCAATAGCACACCATGGGAATGTAGTAACCATTCAGGAATTAGAACTTTAATGGTGCTGAGATTGTTATCTCCATATTTATGTTGCTACTAAAAAACACAGGTTTATCTTTTTACCTCAGACATCAACAGTTGTTGTCTTTATGCTCCAGGAAATGTCCTCAAAAGCTGTTGCCACCCCACCTCCAATTTTCTCCTCATGTTTGTTTATTTATTACTTTTCATTCAGCTATATGTCAAGAAGGAGATGAAGAGGAGAAGGTGTCAGGTGCAAAAGACCACATGTGAAGGTTCAATTAAGCTGATTTATTGCTAAAAGCCTATGCACAGGAATCTTTTCAAGTAATAATCAGCTCCTGGATTGTTAGATAAGAGTCAACAGGCACTCAAGGAGAGTTAGTTTCTTTGTGACTACTTAATGATTCTAGGCTGATCCCTCTTGATCATCAGCTCAAGTTGATGTTTTATAGTGGTCTTTTCCTCCTATTAAGGGACGCAGTGGCTCAGTGGCTAAGATGCTGAACTTGTCAATCAAAAGGTCGGCAGTTTAGTGGTTCAAATCCCTAGTGCCGCGTAACAGGGTGAGTTCCCGTTACTTGTCCCAGCTTCTGCCAACCTAGCAGTTCGAAAGCAGGTAAAAAATGCAAGTAGAAAAATAGGGACCACCTGACCACAGAGACATCTTCGGGCAGCGCTGGCTCTTTGGTTTTGAAACGGAGATGAGCACCGCCTCTTAGAGTCAGGAACAACTAGCACATATGTGCGAGGGGAACCTTTACTTTTACCTTTCCTCCTATTGTTTCCTACCACAGTCCTGAGTTGTATTGGGCTGAAGGGAAATAACTGACCACTTTTTAAAAAGTCACTTAGCTCTTATGGATGAGGTAGCCTTGGGCTTGGATCTCTCTACTCCTAGTTTAAAACTTTAATCTCTCTACTACAATGTTCTCCATATCCTTATTGCAAGAGTGAAATGGAGTCCAAGCTCATATTTCCTAACATTAAATACAGCTTTAAATTTCCTTTTCTATGGTGAATAAATATTAACTATATCACTTTGGTGATGTTCAGATCTTGTAGATAGGATTTGGGTGAAAGAACATTCTATTCTATGAAATCTATCAGATTATCTAACATGAGGTTGAGAAAAGAGAAAGTTCGTTACTGAACTGATTGCAATCTCTTGCATGTTGATTCTTATCTGATCAAATTAACATTTTGTGACACTCTATCTAAGATGGTAAAACCATCTTCTTGCAAATAATCTTACTTGTAAAGCAAATTATCATGACTGAAGTGGACTGCTGGATCACAGTTTGCAGCTTGGTGTCTGTAAGAAGGAACTGAAATTAATTAGCTATTTGTCAGCCATCTTTGAAGATGAAAGGTGCCATTATTATGAGATAACAACAGTAACATTTTCAAATCACAGTGTAACATCTTGAAGTCATTATAGCAAACTAAGTAAGGAAAGAAAGTATTATTGACTCATCTCTTTGGCCCAAATTATCTTAAGGAAAGTCTTCTAAGATGGAAAAGGAAAGGAAAAGGAGCTAGCTAGTGAATGGATTATTTTTTAAAAAAATATTATTCTGATATCTTTTGGAGCCTGAGGGAAAGAACACAATGGTGCCTCCCTCCTTTCTGTATATACAGTTTAACTAGATTGAGAATTGATTTTTATTTCAATACTGATAACAGGATTGCATCCTCCATCCTATCTGGTTTGAGCCAATTACTATTTCTTAGTCTAGCCTTCAACTTCACAAAATGGCTATTGTCAGAATAAAATGTAGATCTCCATGGAAGCTTCTGGGAAAAGGCAGGATAACAATCTAACCCAGGGGTGTTCAACCTTGGCAACTTTAAAGCCTGTAGACTTCAACTCCCAGAATTCACCAGCCTAGCCCTCCCAGGGATATTTGGGGAAACGTGAGCATAGAAAGAGAAAAGGATAAGTGATTTGAATTAATGTTGCTCCTCACTCCTCTTCATTTCCATCTGTAAGGTCCAATGATAATATGTTTAATCTCATAAATGCCAAACAAGAAACTTAAACGGAGGCTACATTTCGAGAAAGTGTAACTCCTTTTTATACAGTCAGAAATGTCATAAAATAACTGTCAGCATTCCAGAAAAACCCCCACTCCAAGTAAAGACGCGGAAGCAAGCATTTTCCAAAGTATAGGCAACCTGGCACATCTGGGGAAACCTGAATCTGAAAAGCCCGGGTTTTCCTTCAGTAAGTCAAAGCTCCCAAAACCATCCCCTTTTCCACCCAGTCGGTCACATGCTCCAATCAATGTCCGTTCCATCCCAATCCAGCCCCTTGACCACTTCTTCTCCAGATGCGGGATCGCCCTGACCTTGACCGACAGGAAGAATGCTATTATGTCTACTAACCCCCTCTCCTACTTTCCCACACATGAGAAGGTGGCAGCATTGGAGCTTCCGGCCTAATATGGCTTCCAAAGCTGACAATAACATCCTGGCTTCCTAATTACATTTGTGTATTCCTGCAAAAAGGATAGAATACTCCTCATCAGCCTTATCTGTCTAATCTCTTTCCTTTAGCCATTTGGCCCCTGGTGTGATGGGAACAGATTCTTAGGCAGAAGGGGGAGGCTTTGATCAAAGGTGAGACGTACGTTTTGACAAATGCCAGGTACTTCACTCCCAGAAACCCTGGAGAAGCAGAAAGGGAATGAAGAGGTGGGGATGGGGGTTAGAAGAGAGCAGGGCTCTTGGGACAGATGGGTCTTCAAAAACCAGGAGAAGGAAAAGCAAAAGATCTTCAGAAACTAGAATGAAAAGTAAAAGATCAAGCCAGCCATTCCCACAAGCTGGGCTCTGAACTGACAGGTGAGGGACTCGTGGTGGTGGTGGTGGGTTCAGAGCCCCAAGCGCTACTAACTAGGGCAGTACTGGTGAGGGTAGAAATAACTTTGCCAACTCCCAGCCCCCTCTTCCACAGGGAGAGGCCCTGGGAACCTCTACAGCCCCCCTCCCCTATCTTTTGTGGCTGGATCCCTCCCCCACGCTGCCCTTGGCTGCCTCAGGAAGCTCCAAACTGACAGAGCCACTCTCTGAATTACAGCCCCTGCTCTACTCCCAAAGCCCCCGAGCCCCTGCACCGATTTTTATTTATTTATTTATTTAATCTAATTTTTATACTGCCCTTCTCCCGAAGGACTCAGGGCAGTGCACAGCCAAGAAATAAAACAAATACATATATAAAATTAAAAGCAATTTAAAAACATATTAAATAATTTCACCCCGATATCATTAAAAAACTAAAACAATCCATTAAAATGAATGTTTAGGCCAGCCCAGCTTGTTGGAACAATAACGTCTTAAGGGCAAAAGGTGCATAGGTCAGGGATCATCCGTATCTCCGGGGGCAATTCATTCCAGAGGGTGGGTGCCCCCACAGAGAAGGCTCTCCCCCTGGGGGTCACCAGTCGACATTGTTTGACCCAAGGCACCCTGAGGAGTCCCTCTCTGTGGGAGCATACTGGCCGGTGGGAGGCTATCAGTAGCAGAAGTAAGTACCCAGGTCCTAAGCCATGCAGCGCTCTAAAGATGGTAACCAACACCTTGAATCGCACTGTTCACAGCCAGTCAATCACACAGATTGACTGGCTGTGAACTGTCCTGGGCACCCAAAAGCCTGACATGAACTGTACTTCAACGAATGGGCCATGGCGAAGGGACTGGGATGGAGTGGCCATAGCCCAAAGTGCGGGAGGGGGGTAATAACACTGAGGCAAAACCCTGGTGGAGAAACAGGCAGCGCCAAGGGTTCAAGCCAAAAAGTCTCATTCCATTAAATACTTGGTGACCTCATCCTACTTCTTGTAGGATGGGAGAACTCTTTTGCTGTTATTGTCAATACATTGCTGAACTTCAGGTTTATTCTTGTATTGCTCTGTACATTCAAATATACCAAGGCTACTTTACTGTTGCTTCAAAAGCTATTAAATCATGGTATCAGGGTTCCAAGTAATACTCCCATGATAAATAGGACTCAGAGGCAAGCAGGGTCCTCGAAGAATTGATTTATTGGAAATATCATATTGGCACAGGCTGGTGAAAACTGACTCCCACAGTTTTCATCAAGTTAAAAGTAAAAGTTTTTCCCTTCCCCAAACAGTCAGTCACATGGTCCAATCATCGTGCTGTCTGGTTGCCTGGTAATGTCACTCCACCTCTCTTTGACCACCTGTGGGAATGTCCTTGGTTCCCAGGAGAAAGTATTTTGTTTTGGCTACAACCGCACTCTATCTCTATTCCCCCCTCCCTAACCCTCAGCTGAAGTGTGGCAACACTGAAGCCTAGAAAACAGCCTCACTCAGGACAGCTTCAGGGTTGACACATGGGAGTATTAACTCACACAAATATTATATATATGTGTGTGTGTGTGTGTGTGTGTGTATGTGTGTGTGTGTGTGTACAGTTAATATCTTGGGTTTCTTCCCGTGTAATTGTAAACATATCCTTAAAGGGGTAGTAGCGACATTTCAACATATATATATATATATATATATATATATATATATATATATATATATATATATATATGTGTGTGTGTGTGTGTGTGTGTGTGTGTGTGTGTGTGTGTATAGTTAATATTTCCACAATTACACGGGAAGAAACCCGAAATATTAACTATACACACATACATACCCGTGAAAACTTACATAAACAAATATCAAACCTCTACGGGGAGGAGATGTATAAACTTACCAGAACTTATGAGAAGTTAGAGATAAAAAGATCTCGAATACTGTGTGATTTAACATTTTTATGCCAATGTCATGACCAAAATATAATACCATCTTGCTTTAAATTGAAATTCCATACCCACACAACATCTATCCAACGTATTCTTAAAAGAACTGAAATGGCATTACTTAGAAATGAAATCCATAGCAAAAGATTCCTATTGGATCAAGTAAACAAGGATCTATTAGCTCCATACTTAAAGATAAGCAATATTATTCACCCCATATTATGGGACAAAATAAAACAGCTTGCCACCTGGAGATCTGAAATAGAAACCACTCATAAAACTTACAGACATTTAAAGAAACTTAAGAAATTAGAACATAAAAAACCTCCAACCACAACACAACATCATTTAAAACAAGTAGTATACAATGCTTCCGATAGAAAACTAACAACAGCAGAAACAAATGTCTTATCAAAGGGCTTTAATTTTGCAGTGGCACCCAATAAAATTCCAATAGAAACCATCATATGCGAAGTTGAAGCCAGCCTAAAGAAACTCAGTGCTGACAATGCTGATAAAGTCAGACATGACGTCACCAACATTCTATGTACTAGTAAACCACCTAAAAGCAACTTATCAAAAGAAGAACAAAAAGCACTGAAATTTTTAAAAAACGATAATAGCATAATAATATTACCAGCAGATAAAGGCAATGCAACAGTAGTAATGAACACAGTGGACTATGAAAAGAAACTGTCTGACTTACTTCAAGATGCCACATATAAACCCATAAACACAGACCCAACAACATATCTAGAAAAAACCACGAAGATAAAGATAAAATCAAGTACTATAAGTAAAGAAATCCAACAAAAAATTATTCCCAGAGAAAAATCTTCAAAATGCCCAAAACTGTATGGCCTCCCAAAAATACACAAAGATGGAATACCTCTCAGACCCCTAGTAAGTTCCATAGGCTCACCTTTACAAAATCTAGCCAGATATTTAGCAAAACATCTTCAACCTTACACAGAATCTGCTGCTTCATATGTACAGAACTCATACCATTTCATACAAATAATAAAAAAGCAACACATAAAAGAAAGTGACCTTCTTGTAAGCTTTGATGTTGTATCACTATTCACACAAATACCTGTCAAAGAAGCCCTGTCATCAATTAAAAACAAATATCAACTACCAAAACATATCACAAACTTAACAGAACATTGTTTATCCAACACATATTTCATACACAGAGGACAGAGATATAAACAAGTAGAAGGTGCATCAATGGGATCACCATTATCACCAGTCATCGCTAATCTTTTCATGGAAGAATTCGAATCCAATGCCTTAGAAAAAACTGTTAACAAACCAAAATTATGGCTCAGATACGTTGATGACACCTTTGTGATCTGGCCACATGGAAGAGATAAATTGGAAAACTTCTTAGTATATTTGAACAGCCTCCATCCCAAAATAAAGTTCACCATGGAGATAGAATCAGAAAACCAGTTACCTTTCCTCGATGTATTAATTTATAAAAAATCTGATGGCACCTTAGGACATACCATCTATCAAAAGAAGACACATACGAACTGCTATCTCAACGCCAAATCACACCATCATCCAGCACAAATAAACTCTGTTGCCAAAACATTAACCACAAGAACTAAATGTCTGGCTGATGAAGCACATTTACAAACAGAATTATATACACTAACTAATGTACTGACATCAAATGGGTTCTGTAGAAATAAAGTCATCAATGTGATCAAACATACAACACCAAGACATAATAAAAAACAACAAGAGGAACAAAACAATGGGAAAGCCATCTTGCCCTATATAAGGGGAACAACAGACAAAATTAGCAAAGTACTATATAAACACAACATCAAAACCATATTTTGCACAGATAGAAAGATATCGTCCATTCTGAGAAACCCCAAAGACAAAATAGAATTAGAAGATCAAGGCATATACGAAATCCCGTGTGCTTCCTGCCCATCAACATACATTGGACAGACCAACAGAAGAATGAGTGTGCACATCGAGGAACACAAAAACTCAATACAAAAACAAGAACACACATCATCATTAGTTCAACATATAAATACAACAGGACACAACATTAATTTTAATAAAACAAAAACAGTTGCAAAAATAGAACATCTCAATGGCAGGATAATCAGAGAAGCAATAGAAATAGAAAAAAGACCATATTGCATGAATAAACGTCTGCCTACTGTTTGGAAACCTGCTCTCATAGATAGACGAATCTTAACACCATATATAAAACATAGACCAAACATTAATCAAAAAAATAATCCCAACCAAATCATATTCAAACCAGCCACAAAGATGAAGCCCTGCCATCTAGTTGAGAAAAACCGACCATACACCCAAAGCCAAGCCAATAAACACATACTGGGACTCCCAACCAATCAGAATGAAAAGGTGGAGCCATCCCAGAATACCAGCACCAGATTTGAAATACCAATGGCAGTTAGTACAAAATGACTGCTGACATAAGCCTGATGATGGCAGATGGGATTCTGTTGAAACGTCGCTTCTACCCTTTTAGGGATATATCCACAATTACACGGGAAGAAACCCGAAATATTAACTATACACACATACATACCCGTGAAAACTTACATAAACACACACACACACACACACACACACACACATATATATATATATATGTATGTATGTATATGTATATGTATATGTGTGTGTGTGTGTGTGTGTATAAATAAAATAATGTAATTTCCTTTAAAATTCAGGGGCAATTTTTAATTCTCACACAAAGCCAAGTAATCATGCTCAGATAGACAAGCAAGAACCAGTTTGGTGTAGTGGTTAATGCACCAGGTTAGAAACTGGGAGACTATAAATCAATTCTAAATCACATACAGTGTTCTGTTTTTTATTCTCACTAGAGGAGAAGGCTCCAAGATCATCACAGGTGGGGACTGCAGCCAAGAAATTAAAAGATGCTAGCTCCTGGGGAGGAAAGCTATGGCAAATCTAGACAGCATACTAAAAAGCAGAGACATCACCCTGACAACAAAAGTGCCTATAGTCAAGGCTATGGTTTTCCCAGTTGCAATGTATGGCTGTGAAAGTTGGACCATAAGAAAGGCTGAGTGCCAACAAATTAAGGCCTTTGAACTATGGTGCTGGAGAAGACTCCTGCAAGTCCCTTGGACTGCAAGGCAATCCAACCGGTCAGTCCTAGAGGAGATCAACCCTAACTGCTCTTTAGAAGGCCAGATCCTGAAGATGAAACTCAAATACTTTGGCCACCTAATGAGAAGGAAGGACTCACTGGAGAAGAGCCTAATGCTGGGAACGATTGAGGGCAAAAGAAGAACAGGACATCAGAGAATGAGGTGGCTGGATGGAGTCACTGAAGCAGTCACATGACCTTAAATGGACTCCAGGTGATGGTAGATGACAGGACGGCCAGGAGGAACGTTGTCCATGAGATCGCAATGGGTTGGACATGACTTTGCAACTAACAACAACAAGAGGAGGACTACTTCTTTCTGTTTCACATCAACTTTGACTCAGAAGTAAGCAGAGCTGAAACTGAGACTATCCAAATGTTGAACTATTAAGTCTCTTTTTTCCCTATCCACCATCACAGGGTTTTTTTTTTCTCAGTTCACTTATACATACTTCAGTTCTAGTTCCAACCAGCAGCATTCTTATCATGATGAGTGTCACAAACACAGTTTGTACTATTCACATTAACTCTCAGTTTAGCTCTTAACAATCCTAGTTACTTCTGGTTGGCTCTGGGCCCATAACCAATGTTAAGGATATTGTTGTTGTGTTACCAACCAGCAGAGTGTAGAGCACAGAGAAACGTTGCTGAGAGCAATGAATAAGAGATGTGCAAACTGATTTATCAAAAGTTTACTTTATAGTGAAAAAACAATCTCATAGCCTTTAAATCAATCCAAGTCTTTGCCAGTTAAATCAGTCCAGTGATACAGAAATCTTCTTACCACATAAACAGTAGTTGGTTAGAATAACAAGTTCACTCTGGTTCACAAACCACGATGGTAGCAGATCCATCCAACGATGATAGCACAATGATAGCAAATCCACACACTATGGTAGCATATCATCAACTGAATACTTTACAGTACCTTTCTTAAATACATTTACAACTAGTGATTATCTAATTACAGCATGACTCAGCATTACAATGAATCAGCAGTAAAACTTTAAAGTCACACAATACATATTCATATTAAAGTCACAGAACACATATATTGCCTGGACAACTTGTTAGGCTCAAACCATATCCTAACAATGAGGGTAAGGAATCTTGGCTAGTCCAAGGAAATACAAAAAAGAATGATATTTCCTTTTCCTTCTTCAGCTTGCCGCTTCTAAAGTGTCCCATCATAAGTGAATTAAACAGAATGGAAGTTAATATGGAGAATCAGTGGAAGAATAGAGAGAAAAATATGATTGACAGATACTGTAGATAGAGAATTAAGTTTGTTTATTTTTTTAGCTTGGATTTTAATCCAGCCTAGATATAAATGTATGGTATTATGTTTCCCTCATCTCTAGTGGTTGTCACAAATTTCTATTTTCCACATTTCAAAAGTGCTTCAAAGCTATTTCAGGAATTACTGAGCTATGCATAACACAAATCATAATAAACATAAACACTATATTGCTTTTAGCTCTGTAGTTTAGTTCCAAAAAATCTTGATGTTTTGTCAGATTTTGATTCTTTAGAGACATGGGCTATATCCAGATGGACCTTTTCATGAGTACAACAGATGGCTAATTGTGGCAATTTTATAGATTTTTCCAGATGACACAACCTTTCTATCCCTTCCATTCCAGAAGGGATAATTTTTATGTGGGAAAACCTGAAATGAAAGCTACTTTTATTAAAGTTGTGGGTGATTTATGACACTTAATTCCATCAGCTGTTGGTGAAGCTACTATATCAGCAGTGATTGACATTTTCCCCTTGGTTCAACCAGTCCCATATTCTCCATTTGGACAACAAAGTATGCATGCTGCTTTTGAATCTATTTAACACTATGCGAGGTTGTGGAGCATCAGAAAATTGATTAAAATGACAACAACAGAAAGTATTGTATTTGCAGGTCAACTAATTAGCTATGCATACGTTGGTAAGTAAAGGCTAAGATCTGAGCTTGTCGTTCGAAAGGTTGGCAGTTCAGCGGTTCGAATCCCTAGTGCCGCATAACAGGGTGAGCTCCCGTTACTTGTCCCAACTTCTGCCAACCTAGAAGGTAGAAAAATAGGGACCATCTTTGGTGGGAAGGTAACAGCATTCCATGCACCCTTGGCGTTTTGTCATGCCAGCCACATGACCACGGAGATATCTTCGGATACCGCAGGCTCTTCGGCTTTGAAATGGAGATAAGTACCGCCCCTTGAGTCGGGAACGATTAGCACATATGTGCGAAGGGAACCTTTACCTTTTATGTTGGTAAGTACTATTGATTGGGTGAAAGAATGGAATAAGAAATTAAAATGAAAGTCTGATCAAGATTTACCTATGAACTCTATGAAGAGAAAACACTTTTTTTCAATTATAAAGCAGAAATGGTATTGGCAATCATTGCATTGTACTTCTGATAACAAGAATAGAACACATCCATCAACATTTAGATCAAGAATCAAAAATCCTATTATATATTCTCGAAACATATCAGAGGAAGAATCCAGGAAAGAAAGTTGATGATTGCTAATAACAAGTGGGATAATGCATGTGGTTCAGATAGTCTAAATAACTTTATATATTTTTCAGTTCTAAAAGTTATCTTGCACACCTCATTAATATTGCAATATTACCTATGGTTAAGAAGGATAAGGATCATTGGCATTCAATCCAATACATTTCTGTATTCTGGTGATTTTGCCTGTTTGATCTGGAATGACAGAGGAGCATCTTGTATATTGAGATTTTACAGAGCTAAAATTTAATTTGAGGTGCGCCTCTAAAGCCCTATAATTGTCACAGTGGATTACATCCAATGGATTACATTCTGCCACCTTGACTCTAAATGGCTAAAACAAAATCCCACCCTGTGACAGGTCTACGACAATTTGCCACAGCCAACTCGCCATGGCCAACTCGCTGTGGGCCAAGAGTTACAATAATATCAAAGAAATGGTGGAATAGAATCATTAAAGAAAGGATACAAAAGGAGGGACTGTTCTGCCCCAGCTACTGACCCCAAAGAACGCAGCACACACAAACTCTATACAAAGCTTATTTTACTCAAATAACTTAGTCTTTATCATTCAAAGGCTGTTAATGAACTGTCTTAACAGCCTACCAGACTTCTAAGATAAGGTAATCACAGTCTTACTAGAGTTGGCAGAAAGCCCAGAAACAATTTTGCAGACACGAAAGAGAGTGAATTAAAGTTGTTCTCTACAGCTTGTTGCAAGCGGCGTTCTTTCTTAAATAGTCTAAGGGAGTGGCCAATTAGTCCCAAGCCTTACTCTCAAGGAGACCTCCTCCTGAGGAACCACTCCTGCCTTTTGGCAGCTCTGCGCGCCCGTGCATTGAGAAGAGGCTCCTCCTTTTTGTCCTCTTCACTTAAAGGAGTTTCTGGAGGTTCTAAAGGCCCTGGCTGAATCCCTGCCTCTGGCACTGTTAATATATGAGGATCTAGACCAGTGGTTTTCAACCTTCCTAATGCCGCAACCCTTTAACACAGTTCCTCATGTTGTGGTGACCCCCAACCAGGGGTCGGTTCTAAATTTTTTTACTACCGGTTCTGTGGGCGTGGCTTATTTTGTGGGCGTGGCTTGGAGATCGTGTGGCTGGGTGGGCGTGGCTAGCTGGTCATGTGACCGGGTGGCCATGGCTATGTGTATAGGGACTACTCAGAGGGCTGAAAAAAGTCATTTCTGACATTCCTCGGACTTTTGACTTGTCCTCACATTTATGACCATCCTCACATTTATGCCTGTGCAGCATTCTTAACAACTATGTCACTCATTTCACAACTGCTTCTCTTCAACATGGTGATAAGATAGGGCAAAAAACATAAAATGTGAGGACAGTCATAAATTCGAGGACTGGTCAAAAGTGTGAGGACCAGTCAAAAATAACTTTTTCAGCCCTCTGAGTAGTCCCTGTGCACAAAAGGACTACCCAGAGGGCTGAAAAATGTGATTTCTGACAGGTCCTCACACTTTTGACCGGTCTTCGCAGTTATGACTGGTCATCATTTATGCCCATTGTACCATTCTTAACAACCGTGTCACTCATTTCACAACTGCTTCTCTTCACCATGGTGACAAGATAGGGCAAAAACATAAATTGTGAGGACAGTTGTAAGTTCGAGGACTGGTCAAAAGTGTGAGGACCAGTAAAAAAATAACTTTTTCAGCCCTCTGAGTAGTCCATATGCATAAAAGGATACAGTGATAGAGAGGGATGAAGGAAGGGAAGGGAAATTAGAGTAGGAGTGAGGGTAAGAGAGGGAGGAAGAGAGAAGGAGAAGGAGAAAGAAAGAGGAAGTAGGAAGAAGAAGATGGGGGGAAGAGAAAGTAAGAAGGAAAGAAAAGACAGAGGTGGTAGGTTTGAGGAGAAAGATTGCTGTACAATAAAAAAGATGAAAGGGAAGAAAGCCAACCCCAAACAAATATAAAGATATTAAGATAAAGAATGAATTGTTAAACTTTAAAGAATAAAAGAGAACAAATATGAATAAATAACAATAATTAGAAACACACATACAAACATACAATGTATTTTCTTTGAACAGAGTATTTGGCCGGTTCATAAATTTAAACAGTGTTTAGTCATTTCAATTAAATTTACAATTTCTATATTTCCTGTTTGCCATATTTATTCCTCATCTATTTTTGTAAAGAACCAATATTACCCTTCATCCTCATCTCTAATCTTAATCAAATTCAATTTTTCCCTTCTATATTATACCCCTTCCCATTGTCATCTATTTTTATATCCATCCTCACATTGGTTAATTATGTAATTCTGTTATACAGTTGTTTAATACAAATTCAACATTTTAATATAAATCAATTAGTTATATAACTATCTTTTTTGTATATTAATCAATATGAACATGAATATTCCAATTATTTCCATGCAATCCAATTTCTTACAAATCAATTAATTATATTTACCAATAATAATAAACCAAATAATTTCCCCCATATATTCCTCCAAACCACAACTTAACCATTTCTGCTTTCAACACAATATACAATTAATAGTATCTCAATTATTACAATTCCCTAGTTAAATAGAGCTTTTTTTCTTTTGTGTTTTAAAATCTTGAACATCCTCTTTTGCCCTAAATCTCCCTTTGTTTGCAGTTTTGCACCCACCTTTTTTGGTGAGGAAAAAGAAAAAGAAATCTCTCTGCCTCATTTTGTCACGTTGCAGCAAAGACCCTGCTTCCTTACTTTCAATTTCGCTTTTTCAGCATAGCTAGGGGGAAAAAAATTTGCTCCAGGAATTTACCTCTTTGCAGCTACCTCTTTGAAGCCCCACGGCAAGAATTTAAAGATTTTTTCTCTCTAGCCATCAGCTGGGACTCCAGAGGCAGCAATAGATTGGGAGTGGGTGGGGTAAGCGAACGGCGAACGGCGATCCAACAGAGGCAGAGGGTGAGAGTGAGTGAAGGCGTGGTGGGGAGGCGAGAGAGGGCTTTGGCGACCCCTGTGAAATGGCCGTTTGACCCCCAAAGGGGTCGCGACCTCCAGGTTGAGAACTGCTGATCTAGACCAATAAATACTCCGAGTCATTAATATATTTCAATCATATTTATTTAGCCAACTCTGCTCTCTTCCAGATGCTGCTGTAGAACTGCCCAGAGCCTCGTGCATGTCCCTTAAGTACCAGGGAAGTGTGGCTGAAGGTAAGGAGGAGTTGTGGTAAAAGTGAGGGTGTGGGTGTTAACCCTTGCACTACCAAGTGGGGGTGGTATGGTAGTTAGGCATTTATATGTGACAAAACCCCCTCTAAATGCCTAACCAGCTGCGTCAGTGTGGGATTCACAAGTAAAAACATATTACAAACATACGCCTAATTTGGATCTCAGGTAAGTGTGTTGTTTGTTCTGTAGAGGTTTCGTGAGTATATCAGCTATCTGTTCCTCTGTTTCACAATGGGTGGCTCTAATAAATCTAATGTTAGAAAGTTGCCTTACATGCTTATGCTTAATATCTATGTGTCTTGATCTTTAGCCCACTGCGTCTGCCTTGGATATCTCGATGGCTGCTTTGTTGTCCTCGTGGATGATGATGGGGTATGAGGGCTCATACCCCATCATCAAATGCTGGACAGTAAGTCATCGAACCAGGTTAGGTTATTCGTGGCCTTAGACATACACACAAACTCAGCTTCGGTGGTGGATGTAGCAATTAGGTTCTGTTTGCCGGTGTACCAATGGACAGGGCTGTTGTTGAGGAAAAAGATGTATCCAAATGTGCTTTTCCTGCTTTTCACGTCCCCTGCCTAGTCAGTGTCTGCGTAGCAGGAGAGTATGGGTTCCTTGGAGGTTTTTGGCTCGAGTCCTAGGTATGCGTTGGAGCTGTATTTTAGATATCTGAGGAGTCTCTTTACTGCCTCCCAATGGTAGGTTGTGGGTTTGCTGACATACCTGGATAGTAGATTGACGGGTAGAGCAATGTCAGGCCTTGTCCAGTTCACGATGTATAGTAGAGATCCTATGGTTGATCTGTATAGCTTGTTGTCTGTAAATGGTTCGTCTTCGTTATGCATGTTCTTTAGGAATTCGGGTTGCATGGGGGTATCACAGAGCTTGGCGTCGCTCATGTTGCATTTTCCTAGCAGCTCCAAGATTTTTTCTTCTTGTGAGAGTCGGAAGCCTTTTTCGGTCTGTATGATATGAACCCCCAAATACTTGTTTATCTTGCCTAGTGTTTTCAGGGAGAAGTGTTTACTCATTTCCTCAGCAAATGTGTCACACTTGTGTTTTTGTTTGCCTATGTATAATATGTCATCCACATAAACGAGGACATATTCGACAGAGTCCTTCTCTCTCCTTATGAAGAAACAAATGTCTGCTGATGTGGCTGTGAAGCACATTGCTCTAAGGATTTTGGCCAAGCATTCATACCATCTCTTCCCTGATTGTTTGAGTCCGTACAGGCTTTTGTTCAGAAGCCATGTGTTACCTTCCTGTGACTTTATGCCTGGTGGTGCCTTAACATATATCTTTTTGTCGAGCTTGGCGTGTAAGTATGCGATCTCTACATCAAATTGGTACACCTCGAGCCCTAAAATGGAGGCCACTACTAATGCACTTTTGACACTTTCAGTTCTGACAGTGGGGGAGTATTGTCAGTGTAATCTTCCGGATATTTTTGTGCAAACCCCTGTGCCATTAGCCTTGCCTTGTATAGTGTTTTATTGTCATCCAGAGTTTTGATCTTATATATCCATTTAATTCCAATTAGGGTTTTGCCATCTGGAACCTCGGAGGTTGTGTATACATTTAGTTCTTTGAGGCTATTTCTTTCTTTCTCCATAGCTTGTTCCCACTTTGTTCTCTCCCCCTGGGGTAATTTAACTTCTTCATATGAGTTTGGTGTTGGGCTGTTTGTGTGTACATGACAAAGTCTTTGAACTTGTTGGGCCTTTTGTTCCTGTTTGTCCTGACTGGTCTGTCTGGTGGCGTGACTGATTCGTGTAGGTACCTGGCTTCCTTTTCAGTGAGGGCGTCTAGCTTTAGAGTTGGGTGATTCTCCTTCCACTCACTTATGCTGACACTTAGATGCCTAGGCTTGATTTTCTGATGTTCCCTGTCCTCCTTGGTGTCTGTGCCCTGTTGGCTATTTGTTATATTGGGTGTGTGGAACACTTCATTTAGATGTATTCTCGACCAGTTAGAGTGTTCGTGGAAATCAGCTGATCTAGATATTATGAATCTATTTTGATTGTCGATGAATCTGTACCCTTTTGTCCCTGGCTCGTACCCCATAAACCTAAGCCTCCTAAACACTTTATCCCCCTTTCTCCTTAGCTGTTTTGGTATATGTATGTCGGCTGTGACCCCAAACACGTCTAGGTGGGCTATGTTGGGTTTCCTCCTATACATTAGCTCGTAGGGAGTTGTGTTTATTATGCTGGACCATAACCTGTTAAGTATATAGTTGGAATAGAGAAGGGCTTCTGACCAGAAGGATGGCCCTAGTCCCGCATCTTACAAGGTGCACCTCATCATAGTTTGTAATGTACTCTTTTTTCGTTCTACTCAGTTCTGGAAAGTGGAGAACGGCAAGGATGTATAGTGCAGTACCCCATGTTCCTTTAACCACCTTGAGAAGTCCCTTGATAGGAATTCAGAACCTTGGTCAGTCATTATTTGTTTTGTTTTAGTGTTATGTTGGACCTCTACTCTTTTGTAGAATTCCCTGAATTTTTGATACACCTCATTCTTATGGTTGAGGGTGTATATGAAACTGTAGCGGCTGTAGTCATCTACGATAGTTAGGAAGAATCTTTGTTTGTATTTGATAGAAGGTTTTAGAGGCCCCACTAGGTCCATATGTATTAATTGAAAAATAGAGTCAGTTGGGTGTACTGACTTCTTTGGTCTCAGTTTTGTTTTCAGTTTGGAATATTTACAGATAGAGCACTTGAGATAGTTTTCACAATTCTTTACTCTTAAACCATCGGTATATTTTGTCATCTTTTGTACAACAGGGAAACTAATGTGGCTTAGTTTCCTGTGTAGGAGGTGTGCACAGTTGTCATGTATGGGTCTACCTAACGAGAGTTTGTTGTCATCTATGGACTCATGTTTATGTTCGCTGCCTCATGTCTCTTGGGGTTTGTCCCCCTCTACTTCATCATTGTTCCCTCTATCTTCCTCGGAAGGTGTCTGTTCCTGCTCTGCCACTGAGTTGGTGTTTATATTTAGATGATTAATGTTGCCTGTTTTGAAGTATGGCAGTCCACTGCTAATCATAACATCTGCTATGTCCTTTCCATCCTTGACCATGTGTGCCTGTCCTGCCTTGAAAATGACTTCGATGTCTGTGTCCTGGCTTAACCGTATGGTGGCCAGTATGTTGTATGGGATCTCTGGCACGAATAAGACCCCCTCTATCTCTCCAATCTCTGGTATGGTTATGTTTTCCTTTCCCGCTACTCTAACGTTGTTTTGGTTTGCTACTTTAATCATGAAGTCTTCCTCTGTGAATGAGGAGAGTAAGTTGGTGTTGTGGGTAGTGTGGTTGGTTGCGCCTGAATCTATTAGCCAGATATTCTCTTTCTTTTCTCGTTTGTTTGCGTGCCCCTGTCCCCCAAGTCCATAGAGTGAGCCTGAGTGGCTCTCCCGGGAGCTATCTCTGTGATCCCTTCTGCTGTTGGGGTTGGGAGAGTCCCTGCACCTGAAACTACATTCTAGGGAATGTCTCTGTCTGTATCTTGTCCTGTCCCTGTGCTGGCTGTGTTCCCTACCTCGGATGTTTCTGGGGCAATCTCTCTTGTAGTGATTCCTGGAACCACATAGGTAGCATTCAGGTGTGTTGCTGCTCCTGTCTATGGAACCTATCCTCCTGTCTGTTCTGTGATCCCTGCGGGACTGTGAGCGATCTTTTCTTAAGTTGTCCTCAGCTATTAGTCTATTTGTGAGGTTTTCAATAGATAGGTGTTCTATGCTGAGGCTGTCTAGTTGCAACACGAAATTGTCCCAGCTTGGGTCTAAAGAATTGATAATTATGCTTTTCATGCTTTCTTCAGTTATGATTTTCCCCCTCTGCAGTAATTCAGACCTAGTGGCATTGAATGTGAGTAAATGTTCACTCATAGATATCCCTGCTTTAATTCTGGCAGAGTGGAATTCTGTAGAAATCCTAGTGGTAGTCACCCTAGTCTTGCTATAAAACAGGCTAAACAGTTTTTGTATCAATTCTGGCACCGTTAGATGATGACTAATGTTGGGGTATATGGACGGTGATATGCTGGCTAACAATAGGTAGTATGCTCTATGGTGTAAGCAGTCTATTTCAAAAGTCCAAGGTTTTTCTGGGGGGTCAGTAATTAAAAATAATATATTCTCCTTTAAGAAAATGACCTGGAGCTGTTGATTCCATTCTAGGAGATTTGTCCCATCCAATTTCAGTTTTGGAAAGTCTATTGGTAATGTCCCAGTGTTGTATGAAAGGTTACTTACAGGCAGGCGCTGTCCATGGTTTAGGATGTGAGGGAACTCACAATACGGCACTGGTATGCTGGCCGGTAGTCTAAACAGGTGTGCTTCTATGTTTCTTTCTTCTTTCCTAGGTGGTTGGTTCTGTGCATGCTCGAGGATCATTTGCGCTCTGCAGTCACCGAGGAAGGAGCTTGCTGCCATAGCTCCTGAGCGAAGGCCCCACTCATCTGGGTGAAGTCCCAGTTCCGCCTTGGGAGTCCTTTGGAGATCGGAGGAGGCTTGGGTTGTTGTTTGGGTCGTCGGGATGTCCCTCTGGATCCTTGTGGGGTTTGGAAGACTCACGGTTGTAGGGCTAAAATCCGGGTGGCCTGGTCCGGCATTCGGTCTGTTGACTGGGCCTAGGTCGAAATCTTCGGTCGCCGAGGGTTCTGGATGGCTCGCCATTGTCTGCTGGGTCGGTGAGTGTCCGGTTCATTTTCCAGGATCCAGCGCAGGCATCGTTTGTGGTGTAGGATGGGCCCATGTGTATTGTATTGGGATCGAAGCCCTCGTTGTGGTGGTCACGTCCCTCGGGTACACTCCGGCCAGGGTTCTTCACACGTTGGTTGTTGCCCTGGACACCTCTGGGGTGTCCGGGCGTAGATTGGGTATTTTTAGTTTTGGGCTGAAGGCTGCGGTTAATGTCCGTATGGCCCTGTCAATGTCTATTTTGTTGGGCAATTCCTTGAGGTCAGTGTCACGTTCTTCCCCATCGTTGGTGGTGTCCGCCCAATCTACTTGCGAGTAGGCCCCATTTCCCACCAGTGGGTTTGAATTCTGGATTGGTAATTGGTTGGCCCTCTTTAGTGACATCACTGTCCAAGATGGCCGCCGCAAAAATGGTGCAAAATCTGGCTCAGCCTCCTCGGTGGGAAAGGGGTAAGTCGGCGTGCTGCTTACC
Organism: Arizona elegans; assembly: GCA_022577455.1. Classification (NCBI taxonomy): domain Eukaryota; kingdom Metazoa; phylum Chordata; class Lepidosauria; order Squamata; family Colubridae; genus Arizona; species Arizona elegans. The sequence goes on from JAKOOJ010000007.1 coordinate 15,330,448, forward strand.
AGCTCGGTGCTCGCTTGCTTCGGATCTGGATCTTCTTCTCCGGTCGCTGCTCCACAGTCCTTGATTAGGCTTCGGAGTTTCGCGACGAGGTCCTGGTTTGTTGGGGTAGACTCTATCATCATTAGTAGGTTCCTTCTGAGGTCATCTTCCTTGTTCGAGGTGGCCTCTGTGTAGATTTCTTCCTCAGTTCTTCTCTCCTCGATTTCAGCTGGAGTGCTTGGTTCAAGACCATGTTTACCTTTAGTCAGAGTTTCTTTTAGGATGCTGCCTATGGGCAATAATTGAGCTGCCATCTTCTTCGTGAAGGCTCGTGTGATTGCTCTCCTTTTGATTTCTTGAAGCTTGCTGTGTTCAGACATACCTAGGAGTATCTGGGCTAATAACCATCCTCTGCTACCATTTGGTTAATATATGAGGATCTAGCCCAATAAATACTCCGAGTCATTAATATATTTCAATCATATTTATTTAGCCAACTCTGCTCTCTTCCAGATGGTGCTGTAGAACTGCCCAGAGCCTCATGCATGCCCCTTAAATACTAGGGAGGTGTGACTGAAGGTAAGGAGGAGTTGTGGTAAAGGTGAGAGTGTGAGTGTTAACCCTTGCAGTAACAAGTGGGGGTGGTATGGTAGTTAGGCATTTATATGTGACAGGCACCACATCTTCTCCAGCCTCCTCACTGTCCGACTCGAGCGCCAGCTGCACAGGCTGCTGACGCAGCACCATACAAGCCTCCTCATTGTCGGAATCAGCTACAATCTGCACAGGCCGCTGACGGGCCACAACAGGGACAGAATGAAATGTCAATGGCAAAAATTAAAATAATTTTTATTTATTCTAAATAATTAAATAGAATTGTTAAATTGTCCCGCAGCAAGTTGTCTCGTGGTGAGTTGGCCACGATGAGTTGGTCGCAGCAAGTTCTCTGTGGCAAGTTGTCCCATTCCCCCTCTGACTGTGAACCTTGCCCATCATATACAAGGTTATGCTTTGAAGCCTAGCAGATTTTGCTTAGTTACTATTTTTCTTTTCCTTAGCCAATTAGTTTTCCTACTATTAGAGGAAGTAGTAGTAAGAATTAACTACATTGAAGGACTGTCACTTCCTTTGCAAAACAGCCCATGAACTGTTCATTTAAACTCGAATCAAACTGAGCTGCATTATCGCAAGCAGGCGTGATGACTTAAGGCAACATCTTATAGAGTGTAATTGTTCGTAAATAAAGTATAAGGAATTATTGTTTGCCTTTTCTGGCAAAGAGGCAGCCAGACAGCATGAATAAATCCATATTTCACTACTTGAATTCATTGATACAAATAAGAACACACATTGATTGAGAAAATATTTTTGCTAACACATAATGTGCCATTACTTACATACCAATAAAGAAAACCCAGATATGAATTTGGATGCAGCAATATATTATATGGCTCATACTCAACTATAATATTGAACTTAATGAATGTTTTATTTTTATCTTGTTAGCTTAGAATTTTATTACCAATAGTTTCAAGCATTAATGTAATTATGTAAATAAATAAATGATAAAGAATGAATATGTCATATAAATTCATAAACATTCACCATGTTATCTGTAGCCAGAGCTACAATTCACTTTGAATAAAGTCTTATATTAGCCAGCTGAAGATCATACTATTTCAAGCTTGAATCAAAAACTTCCAGCATGTGTTAATTTTACTTGTCATGGACTTCTACGAAGTATTTTTTTTTCTTTTTTCCTTTTTGCTATAAAATCCTCTTACCCAAAGTTAAAAATACATGAAAAATGAAACAAAAACAGTGGGGTAAACTATATGATATGAAATCTCATAGGAAAATTGTTATTATTACCATTCTTTGCCATTGGCCAACTCTACACATTCAAGGAAGTGAAACTGCATGATATCTAAAATACAATTTGTTAGGCCCTAGGCTTCCATTGTTTAATTTTGCATGAAAATGTCAGTTGTGAAATAATAGTTTGCAGCATTTTTAACCAAAGTTTCTCGCATTTTCAGCAAAGTCTTGGATCTACAGTATATACGGGTTTATGTAGAAAAGCTGAATTATTTATACAGTTTCCTTCCTCTTTGCTTCTATTTTTAACACAAACTAGACAACCTGTGATCTGTTGAATCATCTTTTCAGAGATATTTCCTTAGCTAAACAGAGAAACAAACATCCCCCCGCCACACACAAAATGGAATCAACTTCTCACTTCCTGCCAGCTTGTCTATGGTTGATGTTGTCTGGCAGCCAATGATGGGACAGGTCTGGAGGGTTAGGATGGGACTAGTCTACTGAACCTTCAGGCACTGATGCAGTAGCATGGCAGAACTGAAGCAATAAATTTCAATCCCATGGGAATTATGGCCCCAAATTTTAGGCACATTCTGTAAATTAATCCACTTGAGATATCCTGGTTCAAAAATTGTTGCCTAATGATGCACTGTTTCAGCCTGTTAAAGGTTAAGTAATTAGAATGTTAGTAATATATACCATATTTTTCAGAGTATAAAACGCTCTGGAATATAAGATGCACCTTAGTTTTGGGGGAGGAAAATAAGAAAAAAAATCGGCCTCTGCCTACCAGCATCCATTGGTATTCATCTGGCTAGTGTCCTATCAGAGTGTGAGACTGTTTGGAAACTGAAACAGTATTTGCTGTGTGAGCAACAAATAAGGAGACAGCAAGGAGCCTGGTTGTGGCTTAGGTCAATTGTTCTAAAGCTGCATGCTGTGCTGATCTCTGAAACTGAAACTCCTCTCCTCTGCTTGTGTTTTGCTTGCTGCTGCAAACTCTGACACTCCTTGCAGCAAATAGTGAAAAGCCAGTCAGCGTCAGCAAATTATTGCAGCCCGATTCAGCATGGAGCAGCTGATTGGTAGGTGGATTGGCCTCCCAGAATACCCCCAATCAGCTGTTCCAGGCTGCAGGGATTGCCATAAACCATCGCCTCCTCCGTGCATCATGTTTTTGGCTACATTTGGTGAATAAGATGCACACAAATTTTTACCCTCTTTTTTTTGGGGGGGTTGTGCATTTTATACTCCAAAAAATATGGTACTCAAAGGAGCCTCATCTCAACTATATTTTAAAAAGTTTACTCCCAGGAGTGAAATCTGAGAAATAAAGCAAAACATGGAGTTTTGGCCAATGAGTTAGGGCTCATTATGCAAAGTTCTGCCTCTTGATTAGGAAACATGGAAATGGTCTATCATTTCCTGTTGTAGATCCTCTAAATAGCTGAATATAAAAACTGGGATAAGGAATGACTAGGAGAGGAAAAAGGAAAACACTGTATGGTTAAACTCCATTGATCAAAGCCCTAACTGACAAATCTATGAACTTAACTAGAACCTCTAATGTAAATGAAGATAAGAACAGAAGTAAAATATTGTTAGCTATTTTCAGATGAAAAAGACAGGATATATATTAAACTCCTCTGGTGAAGTGATTTTATATATCCTGGATATCATTTACCAATCAGACATTTTCTCTGCATGAAATTGTGCTAGACGGAGATGAATAGGGAGATAAAGGAATAGGTATTATTTAGTGTTGCTGAGATGTTTGTTCTCTTAATTCAAGCCCTCTGAGATGAATAAAAAAACTGTAGGGAAATGAAAGTTCCCTTTGTGCAATATATATATATATATATATATATATATATATATATATATATATATATATATATATATGCAAAAAATTAAAATCTCGGGTATTTTCCCACGTCATGTTAAATAAGTTAGTTAAAATGTTTAAAATTCTGGTTAAAATCTTAGCTTAAAATCTTCCAAAAATCCTTACAGAGCACTCTGCAAGGTCCTTTAAAACCTTAGCTAAAATCCTACCAGTACCTTAAAAGTTTTTTTTTCTAGCAATGTTTTGACAGGCTCACAACCCTGTCATCTTCAGAAGCTATGTAACACGTAGCCAAACAGCCAGGATGAGGAAGCAGGAAGAAAAACTGCTGTCCTCCAATCAGGACACAGAGTTACAGGCTAACCAGCATACGTCAGCAGCAGCAAATATAGAAAAGCGACAGCTCCAACTCCGCAACACACCCATAGCTTCTAAACTAAACAAGAGCCTGAAGATGACAGGGTTGTGAGCTTGTCGAAATGTTGCTAGAAAGAAAAACTTTTAAGGTACTGGTAGGATTTTAGCTAAGGTTTTAAAGGACCTTGCAGAGTGCTCTGTAAGGATTTTTGGAAGATTTTAAGCTAGGAATTTAACCAGAGTTTTAAAGATTTTAACTAATTTATTTAACATGACGCGGGAAAACACCCGAGATTTTAATTTTTTGCATATACACACCCGTGAAAACTTAAGAAGACATATATATATATATATATATATTTCTCTTTAGCCAGGTTCTACCTACGTAAACCAAGATATAGGCAGCCCTAGTTCAGTGAAATCATAATTCACTAGTTTCTGGGCTTTTTTTTTCTTTCTGGCAGCCAGCAGACCCTTTGCTGCCCATTGGGAGACTAAGATAGATCTATTTCAGCCTTATAAGGCCTCATCAGTTAGCCACACCCTCATCTCAGCCAGTCGCAGCTGTTTCTTCCTTTTAACTGCCAGTGGGGGTGTGAACTGATTGGGTGAGAGCTTGGCTGTGTTCTGATTGGGTGGAGGTGTGTTCTGATTGGTTGGAGGCTTGGCTGTGCTCTGATTGGATGGGGGGTTGGCTGTGCTCTGATTGGATGGGGGTGTGTTCTGTTTGGGTGGGGGCTTGGTTGTGCTCGGGTTAGTCTGAGTTACAGGGGGATTTGAGCTGGTGAGCAACAATCACACATTGCTCCTAGAAGCACGAAGCCGAAAACACCAGCCTGAAGATGACGAATGAGACTTTGTTAAAACGTCACCAAGACACTTCCAATTTTACGCGGGAGAAAACCCGAATAACCAAATAACCAAAGATCTACATATATATGACGCGGGAAAACACCCGAGATTTTAATATATATATTAAAGTCATATGAGTAGTCCATTAAAGTCTATGTAGAGGTTAATCATTGCTAACCTCTACATGGAACACTTTGAAACCCAAGCTCTAGAAAAATCTGATCACAAACCGAAACTCTGGCTCAGATACGTAGACGACACCTTCATAATCTGGCCACATGGGAAAGAAAAACTGGACAACTTCCTCACACACCTCAACAGCCTACACCCCAAAATACAGTTCACCATAGAAACAGAAGCGAACAACCAACTTCCCTTCCTGGATGTCTTAGTCTACAAAAAATCCAATGGCTCCCTAGGACACACCATCTACCAGAAGAAAACACACACAAACCGCTATCTGCATGCACTCTCACACCACCACCCAGCACAGATCAACTCTGTAGCCAAGACACTCATCTCCAGAACAAAACACTTAGCTGACAAAGAACACCTAAAAACCAAACTACACACTCTCACTAACGTACTAACATCCAATGGATTCCAAAGAAATAAGATCACCAACCTAATCCAAAAAGAAACCCCCTCTAAAATCCAAGACAGAGAACAAGAAAACGGCAAAGCCCTCCTCCCATACATAAAAGGCACCACAGACAGAATCAGCAAGATCCTCCACAAACACAACATCAAGACAGCATTCTGCACAAACCGAAAAATATCCACCATCCTAAGAAACACAAAGACAAAATTGAGTTAGAAATCAAGGAGTATATGAAATCCCTTGCACCGCCTGCCCCACCACATACATCGGACAAACCAACAGAAGAATAAGTGCACGCACTGAAGAACACAAGAAATCAATTAGAAAAGAGGAACCAACTTCTTCCCTGGTCCAATACCTCAAAGCCACAGGACATGATATTGACTTTAAAAAGACCAGAACTATCGCCAAAACTGAACACTTTAACAACAGAATAATCAGAGAAGCCATCGAGATAGAAAAACGTCCACACAGTATGAATAAACGAGATGATATCTCCCGCCTGCCAGCCATTTGGAAACCCGCCCTTATTGACAAACGAGTCCCTAACACAAAGAATGACACCAGACCCACACTCACGAGAGCCACACAGGATATAACCACCACACATCCACACAGAAAGCAGACTCAAACCCACACTGGTGATCAGGCACAACCACGGACCAGAAGCCAGACCACAGCTGCATCATTAGCCACTTTAAACCCCTCCAATCCATACATGAAGCAGACTGACACCCAACATGAAGAGATGGCACGGCCACGAACACGAAGCCAAACAATAGCAACACAGCTCACCAGCTCAAATCCCCCTGCGACTCAGACTAACCCGAGCACAACCAAGCCCCCACCTAAACAGAACACACACCCAGCCAATCAGAGCACAGCCAAACCCCCAACCAATCAGAACACACCTCCACCCAATCAGAACACAGCCAAGCTCCCACCCAATCAGTTCACACCCCCACTGGCAGTTAAAAGGAAGAAACAGCTGCGATCACACACATTGCTCCTAGAAGCATGAAGCCGAGAACACCAGCCTGAAGATGACGAATGAGACTTCATCGAAATGTTGCCAAGACACCTCCAATTTTACGCGGGAGAAAACCCGAATAACCAAAGACAGACAGACAGACAGACAGACAGACAGACAGACAGACAGACATGGATATATATATATATATATATGTATAAAGAGTAGGAATTCCCAAGAACTGGCCACTGCTGATATAAGTCTCTTTTATTAAATAAACAAAGCATTACTTCATGAATGACTAGGACCAGATGGGAGGCCAAGAACCTTGATCACATGGTCCTACCTTTACTTTCTATGTCAGGGGTGTCAAACTGGCGGCCCTCGGGCCGGATGTGTCACACGCAGGCCACACCCACCCCAGCTCTGCAAAGGGGAAAAACATCGCAAAACTTCATGTGACAGCAACATGATGCCATGAGTTTGACACCTGTGTTCTATGCTATACTTCTAGGTCAACGAATAGCCATTATTCTTTGGACAGTATACAGATATGAAAGAATTTTAATTTTAATTTTAATTCTGGCTAGGATATATGTATACTGAATTATTATTGCTTCCTTTGTCCTACAGTACATCTTTCAGCCACTGCACTGCATCTTATTTTGTCATCAGTGTGTCTGATCTCCAGCAAGTGCAAACCCAGGTTATTAATTTGGATAGAAATAGTATCATGTGTCATGAAAATTCAATAGGTGGAAAATGGATTGTTTTTCCTTCACTGATTATTTAGTGCCACGGATCAGGGAGTTGCCATGGGCACAGAGGGATCCTCCCCTTCAATGCTTTGAGAGTGCTAGCATTTTTTTCAACTGGTTGCAAAACTCTTCATTTAGTATTGATAAAACAACCTTATTAACATTGTATGGATTCTTGCCAGCTTCCGAAAAATCTATCAAAGTTATCATTGGCTATTTTGCCTTTCTATTATTCTTCTCCTCAAGCTACTAAGAATATGATCTTCTTACCGGGGCTATTTCTCCCCTCCCCTCCCCCACATAATATTCTTCAGGTAATTAATATTATTGAATCTTAATGTATCATTTAACTTGAAATACACTTCCAAGGCACTAATATGTGCACAGGTGACTGCATATTCAAAGCACTTTTGGATATAAAGTAAAAGATCTATCTTTCCTTTATGAGTGAAGCAATCTTTTTTAGGATTTTTTTAAAGGTTTTTTTCATATCAGAGTCTAGATTTATTGATAGAGGCAAAGTAGAAAACCACAGGAATTATGGTGCCAGATTATATTATAGAGCTGAATTATTTAGAGACTTTTTGTTAGTTGTGAAGTTGTGTCCAGCTCATCACAACCCCATGGACAACGTTCCTCCAGGCCTTCCCATCCTCTACCAACCACTGGAGTCTATTTAAGCTCACGCCTACTGCTTCAGTGACTCCATCCAGCCACCTCATCCTCTGTCGTCCTCTTCTTCTTTTGCCCTCAATCTTTCCCAGCATTAGGCTCTTCTCCAGTGAGTCCTTCCTTCTCATTAGGTGGCCAAAGTATTTGAGTTTCATCTTCAGGATCTGGCCTTCTAAAGAGCAGTCAGGGTTGATCTCCTCTAGGACTGACTGGTTGGATCGCCTTGCAGTCCAAGGGACTCGCAGGAGTCTTCTCCAGCACCATAGTTCAAAGGCCTCAATTCTTTGGCGCTCAGCTTTCTTTATAGTCCAACTTTCACAGCCATACATTGCAACTGGGGAAACCATAGCCTTGACTATACACACTTTTGTTGTCAGGGTGATGTCTCTGCTTTTTAGTATGCTGTCTAGATTTGCCATAGTTTTCCTGCCCAGGAGCAAGTGTCTTTTAATTTATTGGCTGCAGTCCCCATCTGCGGTGATCTTGGAGCCCAGGGAAATAAAATCTGTCACTACCTCCATTTCTTCCCCATCTATTTACCAGGACATTTAGGGGCTGTCTCTTCCTAATTGCATCTGCCATCCTATCAGGTCCAGCAGGAGAGGTATGTTGTGGGTCCCATCTGTTAAGGAGTTATATCTGACAGGATCCAGGAGGCCAGCCTTTTCTGCTGTGGTACTAATCCTTCTCAAGATGAGATTGGCCCCATCCTAGATAGCCTTCCAGAAATCCCTCAAAATTTGACTATGCCAACATGCTTGGGGATTTCAAAGAAAATGGAAATTTCTTGAGATGGATATATTATCTGTAACACTGAAGATATTCTCTTCTTTTCAAATAGTATTTATCAGTGGTGAAATCTAAAATTTGTTACTACCAGTTCTGTGGGCGTGGCTTGGTGGTGGTGTGGTAATGTGACTGGGTGGGCGTGGCCATGTTTTTTTTTACTTTTAAAACCATTTTTTCTACAACCAGCATTTGTAAAAAAATGCTTTCAAAAGGCTCTGATGATCCCAGCTAAGTTGTTTGATCGGCAGAGACTTTTTTTCTTTTAAATGCCTCTGACGATCTCAGCTGAGCCGCACGATCATCAGAGGCTTTTTTTTTTTACTTGTAAAAGCATTTTTTCGGCCAAAAAGGTTGTAGAAAAAATGCTTTTAAAAGTAAAAAAAAAGGCTCTGATGATTGTGCGGCTCAGCTGGGCATGGGCGGGGGGGCAGGGATTTTTGCTACTGGTTCTCCAAACCATCCGCCTCCATCGCTACTGGATCGGGCGATCTGGTCTGAATTGGGAGCATTTCACCCATGGTATTTATGTTCTTTTATTACTAAGTGTTGTCATATTTACACTGCCCAGAATCCCATTCTATGAGCTGGGTGGCTATATAAATGCAAGGAAGGAAGGAAGGAAGGAAGGAAGGAAGGAAGGAAGGAAGGAAGGAAGGAAGGAAGGAAGGAAGGAAGGAAGGAAGGAAGGAAGGGTGCAGCGAAATTTCTAGCAAGTTTTTGCCCTGTGTTGATTATTAGAAGAATACTAGCTATTAGGTAGGAAATCTTTGTTGGGCTATGACGTTTTCTTTGTTCTTTAAATTATACAGGGTATAGTTTTAAAATACTCTTCCATTTCCATGTATTTTCTTTTCTTAAAATGGTGGAAAATAGCACTGGTAGTTTTCAACACTTAGATTTGAAGGGGTACTTTGAAACCCCAAAATGAACTGCTGGTGGACTAGTTGCAGGGTTAGTCTTGTGTGGAAGGAAATATTTCTCTTGTGTTTCCACTTAAAAATGACTGAGCCACTGTGATTTAAAATGTACATCCAATTGGGACATACATGCTTAAATTGCTGAAGAAGCTGAAATGCCAAGATTTTTTTAAAAAATGGTTTTCTCCTGGCACTTTGAAAATAAACAGTAACATTGTTGCCTGGAAAATATATTCCTTAATCAGAGTACCACTGCTAAAAAATCTTAGTTCTCACCTGACCAAGTGAGGGCACTGATAATGATTTAAGTGCCCTCTTTGAGACGGAAGTCAATGTTCCCTTAGATCATAAGACATTTTATTTTATTTATTTATTTATTTTTAAATTTATATACCGCCCTTCTCCCTGAGGACTCAGGGCGGTGAACAGCCAAATAAAAACATAAACTACAAACATTAAAATACAATTAGAAAGATATATATAAATTTGGCCCCATGATTAGAAACAATAACAAACAATTAAAAACATTTTAAAAAGTGTTAGGCCAGCCCGGCTTGCTGGAAAAAGAAGGTTTTAAGGGCACGGCGGAAGGCACCGAGGTCTTGGATTCTCCTTATCTCTGGGGGCAGCTGATTCCAGAGGGTAGGTGCCCCCACAGATAAGGCCCTCCCCCTGGGGGTCGCCAGCCTACATTGTTTGGCTGATGGCACCCCGAGGAGGCCCTCTCTGTGGGAGCACACAGGTCGATGGGAGACCGTCGGTAGCAGCAGGCAGTCTCGAAGATAACTAGGTCCTATGCCATGGAGTGCTTTAAAGGTGATAACCAACACCTTGAAGCGCACCCGGAAGACCACTGGGAGCCAGTGCAGCTCACGCAGGAGAGGTGTTGTATGGGAGTGCCATGCGGCTCCCATGACAATCCGCGAGGCCACATTCTGGACCAGTTGGAGCCTCCGGGTGCCCTTCAAGGGGAGCCTCATGTAGAGAGTGTTGCAGTAGTCCAAGCGAGAGGTGACGAGGGCATGAGTGACTGTGCACAGGGAATCCCGATCAAGAAAGGGCCGCAACTGGCGGATCAGGCGAATCTGACCAAAAGTCCTCCTGGCAACGGCCGTCAGATGTTCCTCCAAGGACAGCTGCGTATCCAGGAGGATTCCAGATCGCGAGCCCTCTCTGAGGGGGCCAAAGACTTGCCCCCAATAGTCAAGTGATGGACATAACTTCTTCTGCAAATGTTGTTGAGCTACAGCTCTCCGTTCCTCAACCACTATGGCCAATGTTGTAGAATTCCATAGAGACAAGGATGAATATAGCTAAAACTCAGTTTCTATTGCATTGAGCTCTGGTGGTGCAGTGGTTAGAGTGCAGTACCACAGGCTACTTCTGCAAATTGTTGGCTGCCTGCAATTTAACAGTTAGAATCTCACCAGGCTCAAGGTTGACTCAGCCTTCCATCCTTCTCAGGTCGGTAAAATGAAGACCCAGATTGTTGATGGCAATATGCTGACTCTCTAAATGCTCACACTTAGAGCACTGTGAAGCGGTATCTAAGTCTAAGTGCTATTGCTTTACAGAATCTAGTTGTTCTGCTTTGGAAACTGTGAAGCATCCTCCCAGAAGGTAACAAAGAAAACTGGTCACGGAGAGGATGTGTAGCATCCCTGACAATACTGCATAGCTTATATGCTATGACCTGGATAGAAGGAAGTAAACTTTCAATAAACTTTTCTGACATCCTTACCACTCTCTGTATAGCCTTCCTGTCCAAAGCAGTAATACTTCCAAACCAAACAGTAATACAATATAACAATATGCTTTTAATTGTCCCTCTATAGAAAGTGGTAAGGACAGAGGAAGAAAGCAGTATATAAATCTAATTGCTATTGCTATTGCTATTGTAGGCAGGTTGCATTGGATTGCAACTACAGGTCCAGTAGTTGAGTTTCAGAATGAATAGGAATGGTATTTAGTTTTCATACTCAGATTTCAAGACTTTTGTGCTAGAAGAGCAGGCTTGGATTTCCTTTTATTTCCAGCCTTCGCAGTGTCTGTTAATGACAGATGTTTGTTTGCATTCTTTGCATTTCTCCTCTCCCATTGAAATGAGTTCCCCAAGTTAGCATGCAAGTTTCCAGTGATGAGTTATAGCAGAAACAGTAGTTCTCCAAGATTGGTAAGGCCATAAATTCTCTGTGCTTGCTTCAAATTATTATTTGTTACTACAATTTTGATTTCTGCCTGTTCTTATGATCTATAGTAAAGTAAAATATTGTGATACCAAGAATATCTTTGTTTTGCTTGGGAGTAATTTATTATTGGCTTGTTGGTTATTGTAGATGTATTTCTAATTTTATTTTTCTCCAAGAGTTCCAAATCAGAATGGCCACAAAAAAAGTCTATTGGGAGTGAGTCTTACACAAGGGTGTCAAACTGGAGTCCCACAGGCCGGGTGTGAAACTCGCAGGCCGCACCCACCCCAGTTCCGTGAAGGGGAAAAAATGTCGTGAAAAGTCACTTGACAGCAATGTGACGTGGCAAGTTTGACACCCGTGGTCTTACAGAAAAGATGAAGACTTTTGGTAATAAACTGGAACATGGGGCATGATGCTGCTCATCTTTTTACATTTTGAGACAAAGCACCTGATAATAACTTATGCTTGCCTTGTCTTCTACTCTTTTAGGAGTCTTTTTTAAGGTTGCTTCCAAATAAATTATAACAACCAAAAGGCAGTACCAAGTTCTTCCATATTTTCCTTCTTAACGAATGATCAGGCAATCAAGCTAATGTGGCCTAAAGATAGTCAACCAGGCATCCTTTAGTAATTCTGCATCAATTATCATCCGTGCTACCATTTGGTAAAGAAATAAAAGCATACAAGACATTGGGATTAAACCAGGTTGTCTGCCTCTTATTGACTCATATATGTGACATTTGTTCTTTATGAGACAACATAATTTAAATGTGTATAACATTTGGACTTGGAAGAGGTGTATGGGATCCATGAAACACCTATCTGTTTATTCTGGATTCCAGTAACAAAACTCCTATTGAAAGTTTAGTAAAGAGATGCAATAATTATGTCAAATATGTTGTGGCCACTGCATCCAAAGCAAGCAATTTTAAATTGATGGCTTCAGGGTTTTTTTTTTTTTTTTTTATCTCCTTAAACTGGGTCTGCATGTAAATTTACCTATTGAATCTTCTTTGTGGCAAATAGCGTTTCAATAATAAGCTTATCTGAACAATTGAAGCATGAAAGGCAGAAGCTCCTGCTAATCACAGACTAACAATTGGAACTCTGCTTCTTATGAACAAGCACCTCTAATAAACTGTAGAATATTTCAAGCCTTATTTCATTGTAGCTTAAAGAGTGTTTTGATTTCTGACAAAGCTTTCCAAAGTCCCAAGCAGAAAAGCAAACAGGTCTTAAAAGCAGAAACCAACAAAACTTTATTTTAAACCTGCTCAGTTTGAACACTGTCAAATGGGCAAAGAAAATCGCCTTCCGTTTATAGCAAGAGTTGGCTGCGAAATACAAGTTCAGAGGTGTCATTAGGTAGAAAATAATTCTGGCTAATAAGGAAGAGCTATAATCTCTTTGCCAAGGGAAGCTCGTGATGAAGATTTACAGGCTCAGCGAGAGTGGTATAGTTTTATACTAGAGAGACATGGACTGTATCAAGTCAGCCATCATTTCTAGTGGAAAAGGCAACTTAATGCAGAATAGTTTTACTTCACTCTCTTTAGTTCACCATTCTTTTTATTTCGATCTTCACTTCTGGTAATTATCTTTAGCCAGTGTGTTCACATTTCCTGCCCAGGACTTAATCAGGCTTAGCAAGAAGTCTCATTTCTTTCATTCCCTGAAGGATGTGCTGAACAATTCTTCGTAGTTCGATGTGGAATGGGGCATGCAGAATGGATATCTGTCTTTGCTCTAAATTTAGTGGGTCCTACCTAGAGAAAAGTATAGGGCCTAATTGGATGTCCTGACAGTAGAAATCAATACAGGTAATCCTTGACTCATAACATTTATAACAATCCAATTAGCGGCCATTCGAAGTACACTTCAAAGTACAATGACAAGCAAGGTCAATAGGGAAGCCAGATTCACTTAATGACCATATGATTCAGTTAACAACTGCAGTGATTTTCTTAGTAATCATGGGTACAGCTCACTTAACAACTGCCTTGTATAGCAACAGAAGTTCTGGTTCCAACTGTAGGTGCAAGTTGAGAACTATTTATACCAGTGATGGCTAACCTTTTTGCCATCGCGTGCCAAAAGCTGGGGGAGTGCGGGGTGGTCGCGTGTGTGTGCCCACACCCATAATTCTATGCGCCCTGCCCCCCCACACATGCATGCATGACCCCCCCATGCTCCCCCCACTTTTGGCATGTGATGGCACGGTGGGCCCGGTAGGCCTGTTTTTTGCCCTCCCCAGGCTCCAGAGGCTTTCTAGGAGCCTGGGGAGGGCAAAAACAGCCTTCCCCACCTCCCCGGAGACCCTCCGGAGGCCGGAAACAGTCCATTTGCTGACTTCCGTTGGGCCCAGAAGTCCCAAAAATCAGCTGGCCAGCAGGCGCATGCATGCTGGAGCTGAGCTAGGGCAACGCTCATGTGCCCACCAATATGGCTCCATGTGCCACCTGTGGCACACATGCCACAGGTTCCCCATCATGGACCTATACATATAAACTATTAAAAAAACTTTTACAAGTCTTCTAAATGGCAACGCTTCTTTGGATTAGAACCACAGATTCCTAAATATGAAGTGGATGTAATGTTTTCTGATTAATATTATATCATATTGGTATGTGCAGGAACTAGAAAACATAGAAATCAGGGATACTATTATATGTGATTACTTCTCACAGTCCTTATATCAGTCTCCAAAAAGCAATGGTGAAATGCTCCTGGTTCAGAGCAGATCAGGCGATCCGGTAGCGATTGTGGCAGGTGGTTCGGAGAACCGGTAGTGATGGTGGTGCGAGGCTCTGCCCACCCACCCGGGTGTCATTACTTCCTGCTTTTAAAAGCTAAAAAAAAGGCTCTGACGATCGTGAGGCACAGCTGTAATCACCAGAGCCTTTTTTTTAACTTTTAAAAGCATTTTTTTTACAACTGATTCGGCTGAATAGGTTGTAAAAAAATACTTTTAAAAGTAAAAAAAAGGCTCTGATGATCACAGCTGTGGCGCGCGATCCTCAGAGCCTTTTTTTACCTTTTAAAAACATTTTTTACAACCCATTAGCCCCAATAGGTTGTAAAAAAATGCTTTAAAAACATTTTTTTAAAAAGTTGGCCATTCCCACCCAGTCACATTACACCCCCCCACCCCCACCAAGTCATGCCCACAGAACCGGTAGTAGCAAATTTTACATCTCACCACTGCCAAAAAGTCATTAGTATGAGCCAAGAAATAGCTATATAATATGTACTATGAAAAATATTTATTTGACTGATTTCTAAAATGTATAAGAAATCACCTTTTTTGGGGGGAAGGGATTTGGAATTTTTATACAAATTGCCAACCTTGAGAACTTACTTTATAACCCAGGTTCTGGCACAAAGAATAGATTCTAAAACATTTGATTTCACCAAGGAAGCGTAACAAATCTTGATGTCCTCTTATATAATACTCCTTGACAGGCCAGTGCAAGGTGACAAAGATTCACCTTGCTGAAGAGCTGTGCACCATAGGGGTGTCATATTCTGTTCACCAAAGCAAAGAGACAATACAATTTGCCCTCATTAAGCAAAAAGGTATGACTGTTTCACTTCACCCTTAAGAGGCCATATTGCTTCATAAACAGCTTGAAGGAAGTATTTCTCTTGAATCTTCATTGAGATGAAGTATCACTTTGAAGATTTGCACAGTCCTATTCCTTACAACCTGGTCAATTGATGTCACACTGTAAAAATTGAATGTATTAAATTTTATCCTTTCTTTCCTAATACTTATCTTTTGGATATGTCTCTTAGAACCTAAGTGTACAGTGATTCAGAATGTGAGTTAAGCTGCCAAATAATTTTATGGTTTGCTGGTTAGTTCACTGACATCAGAAACTACATGCAGTCCAGTGGTGGGTTTCAAAAATTTTTACTACCGGTTCTGTGGGTGTGGCTTGGTGGGCGTGGCATGGTTTGGTGGGCATGGCATGGTGGGCATGGCAGGGGAAGGTTACTGTAAAATCTCCATTTCTTCCTGATCAGCTGGGACTTGGGAGGCAGAGAATAGATGGGGGCAGGGCCAGTCAAAATTTTTACTACCGGTTCTCCGAACTACTCAAAATTTCCGCTAGCAGTTCTCCAGAACTGGTCAGAACCTGCTGAAACCTACCTCTGATGCAGTCTCCGACTTTCAAGTATCTCAGATGTCCATAAACATTGACACTGATCTCAACCTTTGAATTTCTAGCACTAGCAGAAGAAATCTACATGGTGTCTTTTAGATTATCTCTTTAGAATCAACTCTATTCTTGGATCCAAGATTATATTCAATCAGATCATTTATAATTAGCTAAATTAGATTACTGTAACTTTATTGCTTTTATTTGGAATTCTCTACCTCAGGGGTCTCAAACTCAAGACCTGGAGGCTGGATCCAGCCCGCAGGGTGCTTAGATCTGGCCCGTGGGATCACCCTGGAAACAGTGAAGGACTGGCCAGCAGTGCCTCTGCCAGCAAAAATGGAGTTCCTGAGCTCCTGAGCTCCGTTTTCAGTGGCAAAGGGTTGCAGGAGGCTGTCGCAGCCGAAAACTGAGCTCGAGAGCCCATTTTCACTGGCAGAGCACTCAGGCCACCACAGGAGCCCCAACACCAGTGACATCGAGCTGGCCATGCCCACTCCAGCCCCCCAAGTTCAAACACAACCCTGATGCAGCCCTCAATGAAATTAAGGTTGATATCCCTGCTCTACCTGAAAGGCTGTTGCTTTTCCTGTTCTTCCCATTTCCCTCCACAACTACTTTCTTCTTCCTGTTCTTGTCTTGTATTGAAGAGGAAGTTCCTTGGCAGACTGGCCTGGAATGCTCCAGATGGTAGTCTAAAGTACAGCAGACATTCAAGCTGATTAATGATGAACTATTAATAATGAACTATTATTAATGATTCACTATTCTAAGTTATTACATTTGTGAGAAAGATTGTGCTATGCTAACAGAAAAGTGTTACTCCCCTTTCTAGAACTACATTAAACATATTTCTGGATTCACATATAATTGTTGTGACTGAGGCCCACGTAGTGATTACCAAACACAATTCAGTCCTTAACAACTTATTTTATTAAAACAGCTGAGAATGAATTAATTCTCAGCTTTAGTCCAAAACAAATTCTTCGGCCTTATCACCAACCTTTGATATCTTTGGCAAACTGCCAAAGGCTTTTCTCGGCAAAAACCCCACAAAGTTCAAGAGATGCTGATAAGAAGCACTGGAATCAACGTTGCTTTTCTACAAAGAATCCAACGGCTCGTTGCTGCTCTTTTAAGCCTTATGGGAGTGGCCAATCATCTTCTGGCCTTACTCCTGAGTCATCCTTTTTGCTTCAGCTGCTCTTGCCTTTTGGCATCTCTTCGCATGTGTGCACTAGGAACAGGCTCCTCCAGTTCCTCTGCCTCTCTGCTGTCCACCTCTGGAGGCTCCGGAGTCCACGCATCACTCCCAGATGGTCCTGGCCCCATCTCTGCCTCCCCTGACCTTCCCCTGACTCCAGGACTGGCCCATTGTCCTCCCCAGCCTCCTCACTGTCTGACTCCACTGCCAGGTCCGCAGGCTGCTGGTGTACCACAACACTAATACCACTCTGAACTTTTAGCAGTACAAGCAGTAGTGGGTTGCCCCCAGTTTGGACTGGTTTGCAAGAACCGGTAATAAAACCGGTGGGAGGTTCCGCCCACCGACCCAGACATCATCATAGGTGATCTGCACATGTGCTCCCAATGCAAACCAGTAGTAAAGGTAAGTAGAACCCACTCCTGAGATATGCCTCAACTAAATGTGCAGTGTTCAGCCATCAATTTTGAAAAAAGCAAGCAAGAATAAAAATGGCTTATCTCCTTGGTTTTTCATTAATTATCTTTGCCTGCAATGGTGTTTTAGAAGCTACATCTGAATCCGGAGTTTATCAAGTCTCTAAATTGCCTTCTGTAATCATTTGTGGGAAAGACCTTGGGTGACGGGTGAGGAAGGAGTCAGATTAGAGTCTATGTTCTGCTCCAGCTCTGGATTTCCGAGGATATTGACACACACCAATGGTCCTTATCAAATTTATTAAGTAGCAAGAATAAACAAGACCACCATAGGTTGGCAACCAGCCCAGAAAACAAGATACGATAAACCAAAATACTCTGATAATAAATACGAGTTGTTTCCAGCAAGAAAGCACTAGCTGCGTGCGACTTAAATAGGCTAAGGGAATGGCCAATTATCCTCAAGCCCTATTCTCGAGTAGACCTCCTCTTCCTGAGTAGCCATTCCTGCCTTTTGGCAGCCCTGCATGTTTGAGCATTGAGGAGTGGCTCCTCCACTTTGCTCTCTCCACTTGAAGGAGCCTCTGGAGGTTCTGAAGGCCCTGGCTGAGTCTCTGCCTCTGGCACCACATCCTCTTCAGCCTCCTCGCTGTCCGATGCGAGCGCCGGCTGCGCAGGCTGCTGGCACAACACCACATCAGCCTCCTCTTTGTCGGGATCAGCCACGATCTGCGCAGGCCGCTGGCGGGCCACAACAGACAGCATAGTTCACAGTTGCATAGTGGGTGAGGCAAAAGGCTCAGAAAAAAAAAACCCCTCCCTAGTTACTTGGGCTGTAAAGAAGATGGCAGGAGAATTGCACTTTCAGATGTGCAAGATTCTGTCAATGTAGCTTTACAATAAATTAGAAGGAACTTTTCTAGTCATGTTTCCTATCTACTCTACCTGCTAAGGTTAAGACATTCAGAAGTGATTCCAAGACACTTGACTAGGTCCTAAACTTCTGAATAATTTGGAGATTGGATTTGAAGAGTTGATCTGGAGATTCAACTGAATCAAAAATTGACTTGATGCTGGTATTGCCATCAAACTCTGATATAGCTGCAGTTATCCACATTGTTCCTCTCTCCCCCTGTCTCTCTTATTGTTTCCTTTGCATTCCTTTCCCTGCAATTGTTTCTTTTGTTTATCTTTGACTGTAAGCCTCTTGGGAACAGAAATTTCGCTAGACTGCCTATCTGTCTGGAACATTAATATAATAAATTAGCTACTATAATTTCAGAGTAGCATCAAACTTAATATATATCTACTTCTGTATCTATAACTATGTATTTTATATGGCCAATCGGAGAAAAAAGTGCACAATCTACAGTCTTAATAATGCATGTGTCTTGCATGAAAAATTCATAAGACCTATTGGTTAATAACTCTGGGAATTTATCTATTTAAAATATTTATTAATGCTGGGCAGAGAAATTGTCCTGCATTGTTCTTTTATCAGTTTTTATTCAATTGAAGAGCATTTCAGAGATATTCTCCTGGGTAGAATATGTTGTTCTAAGTTACCAAGTGTGTCTGCGTAGCCTATCTTGCTTTCATTCCTCAGGAGGTCTTTAGACTTTCCGTCTCTGACACTTCAATTAAATCTCAAGGGAAGACATCCTAACTGAATGTCTCCCACGGGGCTTTTTCAGTGGTGAGTCTACATTCAGCGGAGACGCTATTCTTCCCTTGAGAAATTCTTGGCAAAACTTTTCTTTCCTCAGAAAAGTTCGGAGAAACCATCCCGCCATTTTTTTTCCACCTACGTATTTGATGAAGAATTTCAAAAGGTCATTTACACCTTTCTCTGATACCTATTACAAAAAAGACAAATCACAAGGATGCCAAAATAATGCTAGCTGAACAATGATGTCCTAACACTGCCTTCTTCTGCCAATGTCTACGAATACGCCCTATTATGAGAAGCTTCCTCAAATGATCTTGACGTATCAGTATGGAATAAAATTGTAATGGTACAATACAGGGGTCCTTTGCTACCGGTTCGCAAATGCAAGCACACACCCCACCTCCGTGCATGTGCAGGGCCTTCTGCACATGCACAGAGCATCAAAAATGGGACATCCAGGCGGGTGGGTGGAGCCTCCTGCAGCTGCCGCTACCGATTCTCCCGAACCGGATAGAACCATCTGAATACCATCACTAGTACAATATGGAAAAATACCATAAGGAGCAGTCAAATACTAAAATAAAAAAATAATGAAACTTTGTTTTTGATTAATAAAAGATAACTGATAGCTATTGAAAAAAGAATCTTTATTTTTTTTAACTATACAATAAATAATACCTTAAGTTAATATTTGGCATATTACAGTAGAATTTCATTTTACATGAGTACATTCTTATGCATTTTCCAAACCTTTAAAATTTTTGAATGACAGTACTGTTGCTTTTCTCTTGGAATTTGAAGATATTTTTTTTATTTAAAAAACAAGATTTTATTTTTAAACAACTGTGTATGTTTGCTGTAACATATATGTGTACGTAAACTTTTGTTCTGAACACAAATTTCAAGTATTTGGTTTTCACTTCTTTATTCACTTGTAGCCTACCATGCTCATGCTCCATTGTTCTGCTTACTAATTTTTAATTCCAGTACACATTAGCCTCTTGTTTCTAAGTTATCAAACATTTCCCCATGATTGATTTTTTTTTTAAAAAAAAAAAAGATATTTCCCCTTAACTTCAGTGTAATAACTTTAAGACCAACAAGCAAGTTAAATGAAAATCTGCATGGTCCTAGATATGTTCCCTACGAAGTCAGTTTCATTAAGTTCAATGGACTTGCTTCCAGGTATCAACTTCAGTGACATGAAATACCAATTATTTCTAAACGAAACCAGCTACAGGATTAGCTACTGCAAATCAAATCATTTTGTTGTTTATGTTCTAGCATTGCCATTATATGCCTGAAGATCTGGCTGAAAATCTTTATGTTGCATATTCAGCCCTAAATCCATTGCACTGAATGGACCTGTAAGTAACAGTTGAACATAAAGTTAATGGAATTTGTTGAACATGATTCTTAGGATGACTAAGATAGATCCAATAAAGTTGTAAAATACATAATTCCTGGTTCTGCACCATATCTTAGCTTCCCTAGCACTGCACTCTTCTGGACAGAGAGCTCTGATGTTGTTCCTGGGATCTGTTGCAGCCATGTTCCCACCTTAGCAGTCATAACCAAGGAGAGATTCAAGCTAGAAATGAGGAGGAACTTTCTGACAGCGAGAACAATCAACCAATGGAACAGAAGTTGCCTTCGGAAGTTGTGAGAGCTTCATCACTTGAGACTTTCAAGAAAAGATTGGACTACCATTTGTCAGAAATGGTGTAGGGTCTCCTGCTTGAGCAGAGGGTTGGACTAGATGACCTATAAGGTCCCTTCCAACTTGGTTAACCTGTCTGTTTAAATCTGTCTGTTTAAATCTGCTCCTACCACCTCCAGGACTACTTGGGCCTTTACATTCCACATACGACTCTAAGGGGTGGTGCTCATCTCCATTTCAAAGCCGAAGAGCCAGCGCTGTCCAAAGATGTCTCCATGGTCATGTGGCCGGCCTGACTAAACGCCGAAGGCGCACGGAACATTGTTACCTTCCCACCAAAGGTGGTCCCTATTTTTTTTCCCTGAGTCCCAACAATTTGCCTATCAACCAAGCTAAAATATGATTTTCAAGTAGCCTAATGAGGAGGAAACTATAAAATGGGTAACCCGTCTTCTGCTTCATAATAGCCTGGACTTGGGCAATTCTATACACAAGGGAGCACCAACAGTGAAATCTGTTATCTCCAATGGGTAAGCGTTTGGCATGACACTAGACTGCTGAGTTACAGCTGTAAACTCTGGAAGTGGGCTGGAATAAATGTGGCTTAATCTATTCAATGAAATATGAAACTAACTCATTATTCAGAGCATGCTATAGATTATATCAGCATTCATAGAGCTCTGGATATTAATGGAAAACTCAAGGAATTCTGACTGGATATTGACATGTAACTGACTGACTTTCATTGTGGAAAAATTGAATGTATGCAAATACGTTATGGATTGGCAAGAAGCTGCCTTGATCTTTCAAAGAATTATCAATCGTAACTTCCATGAGTTTTTCAACACTTTTTTTTCTATTTTGTATCTGAATGGTTTGCCGTTTATCTAAAGAACTTATTTTTCTTTACAACAAATCAGTTACATCAATGGCTGTTAAGCTCCAGGGTTTGATCAAAGAGAAATGGACTTGTGTTTGGATTTGGTCCATAACTTTACAGCCGTCATCTTAGCACAATTTAGTGACACATGCCAAGAATTGGTACATTTCCTAAATGCGAAAAATGGAGCAAACAGTAGTGATTGGTTGAGAGATTTTCAGGCCATAAAATATAGTTCAACAGCAAGAAATATGCAGAACCGAAACGAGGCAGCTGAAGAAATAAAATTCCTAACATACTTTTGTAGCCAGATCTTTGATATGCTTGATTATTCTGAGAGGTCTTTCTGAATAACTGTTCTGTGACTTTTAAAGCTGCCCTTAATTTAAGAGCAGGACTAAGCTAATTATCCTGAACATCAAACAGTGTGCAGAAATCTATTCATTAAGCATTTTTGCTTTTCTTCCTTTGTAAAGTAACTCTGGCTTTATTAGCCTAGCTTCCCACTTTAATTGGGAACTAATGACGGCGCCTTTCCACAAGAATTTTCACTGCAGCTATCTTGGGGCAAGTAAACATCTAAATAGGATTAGAAACTCAGGTTAAAGAAATCATTATTAAAAGGATATACAGTTACAATGTCAGGCACTTGGTTAAGTCAACCTTGGGTCTTTACATTTCAGAGAACATCACAGCAATTAGCATGTTTACATGTAATCCTGCCCCCAACTCCCCCCAATGTTTTGCAATGGCTGTCTTGCACTATTTGCTAAAATCCAAGTCCAAAATTTCATAGTGCTGCATTATTTATTTCGAGCAACATTAGCTTCCCTTTTATTTTTAATTTACTGGAAAAACGTACTGAACAAGGCCTGTGTTATGTAAATAGGTTTGCTTGGCGGGAAATTTGAATTAACTGACCCTCAGCTGATTGGCTGACCACCACAGCTGCAAGGTATATAAAGGGAGCTGGCTCCCTGGGTCAGTTGCTGGAGTCTCACTATATAATAAAGAGCTGTTGTCACTAACTACTCTGGCTTGCTGCGTCCTCATTCACCCAATTTAACATTGGCGACAAAGGTGGGATTTTGAGGCCAGAAGCAGAGGAGAGCTGAAGTCACACTCGAGAGAAAAGAGCTGAAGCCACGTCAGAGAAGGGACTGGAGACCGCATCCTGAATCCAGCCAGGCAAGCGAGCGGAGCACAGGAGAATCTCGAAACGATGTCTGCTTACACCCCGCCAGCGCCTTTCGACCCCAAGGAAGAGAAGTGGGGATCCTACATGTCTCGGTTCAAGTGCTTCATGGTGGCAAATGACATGCAAGGGCTACCGGACGTTCGGAAGAAAGCCCTGTTCCTGAGTCACTGTGGGCCAAGGGTCTTTGACACAGCCAAAGCATTGTCGGAGCCAAATTTGGTCCACAACATTTCCTGGTCGACGCTACAGACCCTGCTGAAAGACCACTATGCACCAACGCCATTGAAGTACGTCCAGCAGTACGATTTCCGGCAACGGCTCCAGCAGGAGGGTGAATCGATCAGCGAGTACGTCGCTGCCCTGCGTAAGGCCACAACCCAGTGTGAGTACCGAGACCTGGATGAGATGCTCCTAGAGCAACTAATTTGCGGAGTGAGAGATAGCCGGCTCCAGAGACGACTGCTCGCGAGGTCAAACCTGACCCTACACATCGCCCTGGACGAGGCACGAGCGCAAGAGTCGTCAGTAAAGGCTGCAGAGAAACTAAAGAGCTCCCACCTAACCAAAACAATGCAGAAGACGGCGCCAGTGCACCGAGAGGCCGTAAGCACCGCGAGCGAGGGGGAGTCTGAAGAAGAGGTCTACCGCACCGAGCAGTTCCGCACAGCCCGGAGGGAGTCCAGAGATGGATGCGCCAGCTGCGGAGGGTCCCACTCACGACAAAACTGTAAGTTCAGGGACGCCGTTTGCCGTTCCTGTGAGAAGAGCGGCCACATCGCTCGAGTCTGCAGATCCAAGACACACCAGAGCTACAAACCACGTGGCCAAACCTTCCAATCTGAGCCAGCACCACACCGAAGGCCCAACAGAGATGGCGGAAACCGGAAGGGCACAAAATTTGAAGACGCTGGGGCCTACACCATACGAATTGCACAGACCTGCACCTCGCCCGGAGAAAAGACCTACACCACGGTTGAGATTGAGGGACGGGAATGCCAAATGGAGATCGACACGGGATCACCAATATCCATCATGTCTTGGGAGAACCTAAGGAAAGTCATCCCCAGCATTCACAAGAGACAGCTCCAGCCACAGCAACGCAGACTGAAGGACTACCAAGGGAACCGCATACCCGTCGAAGGGAGAGGCGAGTTCCAGGTACAGTACGGAGAGTTTACCAAGAAACTGCCCCTCACAATCGTCAGTGACAACCTCCCAAGGCTCCTGGGCATGGACTGGTTTAGAGCCCTAGGCATGGGATTCACCGGAGTAAGGAACGTTCGAAGCACCCTGAAAGAGGACCTGATGCAAGAGTTCCAGGACGTGTTCGACGAAAGGCTTGGCAAGTATGTGGGGACCCCAATTTCATTTAATCTCAACCCCAATATTGCACCCATCCGTTTAAAGCCTAGGCGGGTACCGTTCGCCCTGAAGCCCAAAATTGACATTGAACTGGACAAATTAATCAAACAAGGGGTGCTCGTTCCAGTCGACCACGCCAAATGGGAGACCCCAATTGTGACACCGGTAAAGCCGGACGGATCAGTGCGCATATGCGCTGATTATAAATGCACAATTAATAAGGCCCTGCAGCAGAGCGCCTATCCCGTGCCCATCATTCACCATTTGTTGCATTCCCTGGGCCCCGGCAAGATCTTCGCAAAACTCGATCTTGTGCAGGCATACCAGCAACTGCCGGTAGATGGTGCTACCGCAGAGGCACAGACTATCGTAACCCACAGAGGGGCCTTCAAGTGCACCCGCTTGCAATTCGGAGTAAGCGTAGCCCCCGGACTTTTCCAAAGTACCATGGAGCGGCTACTACAGGGAATCCCTGGGGTGGTGCCCTATTTTGATGACGTGCTCATTACCGTCAACAATGAGCAGCAGCTAAAAGAAAGGCTGAGGGAGGTCCTAAGGAAATTCAGGGACGCAGGACTCCGAGTAAAATGAAACAAATGCATGATCGCAGTCCCCTCAGTCAAATTCCTAGGATACAGGGTAGATGGCACTGGCATACACCCCACAGAGAGCAAGATCAGGGCAATCAGAGAAGCAGACAAGGCAGAATTACAGGCCTTCCTGGGACTATTAAACTTTTACGCCATTTTCCTTAAAGACAAGGCAACAGTGGCAGAACCCCTACTTAGACTGTTAACCAAGAAAGCCATTTGGAAATGGGGGAAGGCTGAAGACAGGGCATTCGCCGGCATTAAAAAACTGCTATCAGCTGAAAGCTTTTTAATACAATACAATGCAACGCTTCCCCTTGTTCTAGCATGTGATGCGTCCCCGTTCGGGGTGGGAGCCATCCTGAGCCATAGACTCCCGAATGGCCTAGAAGCGCCCATTGCATACTACTCCCGAACTCTATCAAGCGCCAAGCGAAATTATAGCCAGCTCGACAAGGAGGCCCTCGCCGCCGTTTCGGGAGTAAAGAAATTCCACGAGTATTTGTTTGGGATGGACTTTGAACTAATCACCGACCATCGACCGCTCCTGGGTCTCCTCATGGGAGATCGATCAACCCCGGCAGCACTATCGCCCAGGATGACACTCTGGGCCATCTTCCTTGCAGCATACTCCTATCGCCTGGTACATCGACCAGGGGCGGACATGGGCAACGCGGACGCACTCAGGCGATGCCCACTACCCGACAGCCTAGAAGACCCCACATCCGGCATCCCCATCCTGCTGATAGACGTTTTGGACTCTGGGCCCATAACATCAGCCGAGGTTGCGAGAGCCTCAACCAAAGACCATGTGATCCGGACAGTCGCAAGTTGGGTCATGAGGGGGTGGCCGGAAAAGATTGGGAGCAGGGAATTTAAACCGTTCGCGGGAAAATGGGACGAATTGACAATGCAAGGGGGTTGTTTGTTATAGGGCGATCAGATTGTTATTCCTTTACGTTTACTGGAAAAAGTCTTAACATTGTTGCATGAGGGGCACCCTGGGATTGTAAGAATGAAGGGGCTAGCCAGGAGCTACATCTGGTGGCCCAGCATGGATACAGACATTACCGAGTGGGTGGGGAGATGCCAGCCCTGCCAAGAGTCCAGATCAGATCCACCAACGGCACCCGTGAGGGAGTGGGAAAGGCCCCAGGGACCCTGGTCCAGGATACACATTGACTTTGCAGGCCCATTTCATGGACAGACCTTCATGGTCATCGTAGACGCATTCTCCAAATGGCTGGAGATCAAGCTAATGAAGGCCACTACCACCGACGCAACCATCAGGGAGCTAAGAGAGTTATTCGCCACCCATGGGTTACCGGACATCCTAGTGTCAGATAACAGGCCACAATTCACCGCAACACAGTTTGAGGGTTACTTAGCGGGACTTGGGATCAGACATGTGGCCGGCCTGACTAAACGCTGAAGGCGCACGGAACATTGTTACCTTCCCACCAAAGGTGGTCCCTATTTTTCTACTTGCATTTTTTACGTGCTTTCGAACAGCTAGGTTGACAGAAGCTGGGATCCTGTTACGTGGCACTAGGGATTCGAACTGCTGAACTGCCAACTTTTTGATCGACAAGCTCAAGTGTCTTAGCCACTGAGCCACTGTGTCCCTTGAATATACATATTTATGTATAATAATATACATATTAATGCACAGGTTGGACAGGCATTGTATGGAATGGAGTAAGCATCTCTATCTTTGCCAGCCATTGGACCAAGACACCACGACTTGGGATCAGACATGTCCTTTCGGCCCCGTTTCATCCGGCTAGTAACAGACAGGCTGAGAGATTTGTGAGGTCAGCAAAGGAGGCCCTTTCACGTTTAAGGCCCGGAGACTGGCAGGAAAGGATAGACAAGTTTCTAATAGCTCAGCACTCCACACCCTGTACAGCCACAGGCCGAAGTCCGGCAGAACTATTAATGGGGCAGAAACTCCAAGGAATACTAGATAGGCTCAACCCCAATTACTCCCCAGAGGTCTTCGGGTGGGGGGAGAGGAAGCTTAGAGAGTTCACCATAGGAACACCGGTACACACCAGAAACTATGGACAGGGCCCACTCTGGGAGGCGGGACAATCACAGAAATCACGGGGCCCAAATCATACAGGGTAGATATGGGGGACGGGAGAGTTTGGCGCAGACATATTGACCAATTAAGAAAACGAGTAACCGCAGACACCAACGACAAATTAGATGACCCCATCTCTGACCACGACTACCAACCAGAAACACAAACTACAAGCCCGAGTGGAGCGGAGGACTTAGCTGAGGATTCGGGTATCCAGTGCTGCCCCATCGAGGTAGTCCAAACAGCCAGAGAAGTCGCCACCCACGAGGAGGTCCCGGAGGCCTCATTGGCAGAGCAGGGAGAAACAGAAAGTCCCTCCGACCTGCTCGACGCCACCCCTCCGACTGAACTGCGCAGGTCTCGCACACGCCCTAGTCACCTGAGAGACTTTGTATGTAAATAACACCCCAAGTGACTTCTGGGAGGGGAGGAGTGTTATGTAAATAGGTGTGCTTGGCGGGAAGTTCGAATTAACTGACCCTTAGCTGATTGGCTGACCACCACAGCTGCAAGGTATATAAAGGGAGCTGGCTCCCTGGGTCAGTTGCTGGAGTCTCATTATATAATAAAGAGCTGTTGTCACTTACTACTCTGGCTTGCTGCGTCCTCATTCACCCAATTTAACAGCCTGCAAAAAACATTATCTACTTTTAACTGTTCATTGCCAAGAGACTAGAGCCTGGGTTGCTAGAACAACCTTCTTCACAAATTTAATTAAGAAAGACACCCAGCATCTCTGGAAGCGAATTTTCTCTGTGTCTTGCATAATCACTTAATAGTTATTTAAAATGCCACTGTTTTTATTATTATCATTATTCAAGTGTTTTTGTCAGTCATCACAGATTATAGCAATACAGATCTCTAGGTTTTGTTTTGTTTTTCCATTTTCACTTAATGATTCTTGAAAGTTAGAGTGTCTATATTGCCACTTTACTACACAGTTATGCTGTAAAGATACTTTCAGGATTATTTAGAAAGCAGGAAAAGCCCTCACTTAATACTAGCTGTTTGTAGTAAATTCCATTCACAATTATTAGGTTCAGATACCACACTAAGCCATAATATGGTTTGATTGCTTTTGGCTTAACATCAATTTGAACTCAGACATTAACTAATTTATAGTTTAACTTGGCGTCTGAACCCAGATACTATTTCACTGAAAAAAATCAAGTATCAACTTGTGAATCTGGAGAGCTGTTATGAATTTAAGAAGGCACTATTGTATCCAGAATGGTTTGATATGGGAGAAGGAAACTTGTATGTGTGTATCTTTGAATCACTGTCAACTTTTGACAAGTCGTCCTTGCAGTTTACTTGGCAAGAATTTGGAAGTACTTTGCCACTGCCTTTTTCCTAGAACTGAGAGAGAATGACTGGTCCAAGGTCCACCCAGCTGGCTTCATGTCTAAGGTGGGATTAGAAATTACAGTCCATGAATTTCTACCTGATAGTTTTAACTACTACACCAAGGTATCAAACTTGCATCATCACAGCATAGTCACGTGATATATCGTGACTTTTCCCCCCTTCGCTAAACCAGACATGGGCATGGCCAGTGCATGATGCATCTGACCCATGGGTCACAGGTTTGACATTCCAGCACTACACTAAACTGCCACTCACGAGGAAACATATTCTGATCCCATTTATAGATAGTAGTCCGCAACTGGCAACCTTTCAAAATTACAATGGCACTGAAAAAAGTGACTTATCAGCAACCTTTACACAACTGTTCCAGAATCCACTTAACAACCATGACAAAAAGGTTGTAAAATCAGACCTGACTTATTTTATTTATTTATTTTGTCTAGTACATATTAGATAATATATATAAGTATAACCATGAATTGAATACATAAAATGAATACAATTAAAGGGAACATTAGGACAGGGACGGTAGGCACACTGGTGCTCTTATGCACGCACTTACAGACCTCTTAGGAATGGGGTGAGGTCAACAGTAGATAGTTTTAGGTTAAAGTTTTGGGGTTTTTGGGATGAGACCACAGAGACTGGTAGTGCATTCCAGGCATTAACAACTCTGTTGCTGAAGTCATATTTTCTGCAGTCGAGTTTGGAGCAGTTCACTTTAAGTTTGCATCTATTGTGTGTTCATGTATTGTTGTGGTTGAAGCTGAAGTAGTCATTGAGAGGTAGGACATTGTAGCAGATGATTTTATGAGCTATGCTTAGGTCATACCAAAGGCGGCGTAGTTCTAAATTTTCTAAACCCAGAATTTCAAGTCTTCTTAGCAATGGAAAGTCTAATCCCAATTGTGATTTTAAGTTTATATTTATTTATATGAACCTGGTTTGTGTCAGCGTCTCTGACTCCATTTGGACACCGGCTGTGCAATTCCCTGACACAGAGTTTCTTCTATTATTTAAAACAGAGTTTTGAAATTTTAGAAGCAAAACTCTGGATACATCTGGATACTATCCCACCCTTTTGCCTGACCAAATTCTATAAATGTGGAAAAAGGAAGTTATGCAGGAAAAAAAAAATTGTAATCAGAAAATGTATTCAGTCTTTGATGATCTTTCCATATTTTCCAAATTTGGGCTAGATAATTTATGCTTGCTATGTTCCAGATTTAAATTCAGTCTGTTTTTTCTAGATTTACCACATGTTGCAAAGAATGACAACATTGCAGTTTTATGCCTAAAGACCTGTTAGCCCAATAATGTAAAAGGAAATTACCTGGATTTTTTTAAGTGGGTGAAGTTTGTCTGACAGATTTAGTTATGACAGGTCTGCCCTCAAATTATAAGGACGTTATGACCAGAGCATGATTGGTTGCCCCAACCATACCATCTGGGAAAGGTATCAATAGATTTTTAGTTTTCCCATTTGTTCCCTCTCACCGTTGCTCAAACTCTGCTGACAAATTGCATGACAATTTTTTGTTGTGAGCACCAGCATCTAACTCAGTGTTTCTTAAACTGTGGCCCTAGGTTCCCCAAGACCCTATCAGGAGTACATGAAATCAATATTATTTGCCATTCTACCTTGAAATATGACACAATATTATAAATCCATCAGATAATTGTGAGAACCAGTAGCTGCAGTAAAACCAACAATCAATTTTAATTTTTAATCTGGCAAATATTGATAAATGCAAGCCAGAAAAAAAAATACAAGTCTTTTAGGTGCTCCATAATTTTTAAAAGTAGGAACAGATCCTGAGAGGAAAAAAATGTTTCAGAAACACCGATCAATGTGATTGTGCTAATAACTGATCTATTTTTTTTTTATTTTGGGGGAAAAAAACTATTGTTTTCAAATTAGGAAACATTAAGATCATCCATTAAGAACCCAACTTTTTAGAAGACACTGTTATTTTATGTATGTTTTCACAGAAAAGAATGAAGATGGTGCTTGAAGGAAAATGGCCTATGAAAACAGACAGTTTAGCAATACAATATGAAAAACATTGTTATAAGATACAACGCAAGTCAAATATGGAAATAAAAGTTGGTAATTGTTGTGGCCCACCAGCAGCCAGCAGAGCTGGCGCAGAGTCGGACAGTAAGGAGGTTGGGGAGGAATATGGGCCAGTCCTGTGGGCTAGGAAAAGCTCAGGCGAGGGCTCTGCATTGGAGGCAGAGAGGGAACTAGACAGTAGTGAGGCAGAGGAACAGCTGGAGCCTATTTCCAACGTGCACATGCGCAGAGCTGCCAGAAGACAAGAACAACTCAGAAACCAGGGTCGATTTGGGATTAAAGCCACACCTTGGAGGTGATTGGCCTCTCCCCATAGGAAACAAAAGAGGAGCAAACAGGGAGTGGGCTTTTGTAGGAAACAATTTGTTCGTTCCGTGACTCTGAGAGACTCTGTGCCAAGTTTTGCCTTGTACTGAGTTTGGAAACGTAGTTACCTGGCAGCCTCCCAAGCGAGATAAGGTCTGTGTTGATAAATATTCCTTTGAAAAACTGTTTGGACAGGCCTTGCTGACTGTGAATGAAAGAAATTCACAGTCGTGTAAATAAAAGAGGTTTTGCCAGGACCAAGACTCTGCTTCCTGCATTTTAAGGGAGCCTAGGTCAGAACAGTAATGTTCAGAAATGTTAATAGGAAGAGATCTAGAAAAAATCCCCGAAAATGATGGCCATAACTATATGAACAAAGCCTCAGAATCATAGGGCTGCAAAGGACCTTGGAGGTTTTCTAATTCTTGTTCTTTTATATGAGTGGCATATAAAAAGGTTTTAGTCTCATCATTGTGGCTACCATCTTCACCCCTGTTTTAAAGAATCTTTTAAAAATATTTTATTTCCCTTTTCAGTTTCTTATTTTGGACAAGAGTTCCAACTGCTGTTGATTTTGGTGCGTGCAACATCTGTTTCAGCCAGTGGGAGTTGCTTTCTGTGATATTGGCATTCAGTGGTTTATTTCATAGCTGTTTGAAGGAACATATGGTCTTAGATAAAACTGAGTGGGAATATTCTTGACACACAGTAAAGCTGAGGTCATGCTAAATGTAACATATTTCGCTCTAGGGTTGTTATTAAATCCCACCAGAGTTATTTTTAATGCTTATACAATAAACTGTAAATTTAGTCTCTGAGACAAATAGCTTATATTCAGCCAGGATGGAAATTACAATTTCATCATCTGCCATTTTTTCTGTGGACATATTAAAATATGTACGAGTGTATGTTATCATTCAGGTTCATATGGACATTTCCTAAGGAGTTACTATAGCATCTTTTTTTCCCTGAAATACAAAAGTTCAACTGTTCATACATATGCTGTTAGAATTAACAAGTAAAACAGTCTGCAATTAAAAAAAATATTAAAGTAAAGCAATGTTACCGTATTTTATTTACAATGTTTCTAAGTATCCATAATTTGAGTTGTCAGATAGATATACCATTTTGCATAGTTCAAAAATATCCTTTGGTAGGATTTCCAGATGTGGTTTGGATGTAGGTGAGAAGAAAAAAAGCACAAAGCCATAATTCCTTGCTGATATGTTTGGTTTATCTGAATTTTTTTTTCTAGTAGCTTTAGTATTCAAATAATTTAATCTTAAAATGAATACTAGGAAAATGGACATAAACATGAATATAATAAAGATATAGTACAAAACTGAGCACCTTAGCAGAATATTTCTGTGGGTCAGGAGCACTCTCTAAAAAAGATCATAACATAAAATAATTGTTTAAACTGGCAGCAAAATATCAACTTAGTGCATTTCCTTGTAATACTTGAGACAACAACAAGGACAGCAACTGAACAGAATTGGAAACACAATAAATTTGACGGGATGGTATAGAGTCTCCTGCCTGAGTAGGTGGTTGGACTAGAAGACATCCAAGATCGCTTCCAACTGTCTTATTCTGTATTCTGTATATGGGCATTTGTGTGAGAGGGACAAAACAAAAACAATTTAGGCTGCTAATCTTTCACAGTTGAATGCTACTAAAAAGTCTTGAGAGAAGGAAGGACAGCAAAAAGAGCTCTAAAAGTGGAATGATATATACTGGGGATCTCCAACCTTGGCAACTTTAAGACTTGTGGACTTCAACACCCAGATTTGAAGCTGGCTGAGGAATTCTGGGAGTTGAAGCTTTTTTTTTTTTTTTTTTTGCCCAGATCTAGTAGCTTTAGTATTCAAATAATTTAATCTTAAAATGAATACTAGGAAAATGGAAAAAAAAATGTGAATATAATAAAGATATAGTACAATACTGAGCACTTTAGCAGAATATTTCTGTGGGTCTGGAGCACTCTCTAAAAAAGATCATAACATAAAATAATTATTTTGCACCTGTTCTTAATTAAACCTTAAGCCTTAATTTGGAGTTAAGGGGAAACTGTTACAAGTAATAATTCTTAGTAAATTAGCAGTCACTCATTATTTCACAGCTAGAACAACAAAAATATTGTCAATTGTGTTATTGCAATGCATTAAAGAAAGGCACATAGAATAACAAAACACCTGTAAACCAGTGGTACTACCGGTTCTGTGGTCGTGGCTGGGTGGACATGGTGTGGCTTGGTTAAGGTGACCAGACGTCCCGCTTTTGGCGGGACAGTCCCGCTTTTGAGCAATTTGTCCCGCGGCGTTTTAAAAAAGTCCCGATTTTTCATTCTGCCTCCTGGTTCCCGGCTGCCTCCTGAATCCCCGCTGATGGCTAGAGGGAAAAAACCTGTTTAAACTCTTGCCGCGGGGCTTCAAAGGGCCGCCCTACGTTAATTAGCTCGGCTTCCCCCTCTCAGCTGATTTGCACAGGGCTCTGCTCTTGCTAAATTGCTCAGTTTTTTTTCCCTCTTTGTGCAACCCAAGCTCAAAACGAAACTGAAAGTAAAACAGGCTGTTGGCTTTGCGGTTTGCTTGCAACGTTGGAAAATTAGGCAGCAGATTTATTTTCCTTTTCCTCACCAAAAAAGGTAAGTGCAAACAATGGAAAATTATTTAGGGCAAAAGAGGAGAGTTCAAGATTTTAAAACACAAAAGAAAAAAAAGCTCTTTTTAACTAGGGAATTGTAATAATTGAGATATTATTAATTGTATACTGTGTTGAAAGCAGAAATGGTTAAGTTGTGGTTTGGAGGAATATATGGGGGAAATTATTTGGTTTATTATTATTGGTAAGTATAATTAATTGATTTGTAAGAAATTGGATAATTGGAATATTCATGTTCATATTGATTAATATACAAAAAAGATAGTTATATAACTAATTGATTTATATTAAAATGTTGAATTTGTATTAAACAACTGTATTACATAATTACATAATTAACCAATGTGAGGATGGATATAAAAATAGATGACAATGGGAAGGGGTATAAAATAGAATAGAAGGGAAAAATTGAATTTGATTAAGATTAGAGATGAGGATGAAGGGTAAAATTGTTTTTTTAAAAAAATAGATGAGGAATAAATATGGCAAAAAGGAAATATAGAAATTGTAAATTTAATTGAAATGACTAAACACTGTTTAAATTTGTGAACCAGCCAAATATTCTGTTCAAAGAAAATACATTGTATGTATGTGTGTTTCTAATTATTGCTATTTATTCATATTTGTTCTCTTTTATTCTTTAAAGTTTAACAATTCATTCTTTATCTTAATATCTTTATATTTGTTTGGGGTTGGCTTTCTTCCCTTTCATCTTTTTTATTGTACAGCAATCTTTCTCCTCAAACCTACCACCTCTCTTTTCTTTCCTTCTTACTTTCTCTCCTCCCCCCGCTTCTTCTCCTCCCTACTTCCTCTTCCTTTCTCCTTCTCCTTCTCTCTTCCTCCCTCTCTTACCCTCACTCCTACTCTAATCTCCCTTCCCTTCCTTCATCCCTCTCTTGGTGTATCCTTTTATGCATATGGACTACTCAGAGGGCTGAAAAAGTTATTTTTGACTGGTCCTCGCATTTTTGACCAGTCCTCGAACTTACGACTGTCCTCACATTTTACGTTTTTGCCCTATCTTGTCACCATGGTGAAGAGAAGCAGTTGTGAAATGAGTGACATGGTTGTTAAGAATGCTGCACGGGCATAAATGTGAGGATGGTCATAAGTGTGAGGACCAGTCAAAAGTGTGAGGACCTGTCAGAAATGACTTTTCAGCCCTCTGAGTAGTCCCTATACACACAGCCATGGCCACCCGGTCACATGACCAGCTAGCCATGCCCACCCAGTCACATGGCCTCCAAGCCACGCCCACACAATAAGCCACGCCCACAATGGTGTCCCTCTTACCAATGTTAAAATCTGTTCACCTTACCCTATACACATAGCCATGGCCACCCGGTCACATAACCAGCTAGCCACGCCCACCCAGTCACATGACCAGCTAGCCACGCCCACAAAATAAGCCACGCCCACAATGTCCCTCTTTACCAATGTTAAAATCTGGTCACCTTAGGCTTGGTGGGCATGGCTTGGTGGTGTGGCAGGGGAAAGATACTGCAAAATCTCCATTCCCTCCCCACTCCTGGGGGAAGGATATTGCAAAATCCCCATTCCCACCCCACTCTGGGCCAGCCAGAGCTCCTTTTGCTGGTTCTCCGGACTGCTCAAAATTTCCGCTACTGGTTCTCCAGAACCTGTCAGAACCTGCTGGATTTCACCCCTGCTGTAAACATACATGTATCATTATGTGAAAAAGGTTTTCATTTCTATTTCAGAGGGATCCTGGTTCCCTGATATCGTGATTGGTGAGATGCAAGATACAAAACTGAGACAAACCTTTCAAACATATTGCAACAATTTCCACTAATTCAAAATTACATCCCATAGTGAAGTGAGGGACCAGCAACAAACTGATTTGCCTGATCTTATCAGAGAAAATGAACAGTGGGATGTAAGGTGTAGGACTAAGAAAAAGTACAAATATAGAGAAAATACCTAGAAATAATAAAAATCAAAGTATAGGGTGGTAAGAAACCAGAAAATCAACTCGCGCTGAGATTAAGCATGAAGCAATCCTTTAAAAAAAAAATCTGTTGCATTCCAGAGCTCTATCACACCTACTCTATAATTTTTAAGTAGCAAAAAGAAAACACAACAAAACAAAAACCCAAAATTAGATTATGCCAAAGTGCCAATCCAATGCTGCCATCTAGTGGGCATTTTGGTTGGCAAAAGACTATATTAGAGGCTTTTAGTATCTATTTTGAAGCATTAACTCCTTGGAACAGCCTTTCCCATCTTTTAGGTATGCTAAGAATACAGTTTCCCAAACATCATGTGACACAGCAGGTCAAAAAAGGTTAAGGTTGCTTTAAAATATAGTATTATGCATAAACCACGTATAATATACTGCATGAAACTATAGACCTGGAATATAAGCAATCATGTTCATTAATACCTTTAAAAGACTTTTAAGAAATCTTTATATTTTCCTTCTTTCCTCACTCATGGCAACTTTAACATAAAATATCTCATATTTTATATTTAAAATCATTATCTGTACCAGCCTTTTATATTAAAGAGTTTAATTTAATGGATTGTAATTTTATACATGAAAAAAATTGAAATATTTTAAGGGAATATTGCTTGATAAGAGGGGAGAATCTGTTATTTCAATAGACAACCTTCCCATTGTTTTCTTTTGAAAGTAATATTGTAGTTGTGGTTACTGAACCACTTATTAGAAATCCAGACTAATAAGCATAGCAGGCCATTTTTTTGTGCAATACCTGCTTAAGTTTTAAGAAAAGGAGTTGTGGGGGGGGGAAAAGTAGCATCATCCTTTGCAAATATGTAAGTCTGGTATTTCTATGATGATCATGCAAACCCATTTTTTTTTATTGCAAAAGTTTTACAATTACATTTTCACCCCTTCCCCCCACCTCAACCGACCCCAAACCTCCCAACCCCATCTTCCCTAACCCTCCCTAACCCTCCCCTCCCCCCGGACTTCCACACAATATCAAGAGGAAAAAAAAACCCTTTATATAAAACTTGAACCCCTCCCTCCCCCTTGTAATTTCATCTTCATTACATTAAAATATTTCTATCTTAATATAACATTTTCAGATAAAGGCTATTTGATACTTCCTGGTTTGATATTTGTTCTGAACATAATCTATCCACTTTTTCCATTCCCATTCATAAGTCTCTTGTGAACAGTCTTTTAAATATGCTGAAATCTTCGTCATCTCTGCAAAACTGGCCATCTTCAAAGTCCAATCCTCGATAGTGGGCAAAGCTTCATTTTTCCAGTATTTACCTATCAATAATCTCGCTGCTGTTATCATGTACAATATCAGTTTTGTTTCACCCAATGTAAAACCCTTAACTATACCCAATAAAAACAATTGTGGAGAAAATTGAATTTTTTTCTTCAAAACATTCTGCATAACCCACCAAATTTTTATCCAAAAAGCCTTAACTTTCTTGCAAGTCCACCAAACATGATAATATGTAGCATCTAAACTATCACATCACCAACATTTTGGCTGAACATTAGGGTACATACACGACAATTTTTTGGGGTCTAAATGCCATCTATAAAACATTTTATAGAAATTTTCGCTCAAATTCTGTGACTGTGTGAATTTAACATTCTGAACCCAAATTTTTTCCCATGTTTGCAACATCACTGGTTCTGCAAAATTTTGTGCCCATTTAATCATACAATCTTTAACCAATTCAGTTTCTGAATCCCTTTCTAACAAAACATTATATAACCTTTTAATATGCATTGGACCTTTCTCTTTTATATGTCTAACCAATTCTTCCTCATGCAACATAATACCAGTTTTTTGGTCCTCTTTCCATCTAAGTTGAAGTTGATTGTATTGTAACCAAGTTAAGTTAATCCCTTCGTCCAACAGTGTCTCGAATGTCTTCAACTGCCATCTGCCCGCATCTGTAAAAAGAACCTCTTTATATAAAAACCCCCTGAGTGACATTATATTTGTATTCCACATGATATGACCAAGATCCAACCATAGCGGTATTTTGTAATCCCATTTAAATCGGTGCTTCTTCCAGACCCTCATCAAAGAATCTCTAAGTATATGGCTTTTAAATACTTTATCCACTTTGTTCTCATAAAATAAGTAGGCATGCCATCCAAATTTGAGGTCGAAACTTTCTATATTCAATATTCCAGTCTTTTTCCTTCCAAACCAGTCGCTTGCTTGAGTCAAAGCTGCTGCTTCATAATATAATTGTAGGTTTGGAAGTTTAAGACCTCTCCTTTCTGGAACATCTTGCATAATTTTCAATTTCACTCTCGGTTTTTTCTCGTTCCAGACAAACTTATTCACTCCACTTTGCCACTCTTTCAATTGTTTATCACTTTTGAGCACCGGAATCATTTGAAACAAGAAAAGAAATCTTGGCAAAATGTTCATCTTAACTGCTGCTATTCTTCCAAGTAAAGACAGCTGCAGTTTTTTCCAAGTCTCCATATCTTTCTGCACATCTTGCCACAACACCTCATAATTATTTTGAAACAGTTTCATGTTTGATTCTGCAACCTGAACTCCTAAATATTTTAAAATCTCAAAACCTGCCCTCCTTTCAAGCTCATGTTTACGATCTTGTGTCATATTTTTAACTATCATCTTTGTTTTTTTTCTGGTTCAATCTAAAACCTGAAACTTTACCATAGTCTTGTATAATGTCTTTCATCTGGATTATTGATTCCATTGGCTGTGTTAGGGTAACAACCAGATCATCTGCAAATGCCTTTATTCTGTAGTCCTCTTGCCTTATCGTTATACCTTTCAAAATATTAGAGTCCTGAATTATATTTAACAAGACTTCTAGTGTTAAAATAAATAACAATGGGGATAACGGACATCCCTGTCTTGTTCCTTTTTCAATTTTAAACTCTGTTGTCAAACTTCCATTAATAATAATCTGTGCCTTTTGCTCTTGGTAGATTGCTGAGACCGCCTGTATAAATAGGTCCCCAAAGTCCATCTTTTTTAAAGTCTTTAATAGAAAATTCCAATCCACTCTATCGAAGGCCTTTTCCGCATCCAAAAAACCAGCACTGCAGGTATCTGTTTATTCGTCTCAAGATATTCCAATAAGTCTATTACTTGCCTTACATTATCTTTCATATATCTGCCCTCGATAAATCCTGCTTGATCATCATGAATCACCTCTTGGATTACTGGCATCAGCCTGTTGGCTAATACTTTTGCGTAAATTTTATAATCAGTATTCAGAAGAGATATTGGTCGATAATTCTCCGGTTTTTTAGGACCTACTTGCTCTTTTGGTATCAAAGAAATATAAGCTGTTGTCCATGATGGGGGTATTTTACCCCCTTGTTGAATATTGCAAAATAAATCTCTAAGTTGTTCCACCATTTCTGCTTGCAAAGTTTTATAATACATTGCTGTCAAACCATCCGTTCCAGGAGCTTTAGCTGTTTTTAATTGTTTAATTGCTACTATTATCTCCTCCTCTGTTATAGGATAATTCATTGTTTCCTTTTGTTGATTAGTAATTTTAGTGACTCTTTTATTATCTAAGTATTTTTCTATAAGTTTCAGTTTCAGTTTTATTTGATTTGTATACCACCCTACTCCCGAAGGACTCAGGGCGGTGAACAGCCAACAATAAAATACATAGATACACAAAATTTAAAAACCCAATAAAATCAAATTAAATTATTTGGCCCAGACAAATTAAAACACCCCGATAATTTAAAAACAGATTAAAATTTAAATATTTAAAAAGGGAAGAGATTAGGCCAAGCCCGCTTGATGGAATAAAAAGGTCTTCACAGCACGGCGGAAGGAGCGCAGATCTGGGATCCTCTGTATCTCCGGGGGGAGCTCATTCCAGATAGTAGGTGCCCCCACAGAGAAGGCTCTCCCCCTGGGGGCCGCCAGTCGACACTATAAGTCCATTCTGCACATCATCTTTAACATATAGTTTAGTATAATAGTCTACAAAAGCTTCTTTAATTAATTTTTGTTGAAAGATTTCTTTCCCTCCAATATCAATACTATCAATAGTCCGTATACTCTGCTTCTTCCTTAATGTATAAGCCAACCATCTGCCCGGTTTATTGGCATTACAAAATGTATTATGCTTCGCATATTGTAAGTTTGTTGCAACTTGTTCCGCCATAAGCATTTGAAATTGATCTTTCAAAAGTTTTATAGCACCACGTATTTTTTCATCTGTTGGATTTTTAATAAGTAGCTGTTCTTTATTCTTTATTTCTGCTTCCAATTCAGATCTCTTCTTTTGTCGATTCAGTCTATGTTTAGAGTTCATGTAAATGAGTACCCCTCTCATATAAGCTTTGCTCGCATCCCACACAATTTCAAGTGGGATACCCTTATTCAAGTTCATTTCAAAAAATTCTTTCAAGTGCTTCTTAAGTTCTGTTATATTTTTTTCATATCTGAACAAGTTTTCATTTAATCTCCATGATCGTCTTTCAATTTTACCCGTCTCAAATTCTATCCATACTGGGCTATGGTCGGTCAAAGTTCTTGGAAAAATTTTTGTTCTTTTTGTCTTAACAAGTAGATCATCTGACAACAAAATAAAATCAATCCTAGAGAAGGATCTGTGTCTATCGGGAAAAAAAGTATAGTCCAATTCTTTTGGATTATGTATTCTCCAAATATCTTTTAATTCCAAGTCCTCTTTCATATCGAAAAAAGTCTGTGGTAATCTAATCCTGGATTTCGCCGAGCTCTTTTTATCTAATTTAGAATCAATTACTCCATTCCAATCTCCCATAATTAAAATAGATCTATAGTCCCATTGCAGTATTTTAGTGTGTAGCATTTTATAAAAATGATCCTATTGTTGGTTGGGAGCATAAATTCCAATCAAAAGAATTTGGCCGTTTACTGTAAACAATTCAATTGCTATAAACCTGCCATCTTCATCTGCTTCTATAATTTTAGCTGTCAGTCTTTTATTTACATAGATAACCACACCATTCTTTTTTTGCAAAGTTGAAGCTACAAAATGTGTTCCTAATTTAGAATTTATCAAGTATTTTTGATCTTGAGTTCTAATATGAGTTTCTTGTAAACAAATTATATCATTATTAAATTGTCTCAAATATGCAAATAACTTCTTCCTTTTCTGTAATGAATTCAGCCCATTCACGTTCCAAGATAAGCACTTAATTGTCATCTTTATCTTTTTGAAGCAACGAGCAGAATAACCGAATATCTTCCAAAATCTTCGGTTTTGCTCGCCCCATGGCTTCAGTCCCTTGTACAGTACTCTTAGCTCCCTTTTTGTATTGTCTTTCCTGTTGTTGCTTTTCTTTAAGTTGCTTAGATTTTGCACGAGTTATACGCTGGTCTTTGACTTCAACCATCCGGACCGGGTCCAGGATTGGAGAAGGTTCTAGCAGGGGCTCCTCCAGAAAACCTCCTACAGCACCTTGCATTTCCTCTGGGTCCACCTGCTTAGACCGTTCTTGCATCTCTTGCTGGGGTTGCTTCTTATCACTCTCCTTAATCTCCAGCACTGTGGATGTACTTGGAGATGGTGTTCTTTCTTTAAAATTAGCAGAATAAAAATGCTCCGCCTTCTCAACAGTATTCAACCGATGTCTCTCTCCATTGTATTTCAAAATTATACCAGTTGGGGCGTCCCACTGAAATGGTATGTCTTGTTTTTTCAATTCATTTACTAGAAAACCAAAATCTTTTCTAGCTTTCAGCATTTTGGGTGACAATTCTTTAAAAACTCCAATTTGAGCCCCCCCCCCACTTGCACAGAAGAGAGAAAAGATTTTTGCAGGATGTCATTTCTTATTGTTCTGTCTGTAAAATATATCACCACATCTCTAGGCAATTGTCTTTGTCTGGCCACCCAGGAATTCACTCTATAAATTTTATCTATTTTGTAAAAAACTACTTCAGGATTAATTTTTAATAACACAGCCAGGGCATCAGCACAAATCTGTCTCAAATCCTGCCTGTCATCCTCTCTAATTCCTCTGAGCCTTATAGCAAATTCCATGGCCCTGAATTGCATCATTACAATTTCATTTTCAACTCTCTGCACTTTTTCATCAACATCAAAAATTTTATAATCATTGTCCTTAATCTTAACATTGACTTCTGATTTGAATTCTTCCACTTTGGAGTCCACTTTAATAATAAATTCTGCAAGGCCAGACGCCACATCCGATATTTTTTTAGTCACCTTGCCATAATCCTGTTTCACCATATCTTTAATTTCATTAATTTCCTGCATAATTTCCTGTTGAGATTTTTGAAGTTTATCATCTATTTCTTGATGAGATTTTTGAAATTTATCATCCAAAGCCTGAGAAATAAATTCTTTTAAATTTTCAAAATCAAAATCTTTTTTCTGAGTCTGTTGGGCAGGACGAAGCTGCAGTTCATGTTTGTGTGTGGGGGATCCCCCCCCCCCCGCTGCCTTTCCTTCCTGCTTCTTTGAGGCCATCCTGCCACGTAAGTTAGATTTTCTGAAAAGGGAAATCCCTTTTCCTTTTCCACCTCCACAAAGACTTCTGAAAAAATCCCCCAGGTTTAATCAGATAGAAACTGGAGTGAAGCAAATTCAGATTTTAAAGAAAGAGGTTTTTTTTCCCCTCTTCTCCTGTTTCTCTTTATTACAGGCAGAGCAACTTTGTAGCAACTTTGTAGAAAAGCAGAATAACTTCACAAATCCACTCTCGCAAGCTCGTTAACTCTGCTGCTGGGCGCCATATTTTTTCAAATCACTTTCACTCGCTCGTACTTTCTCTTAAGTTAAAAAGTCAACAAAGCGTTAATACTTGCGATTTCCAAGTTTAAGGGTTCAAGTTAATATTTCCGCTGCTTGTTAAGGTTGGTTTCATTCAATTAGAACGTTTGCTGCAGCCGGCTTGTTCTGCAGAAAGCAGAATTGTCCCATGCCGTCCGGAGTCTCAGCAGGTTGGGAGGGAGCCGCTCCTGTTTCCTCCCCAGAAGCGATTCTCTGGGGGCTTACAGGGGCTCAACCTGTACCCTGCTATCTCTCCTCC
This sequence comes from Arizona elegans, assembly GCA_022577455.1. Taxonomy (NCBI): domain Eukaryota; kingdom Metazoa; phylum Chordata; class Lepidosauria; order Squamata; family Colubridae; genus Arizona; species Arizona elegans. The sequence goes on from JAKOOJ010000007.1 coordinate 15,372,867, forward strand.
TTCAATCCTTCGGATTTCGGAGTTTTCGAGCCGCTTCTCGATCTCGAGGCGGCTCTACAGGCGGTGGGGCTGATGGTCCTTAAGAATGGACCATCTTCGCTGAAGGCTAGCAAACCGGAAGCCTCCATGCAAACCCATTTTGAAGAAGTAACATTTATTCCTGCTGGCTATACAGTGCCACCTCGGTACTCATCGCTAATTGGTTCTGGGAGGCACGATGAGTACCAAACATTTTTTTCCCATAAAAAATAATGTAGTAAATCACAAGACACCTACAAGTTCTAGCTTGCGCGTCAGTATGAAACAAATTATGAGTAGCAGGACAAAATGTTGTGACAAAATGCATTAGGAGTATCAAAGCAGTTGAGTACCAGGCTCGAGCAAATAGGTAGTAAAAAAATGCTTTAAAGAAGAAAAAAAAGGTTCCGACAATTGCGCAGCACTGCTGTGATCATCAGACCCTTTTTTAAAGCATTTTTTTTACTACCTATTTGCCAGAACCGGTAGTAAAAAATGCTTTAAAAAAGAAAAAAAGAGGTTCCAAGGATCGCAAGGCACAGCTGATTGACAATCAGCTGTGCTGCGTGATTCTCAGAACCTTTTTTCTTTTTTAACGAATTTTTTTACTATCGGTTCTGGAGAATAGGTAGTAAAAAATGCTTTTTAAAAAGTTAAAAAACGGTTCTGACGACCGCGCGGCACAGCTGTACTGCACGATTGTTGGAACCTTTTTTTTAATACCTTATTAAAGTATTTTTTACTACCAGTTCACCCGAACTGGTAGTTTTTATCACTACCAGTTCCCATGAACTGGAGCGAACCGGTAGCATTTCACCTCTGGTACCAGGGTACTACTGTATCAGCCCCTAAGACCATATCTAATTCTATTTAGTAGTAGTAGGGTAACTGCCTATTTTCCTAGACAAATGTATTTTTTTCTTTTATGTACACTGAGAGCGTATGCACCAAGACAAATTCCTTGTGTGTCCAATCACACTTGGCCAATAAAGAATTCTATTCTATTCTTCTATGTAAGGAATGTAAGCATACACCGTGTGCCCCAAATTATTTTTTATGTTTTATTCTTGTTTTGTTCTCTGGTAAGGAACTCTGGGATATGTCCTGGAATAATGACAAATAATGCAAAATCTACTGCGCATTTGCTCAGCTATAAATATATAAAGATGGTAAACCAGAATGAGCTGATTTGGGTGGCGAAGAATGAAATGAATGATATTTGAAAGCAACCAATGAGTGTCATGGGTGGAAATTTGAGGAAATGACTTAGGAAATCAGCAGATCAGGCAAAAATTGCTGTGAAACTTAGCATTTAATAGAAAGATGTGATTCACATTACTGTTGATATTCAATAGTTTATGCAAGATGGGCCCCTTGTGTGCTGAGGTAGAAACGAAAGAGTTGACATTTGCCAGCAATTGTTAGGTGGCAAAATTTAGAGTGAATAATTATTTCATAGCATCATAATAGTCAATGAAACATTATGATTCAGAATGAAACATCAGTCCATGTAAGACCATCTCATAGTTTTACCTTTACTGGGGAAGAAGAGGATGGACTCACAGACTTCAGAAGTTACTACTTTTACAGATGCAGAAGGCATTATTCACATAGATTTCCTTGAAACTGGCAGCAAACTATCAACTCAGTGCACTTCCTTGTAATACTTGAGACAACAACAAGGACAGCAACTGAACAGAATTGAAAACACAATAAATTTGACGGGATGGTATAGGGTCTCTTGCCTGAGTAGGTGGTTGGACTAGAAGACATCCAAGGTCGTTTCCAACTCTCTTATTCTGTATTCTGTATATGGGCATTTATGTGAGAGGGACAAAACAAAAACAAAGACAATTTAGGCTGCTAATCTTTCACAGCAAAAAGAGCTCTAAAAGTGGAATGACTTATACCAATGGAGGAATGGGGGAAGGCCCGTTTTTCTTTCTCACCTGGCTCCAGATCCTCTCTATGCATCTGGGGAGGGCGAAAACAGCCTGGAGAGGCTCTGGAGGCTGGAGACAGCAAAAAACAACCAGAAGTTGGGAAACGGGCCATTTCAGGCCTCCGGAGGGCCTCCGAGGGGTTGGGGAAGGCTGTTTTCATCCTTCGTTCCTCACCTGGAGCCAGGTGAGAAAGAAAAATGGGCCTACCGGGCCATCACATGCCAGGAGCAGCGGGGGGGGGATGTCGCATGCACAGGGCAGGGTGCATAGAATTATGAGTGTGGGCATGCATACATGCAAACCACCCCCGCCCCCCCTTCCTGGCACGCAATGGCAAAAAGGTTAGCTATCACTGCCCTATACCATTCCTAAAAGTGGAATGATCTATACCGGGGGTCTCCAACCTTGGCAACTTTAAGACTTGTGGACTTCAACTCCCAAAATTCCTCAGCCAGCAAAGCTGACTGAGGAATTCTGGGAGTTGAAGTCCACAAGTCTTAAAGTTGCCAAGGTTGGAGACCCCTGATCTATACAGCTAGAATCAAGAGATGGAAACCTGGATATGGATGGCTCTCAAAACTGGATTCCATGCCACAAGATCTCTTTCCTGTGTATAATAATATGGAAGAATAAAAGCTGAAGAGGAAATATGCCCAAACATCTTTCTGTCCTACCCAGAATGAAAACCAAGGAAGCTTGTGTAACATAACCCCTCTCCCCTTTCTTTCCTTTGTGCTATGGTCTTATCTGCACTGTTGGTCATGCCATCACCATCATAAGCAGGCAGCCATTTCTAAAGGTGCAGAAGCAGAAAATATTCCAATGTATTAATCTCCCACTCATCGTCAAAGAGACCTCAGACTGTGTTTCTCTGCTCAATTTGCAAATTATATATTTTTTTCATGTTCTGTAGCATCAAAAAAAATAATAAGAATTCTCCCTGGTTGGGATAGAGCTGTGATGGAAAACTTTTGGTAGGTGTGCCAGAAGTGGCATGCAGCACCCTCTCTGATGGCACATGAGCCGTTGCCCCAGCTCAGCTCCACAACTCATGCACACATGCCTCCCGCTGGCCAGCTGATTTTTAGGTCTCTGCCGTGCACGTGCGGGGGGCAGGGGGCATGTGGGGGGTCATGCACGCATGCGTGGGGGTGGGGGAATGTGGGGGTCATGTGCAGGGGGGCAGAGGGAGCATGGGGGTTCACGCATTCACAGGGGGTGGGGCGCATGAGGGGAGGGTCACAGGGGCATTACATTGTGGGTGTGGGCGCTATCGGCACGCAACGACAAAAAGGTTATCCATCACTGGGATAGAGCATTTCAGTTTGCTGCAGGCCAACTTCAGATGTTTAGTGGCCACTCTACTTTACCCCCAAGTTAAAGCTTATCGGCAGTTTAAAGGATGCACATCTTGGAATGTCCAATCAAATAAGCAAAGATATTAGTCACTGCTTTCCTGCAGTAAAAAATTATTCGATGGGGATGAGGATGGTAGTCATATTTTACAAGTGTTACCAAAATTTCTCAGTCTGGACAAGATTTTTGCAATTTAAGACAGGAGCAGTTTAAATACTAAACACAAATATGCCTTAAGATTAATCAATAAAAACCTTCTAACTAAATAGGTTTAGTGAAGTAAACATGAATGATAATAACATTATGATTAAATAAAATGTGTTTATTGATTTGTTAATTCATTATTTTTGCTCTTCTGTTTTTTATTGCTCGTTAGTCCTTTTTATTGACTCTGCTGAACAAACTTGGCTGCAGCCTTGGGTTTTTAAAAAAATGAACAGATTATTTGATCTTGCCAATTTGAGCTCCTTTTTCCTCAAATATATTTTATTAGCACATTTTTATCTGCAATGTTGTGGTCCTAAGAAAAAAGGGAGCCCTTCTTCCATCTTCACCCAGCCTGTATTTTTCCATGCTTGGGAAATAAATAAAACAAACTATGAAAAAGATTTTAAGGGGGATAGGAAGGTTTAAATCCTCATTGACTAAATATGCATCCAGGGAAAAATTATAAACTACCTGTTTGATTATTGTGAGAAAGATACGTTTTTTAAAAAAATGTTTTTAATGAAGAAAAACAAATATTTATTCTCATTTTGATAATAACAATAACTTTATTGTCATTGTACGTGTATACACAGTATACCCATACAACGAAATTCACTTAACACCCAAACATACACCTTATATGTATAGGTTCCATCTTTTTTCCTCTCTTCTCTCCATTTTGGAATACAGCCATAATACATGGCATTTTAAAGAATAATTTGGGGTGGGGAAGTAGATTGGTTCCTTGGGAAATTATCCTTAATACTTAAGAGAAGTTTGAAAAAGATTACATATATTTACTACTTTCCAGTCCTTGGACATTCAAAGAACAAAAACTCTAATAAGCAGAGCTCTCAAAGGCTGGTGTGATGAAACTTATCTAAATTCCTTATGAAGAGGAAATGTTTCAATATTCCCAAATTCTAAATCCAGTTCCAATTATTTTAAACTGAGCCAAAACCTTCCTTCACTTGTTGTATATATATCCCAAGGAACTTGTCATTTCATTTGAAATATAACCACTATTTTTTATAAACATGACCACTGAATCTCGGCAATAAAGAAGGCCACTTATCTAGAATGAAAGAATTCCTCCAGATTTTTTTTTTCTTTCTTACCAAGAGGCAATATTAAATTCCCCATCCGCATACAATGTATGCAGGGGTGGGATTCAAAAATTTTAGCAAGGGGTTATCTGCCTGGTTACTGGGTGGGCGTGACCATGGTGGGTGTGGCCTAGTTAGCCTCCTGCACCATGGTGTGTGAGTGTGCGGGGGGGGGGGGTGTTTTTGCCCTCCTTGGGCTCTGGAGGCTTTCCTTGAGCCTTCAGGCGGGTGAAAACAGCCTCCCCAGACTCTGGAGGCCCTCTGGAGGCCAGCCCATTTCCGGTTTTTCCAAACTTCCGGTAGGCCCACTTTTCGCCCTCCCTGAGCCTCCGTGCGTGCCCTGCCCGTATCTGCATCCAAAATGGGCTGTGTGGGGACTCCTGGGAGGGGCAGAGCCAGCCAGGAGTGGAATTTTGGGGTTCCCTAAACTGCACAAAATCTTAGCTATAGGTTCTCCCGAACCCCTGTGAACCCCCAGCAGCCCATCCCTGAAAGTATGTCTAAGAGTATTTTTTGGTGTTAAGTTGATGTGATATCCATGTCCTTTTAGATTTATTTTAACCATCAGCAGCAGATCATGCCAGTATAAAAAACCTCTGTCCTTTTACCAGTCTAATAAAAATGACTATAAATGATGAATAACATGAATAACCATGGGCGAGCATGAAGAAAGAGTTTCTATCAATATTCTTTATTTCTTCCAGTACTGCATTAGACAAATAGCTAGTGAGTAAATCTCATGACAACAGTAAAACAAAAAACAAGATAAAATGTAGAGTTAAAATAGACTCATATAAAACAGATCAAACATCACAGAAAGTAGGAACACATTGTGTTTAACATCCAGAAAGATTTATACTTGTTCAGTTTTCAGGGAGTTGTCCTGCTGATGGACAGACAAATGGACAGATGGCATTCGATATTTCTTGACATAGTTTTGTTCCACGATTCCATTGGGTGCAAAGAAAAAAGAGGGAAACCAAATTGGAATTTAGTTTTACAAAGTCAGGTTCTTGGTTCAGCCAATCACTGAACTGTCACTATGATGAGCTTTGTTAAACCCTGGTTGACCATTAATGTTGGCATTTCATCCTGAGTTATAGAAATGTGCCCCTTAAATACTGAGGTCATAGGTGACAAATGACCCAGTGATGATTATAGATCCAGGACTCTAAGGTGCATACTTGAATCTTTATGGGGGACTGTAATACTTCTGTCTCCTCTAAATTGAAGGACAGTTTGTTTCTATCAAATTGTTAAGGTTCTGCTGTATTTGTGTACTGAAGGCAACTGACCCCATATCTTAGATGTGTATTTTATCAGCCTTAAAAACTTTGAAATATGTGGATTTTGCCTCCCAGAATTCCCTAGCTGCCTAGGGAAATGTACATATATCAAAGTTGCCCAGGTTGAGAAACATCCTAAAATACATAGTTGTAAAATTGAGCAATCCAATGATAGAATTGCCAGTAAGAAGAGCCACGTTCCCCAGGTCATCCTTTGGAGATGGCCATCAGTAGGAAAAAAAACATTGCCTTCTTTTTTGGTGTAAAACTGCCAATCTTAGCTAATGCACTACTGCACCTTCTCCAATGGCCATCCTTGAAACATGTGGACTTGAAGTTGCAGACTGTCAGACCCTGACAGAGACAGGGTTTTGCTAGCAAGGAGTTCTGGGAATTGAAATCCATGTACCTATAGAGCTCTCCGGCTGGAGAAGGCTGCTAGGATGTGAGCACAATTGGATTTGTATGAGGCCCAACAATGAATTGAAGCAACTGAAGGAAAGACACAAATAGTTCACATTATAAAAGGGGGAGAAGAGATTTAAATAAAAAAACAAAACATCCCACCTAATTCAGAAAAATGCTTGTGGACACATGGAAATTGTTTTGAATGTCCATAATGGATTGTCCATCTCTTCTGCTGGCATTCATCATCAAAATGTTTTTCATAAATCAGTTATGTCCTTGGATTCCCCACTCCAAGGAATTTTGTCCTATTTTTCCCAGGTAAAGGTGATGTATGAGTGTTTTAGTTGTGTGTGTGTGTGTGTGTGTGTGTGTGTGTCTGTGTCTGTGTATGAGAGAGACTCTATCAATATTAGGAGATTGCTTATGGGTGCTGCCCTTAGTTATTAGGACTAGGAGAGAATATTAACATTTTTATCAATCTATGAATCAACCAATCAATTTGGGACAACTAGGAATGGGGATTAATTATTTGCTGTTTTTTTTTTTCCTTTTACATTTTGGAGATGCACTGTGATACTACATCCACAATAAATTATACACAATTTTATTCTAAATTTACTCTTACTTTAGTCAACAATAGACAGGAAATCTTTGTGGGCAAAATAGTTTATGCCACCTGGTGGACAAGAAGAGAAACAACTCCTGCAGAATATTGACAGGGAGACATTTCTGCTTGTGAACAGGGTTTTTTTTTAAAAAAAAATGATTTATATGCCGCCCTTCTCCGGAGACTCAGGGCGGCTTACAATGCATTAAGCAATAGCCTTCATACTTTTGTATATTTTTATACAAAGTCAACTTATTGCCCCCACAATCTGGGTCCTCATTTTACCTACCTTAGAAAGGATGGAAGGCTGAGTCAACCTTGAACCTGGTGAGATTTGAACTTTCAGTAATTGCAGGCAGCTGATGTTAATAACTGTTAATAACAGTGCTTTAGTCTGCCGTGCCACCAGGCCCATTGCAGGCCTTCACACTGATTATTTTATTAGGAAAGTCAGTTTCCTTGAAATGTGAGAGGGTATTCCGTGGAGTGCCCATGACACGGATGACTGAAATTTACGTGGAAGTCATGAAAAATTTGAGAAATCCAAGAACTCAGCACTCATAATTTTTTTTTAACATTCGTGGTTAAATGTTGATTTTTTAAAATTATTGACTTATCTGGGCAGCAATTAAATTTGTGTTTCATTACTCTATATTAAATTAAGTCAAATATAATTTGTCTTTACCTTTCTCAGTTCAGTATTGTGGCATTTACAACTTGGTTAAATGAAAACCTTTATGATTGAAATATGTATGAAAATATAAGCCTTCAATGCTTAGTTTTATTTATTTGCTCCTGAGCATTCTAAAAAAATTTGGTCCAATTGTTTTACAGTAACAGTATTTTTTTCTTTCTTTCATTCAATCATGTCCAATTCTCAGAGACTACTTGGACAAGTCCCTGCAGTTGTTTTGGCAATATTTTCAAAAGTTGTTTGGCACTGCTTTCTTTCCAGGGCTGAGTTTCTCGCTCAGGGTCACCCAGATGGCTTCGTGCCCAAGGCTGAACTAAAATTTAGTCTCTTGGTTTTTAGCCTGATGCCCCACTACTATACCAAACTGGCTCTAGTAACAGCATGCATCTAGTCAATTAATCTTCTAAAAGAGTAAATACTTTAATTTAGCAGACTGAACATTTCTATCAAACTGGAAGATCAGTTTATTTTTTAAAAAACATCAGTTAAGCGCACAGTCCAATTGGAACCCACATTTCAAGATAATATAGCAATGCAATGTTACCACTTGATTGTCTACGTTGCTATTCTTTAACATGAGCCTGAGAATATAAGTTACTTTCATTCAGCTTGCTTAGGACTCCCGCAGAATAGGTGTGTGTCTTTTCACGCACAACATAATTTTTTTTCTGTTGTGTCCTCATGCCATCAGCTTCATTTGATCTCCAACAATTGCTAGAATTATCCCAATTATACACAGGTCTTAATTTAGATAACAATCTGATAGTCCATGAACTATTCTGTTACTGGTGGTGCAACCAAGCAAAATCTAAGCAGTGAGATCAGCTAGCTCAAACCAGTTCAGGCATATCCCCACCTCTCGATTTCTAGCACTGCTTTCAGGACTATTTTGCTTTGATTGACAGCTCAGAGACCTGAATCAAATTGAACAGATGCTAACCAACAGTGCTAATAACATTGAGATTAGCTGCATAGCGAAGCAAGAGCTCTCTCTTCTGGTTCGTACCATAATTATTCCCACACTTGTCAGCTGCTGCTGATTGCATTTGAACGTAGTTTTAGAGTAATTCTTGAGTAGAACATAAAATAACAGGGTTTTAAGGGAACTTGGAGGTTTTCTAATCCAACTCTCTAGGAAACCCTATTCCATTCCAGACAAATGGCTGTTCAATCTCTTCTTGAAAACCTCCAGTGATGGGAGCACTGTACTCCCCAATTTCTGGAGACAAGTCTTTCTCCTGATCAATTGATCTCAGTGAGGACATTTCTCCTTAGTTCTATGTTGGATCTCTTTTTTTAAACACTTTATTAAACTTTTATTACATTAAAAAGATAAACAATTATTTCACTCAACAGCTAATTGTGGTGTTTTTCTTGTGACAATAATTTGTGCATTATTTACAAAAATTAAATTCAATTAAAGATCTCTAATGATCTTCCTACCATTCCTTCTTGTCTTGTTCCCAAATGCTTTGGGGGTCAACCTCCTCTTCTCTGTGACAGAGAAGTATTAGAAGACTGCTATCATGTCACCCCTAGGTAACCCTGTTTTTATTTGACTAGAAACACCTAGTTCCTGTAACTGGTCATCGTAGTGCTAAACCTGTGCCAATAAGAAGCTAGACTATCAACTCCCTGAACCATGTTTCCCCAAAATAAGCCCGTCTTATATTTTTTTGAACCCCGAAATAAGTGCTTGGCCTTATTTTCGTGGAGGTCTTATTATTTTGGGGTGTGTGGAGCCAGATGGGGCTCCTCTTGCCGTCTTACCCGATTTCCAGCTCTGCGTTTAAATATTTTCGGGAAGGGCTTATTTTCTAGGGGAGGCTTATTTTAGCACATGTGCTCAAAAGCCCAATTGGGCTTATTGTCAGGGGATGTCTTATTTTTTAGGAAAACAGGGTACCTGGCACAATGTACCTGTACCCCCAAAAATAGCAAGTGTTTACCCATCATGGCAATTGAAGGGAAACCAACCTGACAAAATTCCGTAAACCATAATCATAACTCATCAGTTTATTATCTAAACTATTTTGCATGATCGATTAGTCAGTTCCAATATGCACAAACTCAGTCGCTGTAGTCTAACATACTAGAACAGATCTGGATGACATACAGGTAGCTGCGGAAGAAAATAAAACGTTTCCAGTGCATGACAAAAGTGCAATCTCCTTTCTACTTCAAATTCTCATTAAAATGTCATCATATAGATTAAGACAATGCCTTTTTTTGCATTCATTCTGTAATGGGTTAAAGAGGAAAATCAGCTTTTATTATAATTGTGACCAGCATTTCTTTAAAAAAAAAAAAAACTTACCTTGAACAAAATCCTAGCATCTTAAAAAAAATCATTCTTCTAAACCAAAGGGTTTAGGCATTCTAAGCAACACAGTGGCAATAAATTAAACAGGTTTTGAAGTATTTATGAAAGATATGTCTAAGATATGTCTGGGCATGTGCAAAAGCAAAAGAATTTTGGAAAAAAATACATACATGGTTAGAAATTATGTTAAAGCAGCATACAGATTATAAACCAGAAATATTTTTGTTAGGTATAGTACCAGAAAAGTATGATAAAGGGAATATGTACTTAATATTACATGTTTTGAAAGCAGCAGGAATTGTATTTGCACAGCACTGGAAAAATGAAGAAACACCTAAAGAAGATGTAATTAAAAAAAATATTAGACTGTGCAGAAATGGATAGACTGACATTAAAGATAAAAGAAAAAGACGATACAGAATATTTTCAAATATGGGACTTTTTGGATAATGGTTGGATAGTAGAGGTAGTAATTAGGAGCAGGAAAAGTACTAGTATGTAAAAAAATTGATCCAGACAATACACTCTTCACAAAGCACTTAAGTAAAGAGAAAACGTATAAACAAACTGTTAAAAAAAAAGATATGTCTAAATTGATGTAGACCTACACTCATCCTTACTGGATAAACTTATACTAATATGGGTTTATTTAGTATGACTAGTAAGAATTCTAGCAAGAGTGAAGTAGGAGTTGTATATAAATAAACTCAAAATGTGCATTAGTAAAAAAATAAAACAAAAAAAAAACATAAAATATAATTTCTAGCCTAGTTCAATTCTGCATTTAGTAGGATCTAATCAGGGTCAGTCACCGGGACCAGAAGTTTAGTCTTCTGAGCTTTTGGACTTGTGCTAGAACCCATCCTCTGCACCTTTTATATAGCTATTTCTTAATATTTTTACTCATTTATAGCTGAATTCTTGTTATCAAAGAAAACTTCAAATAAATCCAAGAGTTCTTGTAGCAATTACATTCACTTGAGTATTAGATTACATGTAAATATAAAACTTGGGTTGCAGCAACTTTATGTTTGAAATATTATGAAATATTGCCTAGAGCTCATGAATGTATACATTCTTTATTCAGATCCTTATGCTAAAATGAACTCTTAAGAAAAAAGCTGAAGGAATTTCCATCATGAGGACTAGGATTCAATGGAAATTCAACAATTCTGGATATTTGGAAAACATTTTAAGGGGCCAAATGCATGACAAAAGTATAATTTGAGAAAGGAATTTTATTTCAAGCTCTAAGGGAAGGGAGTATTACAAACCATAGGGAATAAAAACATTAGAAACTATTCCAAAATTGGCTGTAGCTTTAAAATAAAGATTCAAGCAGGTTTTACAATGAAGAATACCCAATGAAACGGTTTTAAAAGATTTTAAAAGTATTGGCTTTACCATATTTGCTAACCCATTATTTAAAAAAAAAAAGCTGGGCATAAATATTCCGTGCATTCATATGCATTATTTGGTGTTGCATATTATATACCTTGGTACAGTATTTAAATTATCAACGAAGAGTTCAACGCAGTGCACTTATAAATAAGGTAGTCATTATAAATCACATTGAAAACATACTTGCTATTTTCATTGTTACAAATTCAGTATCCCAGTGAACATAGAAAGAAAGTAGCTACAACAATCAATAGTTGACTTTATTTTTTAATATAAAAGATATTAATGGAAACCCACCCTACCACTTCCTTCCCTAAATGTAATGCTTTACCTCTTTGAAATAAAAATAAAGTACTAATTCTATATACATCACATGTACCATACAAAAATGTATCCAAATTTTCTATTGCTACCAAAGTGTTCTAAAATTAAAAGTTACATAAATCCCCTCACTGAAGCAAAGATTACAAGTTACAAAAAAAGTCAAATTACACACAACCCATCAAGTTATTTTATACAACCATTTTCAAGACAACTTTTTCTCTCAAAGCAAATTGTCTTATGTGCCTGTATAAAAATGTATATCAATATACTTTTCTTATTTATTTCTCTTTATAAAGCAAAGTAATACATTTTCTACAATAAATATAACACAGGGAGGCACATAAAATTCAGGGGAGATAGATGAGATATGGGTTTGTGAGAAATAATACACTTAACAAGCTTTAAGCCAGTGTTGTATAATCACAAATGTCTAAAATGGTATCTTGGGCAACAGTGGAGTGTTTTCAGAGATTTTTTTCAACTGATGTATATAGCATAATTTTATTCCCGTTATATTTCTCACAAAGTACCCTCCAAAATAATGTAATTCCTTATTTAAAATATTTATTTGTTGTCATAAATTTACAGTTTAGGTATGTGGTACTTTGTGCAAAGAGTAATGATTTTTTTTGCGAAGTCAAACATTCAGAGGCCTTGTTAAAAACTATGGATCACAAAAAAGTTACATAAGCAGCACCGCATCATAATATATGATCTACTAAACCAATCTGATGTTATTTCCTTAAAAAGTCCCTTAGCACCTAATGCTGGATAGTGGTGCCTATGTATTTCTTTTTATGTGAAAAGAAATGGAAGCGACAATCTATCTTTTTCCCAAACAAAAGAAAGAAAATTTTAAAAAGCTACATCTAAAATCAGAATAAGTTAAGAGCTGACTATACATATATATACATTTTATAAACACTATGAACAAGATATATTTTAATGGAAATGCTTGAAACAGCAACATAATGATAAAACTTTAAATCAATATGGCAATGGTGATTTAGAGAAGCTGCTCAACCAGTTTAGTCTGCAGAATTCTGCCACTGGATCAATGATTACTGAGCTGTATCTTCAATACATTCTTGTAGACAAAGAGGTTAATTTGTAGTTCTCTACACAAGGTTGTTTTATATCTTGGTGACAACCTATGTTAGTCAATATCACTGAAGTCACTGACTGGCTCTCCATGAACTCTACTTAAATGGTTCATAGCACGATCAAAAGCAACTCTTACAGCTTTACGAATACTTGAGTTTCGACCTTCCATCATTTTTAATTTATCTATTGTTTCGTCAATCCCAAGTGGAATCATTTTGGATTTTGGAAGCCATTGCCTGTAAACAAATTAAAGAAAAGAATTAAAAATGACTTTGGAATAAAAAATAATAAATAATAATAAAAAAATACTGAATGCTTCTCCAATAATACTTTTTTAAAATTTCTATCTTAACTAACAGTGTATACTTTTTGGAGGCTGGTGAAGCACTTACGTCTTTGCTACAGTTCCAAATGTGATGGGGCCAAGACAAGAGCAAGGTTTAATTTAAACTTTGTTTCATTTTAATTTTGAAAAAAAAATCCGACAATCCAATGAAATTAGATTATGACTTAGTGACAACTTTTAGAAGAAATATGGGAATCATACTTCATGTTATTTATGGATTATTTATTAGTTTAACAAATTTATATGATTCCCCCATCCCACTGGAAGTGTCTCTGGGCAGGATACAATTAAAACAATATTGCAATATCACAACTGTTGAAAACTTAAAAAATAAATAAAAAGAACATCAAAACACAAAATAATCATCCGAAAGGCTTCCCATGGGATCCCCAAGACTGCTGGAAAAAACACATTTTCAAAAACTTCTGAAACGCAAACGGGGATCACATTGGGAGGAGGGGAAGTCACATTCTAGACAGCAGGAGCTACAGCAAAATGAAGTGAAACAAATATCAGACAGGGGTGATCAATTACATATGTTTGAACTTGTCTGGAGGGAGAGGAAAGTAATCTTACACACAAGCATACAGACACAAACACATATTTCTTTTTCTCTATACTTCTGTTTGTATTACTTTGTAAACTTGTACAGGTAGTCCTCAACTTACAAACACAACTGAGCCCAAGATTTCTGTTGCTAAGCGAAAGTTACTCAGTTTTGCCCCATTAAATCACTGCAGTTGTTAAGGTAGTGACATGGTTATTAAGTGAATCTGGTTTCCCCATTGACTCTGCCTGTCAAAAGGTGGCAAAAGATGATCATATGACCTCAGGACACTACAACTATTAAGAAAGTTCAAAACATTCTCAAAGATGTTTCTCATCCTGGACATCCTTTTTTGGAACTATTACCATCTGGCAGACGGTACAGGATAATAAAAACAAGGACAAATAGGCTGAAAAACAGCTTCTATCCGAGGGCAATAACCATACTGAATTCTATGGTATAGTGCAATATCGGGTATTCAATTTCAATTATACAGAATGTAAAGGATGTATGTTTGTGTTTTTATTTTTATGTACACTGAAGACGGCATTTAATTTCGTTGTACCATGTGCAATGACAATAAAGTAAACTAAACTAAACTAAATCATCGTAATTATAAACCAGTTGCCAAGCATCTGAGTTCTGATCACATGACCATGGGGATGCTGCAATGGTCGTCAGCGTGAAAAATGGTCATAAGTCACTTTTTTCAATAACTTATGCTGTTGTTTTACAGTGACTTATGCTGCTGTTGTAACTTCAAATGGCCACTAAACAAATGATTATAAGTCAAGGACGACCTTACAAGCTTTACACTTTAATACAAATTATAATATAAAAAGAAAAATTAAATGAAATATCTCAATTTTATAATATTCCTTCAGCTGTCCTTTGCTTTGCAGATCTGTGAAAGTTGTAAAGGCAAGGACTGGTTACAAAACTACTTTTTCATCCAACTCATAACTGCAGATGGTTGCTAAAGGCGGCAGTCCCTACATAGACTACTTATACTTAAAAAACACTGTTTACTTTCACAACACCCTGCTCCTCTAATACAAAATTTGGAGCAATCATTTCCTATCAAAGAATATTTCCAATAAATATCTATTTGTATTACAAAGAAAAAAATATTTTAAGGTGAGGGAAGAATTACTTACCAACTTCTTTTATTATCAAAAAATAAAACCAAAAAAAGTTTTTCATCTGATTTGGTCTGCATTTGTTCACCAATTTTCAATACATCAAGGGGTGGCACTGGTATTGTAACACCATTGTGATGACCAGCAACACGAGGCATTTTAGGATCAATTATCTATAAAATGGAGAGGCAAACAATACTAAATAACTAGCGATATTTTAAAGCTTCTTCAAAAATATGTAAATATTAATATTACTATGAACTTATGAATGTGAAATCTAGAATTGAGTATACCAACATATCTCTCCTGAGATATTCTAACTCAGAACCTAATTCCCACACTCCTTCCACCTCATAGCTCTTCCTCAAGCACTTTCAAATGTTCCACTGGAAGTCAAGAGACCTGATTGAAGTCTGTTTTCGTAAAGGGATTGTCTGGCAGAGATTTACATACTGGATTTAAATTAATTCTGTACAGACTTAATATTTAGCCCAGTAGACATAAACCTAAATACACTACAGGTGTGTGGGGTTTGGGATTCAAAGACAAAAATGTGCTGCTATCTGGAACTTTCCAGCTATGACATTTACAGGGTGTTAATAACTGCCTTCTTCTGGGAAAATATATTAATAGAGTTGCAGAAAGTGCTACATGTATTTTGCCTTTGAACATGAAGTTCTATATCATCCTAAAATTCAATTTACTGAGGTTCTTAAAAAATGGCATGTGAACAAATTATCATATAACCAATTGCATTATTTTCCAGACTGTTGCTCTCATTTAGTAACAAGATGTGAAATGCAGATGTATGTGAATGTATATATACACACATCCATATCTAAAGAATTTTGTTTAGCTATGCAATGTATTCCAAATAGATTCAGAAAGTTTTTTTTAAACTTATGTTTGTCTGTAACTGAGCAATCAGATCCAAACTTGTTATTTCATTAAGCACTTATACTTCTGTCTATGAGTGCAAGTTGGCTTATTTTTTATGATATACAAAATACATATTTTTAAAAGTTTGTATAACTGAATCTACATGGCAGATAGAGCTACATCCCGACAACTTCAAAAAACAAGTTATTTATCACATTAGGAATTAAGAAATTACATACTAAATTTTAGATGTAACAGGATACTTGTTTTTATCCCTAATGAAAGTTGATTTCTATACAGTATAGACAGATCCTTACTCTATAAATTGGGTTTTCCCAAAAAGTTTTGTTGATGGGAGTGCTAACTTACCAGTGCTGGATAGGAAGGATAGCCACTACATTTGGCCCACACAACTTTTAGAGGTTCAAGGACAGAATTGGAAGCATCCGTTGAAATCCACATGTTATTGTGTCCAACTTCTAAAATGAAGAAAGTTATTTTAGAAAAGAATTCGTTGTGATGTGTATGGTTAAGATGATGGAAAGACAAATTCAGGATGCTTTTTTGAGAATAAAAGGATGAAGAAACTAAGAAACAACTTTAAGCAACCTCTTTTCTTGTCCTATATGAACTAAGATCTGGTGGAGTAAAGGTTAAAGTGCAGTATTACAAGCAAACTCTGCCCACAGCTTGGAGTTAGATTCTGATGGGGCTCAAGATTGACTCAGCCTCCCATTCTTCCAAGGTTAATAAAATGAAGACCCAGATTGTTGGGGGCAATATGCAAATAACTCTTCTACATTGTAAACTGCCCAGAGAGTGCTATGAGGTGAAATATAAGCCTAAAAGCTATTGTTATTGCTGTCTAGTATGATTAAAAATCAGTTTGATTTAGAAGTTGTTTTAAACCAAATCTTTGTAAGTAGTCCTTAACTTATGACAATTGGGACAGGAATTATGTCTGCAGAGTAAAGCGGTTGTTAAGTGAGTTATCAGATGACTGGACTTGATTTTACAACCATTTTTACTTGAATCGCTTCAGTGAATCGCTGCAGTGGTGGAGTGAATTTGAGCCATCTGGCTTCTCTCATTGACTTTACATGCCAGAAGTCAGCTGAGAAGGGGTACAAATCGGGATGCATGACTGTAAGATGCTGCTGCTGTTTTAAATGCAAGCAGGTTGCCAAAATGCCTGAACTGTGATGTGACCATGGTGCAATGGTTGTAACTTTGAGGATAGACTGTTAGTCACATTTTCAGCACCATTGTAACTGACTATCATTAAGGGAGTGATCATAAGTCAAGGACTACTTGTAGTGTAATATTTAATAGAGAAAATAATCACGGAAAGATTATTTGCTAACAGAAATCTGCCACCTGTACTGTGGAGCATGAAAATACTCACTGAATTGGATTCAAATTGTAGCATGCACAGATCATTTATTTACAACTATTTCTATGTTGACTAGTACAATTATAGATGGTTCACAATAAAACAAAATTAATATACAACCATAAGCACTGAAATCTGAATCAACTGTATAAATGAAAGAGGCCTGCCATTGAGAAGGCTTAATTTCTAGCTCCTTTCATCTTGATTTATGAAAGGAGACTCTTATTTGCCCCCTCTGCCTATGTGGATTGATGGGGCCATTTATAGGCAACATAGTCCCAAAACTAACAAGGGACCAAAATAGATAGAGCTTTATGGCTAATAATCCAAAGAGGATTTGAAAGCCAACAGTAACCATTGCAAATCTCACAAAACTGCTGTTACTCTGCTGTAATGGTTATGAACCAATTGTATTCTGGACCAGATGAAATTTCTGAATTGTCTTTAAGAGAGTACCTCTATGTAAAACATATTACAGTAATTCAAGCACAAAATGGGAAAGCACGAGTTACTACTGCCAGAGCATCCTGAACTAGAACAGACCATAACTGGGACACCTGTTAAAGCTGGGCTAAAGTCTTTCGGGCCATAGGCTCCACCTGAAGCATCCCACAGTGAAATATCTAAGAGCTTAACATCACCTCCTTTATCAATAGCAATCAAAAATGTCCATTTAGGATGAAGCAACACAGCACCAACTTCCTTGCAGGTGATTGCAAAAGATACCACGGTCAAATGCCACTGAAAGAACATGCAGGACATAGAAGGGCATATTAAACCAATGAAACTTTCATTCCATGTCTAGGCCTGAATCCAGAGAGAAAAGTATCCAAATAATCTACTGTGTTTTTCACTCCATAAAACGCAACTAGGTTTAGAAGAGGGAAACAAAAAAAAAACATATTCTGAACCAGAGCCTGAGAGGACCATAGGTAGGTGTCCTCTTATGTGCCAGCTCTGCCTATTGACTCCTGCACTGCGGAAAAGAGACAGAAGAGGCGGGCAATGAAAAAGACAGAAGAGGCGGGGTTCAGCACTGTAAAAGGATCCTGCTGCTGCAGCTCGGCTGCTATTCACCATATTCGCTCCATAAAACACACAGACATTTCCACCCACTTTTTTTTTGGGGGGGGGGGGGGAAGTATGTCTTATGGAGCAAAAAGTACAGTACTTCATTCAAGGCCCTTAGTATCACACAATCTCAATAGCACCAAAATCCCCCCCCCCCAAAAAAAAAAGAAAAGAAAAAAGATGAGTGGTCAATAGTCATGTAAAATAATTGGTCCCTCCAATCTCTTAAAACTTGGACATGACATTTTTAAAGCCGCTTTGGTCTAATCGTTAAGGCAGAAGGCTAGAAACCAGGAAACCCTGAGTTCTAGTCCTGCCTTAGGCATGAAAGGCAGCTGGGTGACTTTGAGACAGACATTCTCTCTCTCAGCCCAACTCACCTCACAGATTTGTTATGGGGAATATAGGGGGAGTAAGGAGTATTATTTATGTTTGCATCATGTTTGCATTATTTATAAAAATATTTTTTTAAAAAATCTACCAAAAAACCAGAGGAGCAGCGCTACCTCTCCCTGACTGACATACATGACTGTAAATCCAAATTTTTGTTCTACTACTACTACTATCCAAATCTTTGTCCTACTATTACAAAATGTCTGAGCAGAAAAGGAAAAATATCATCAAATGATGATCTAATTTTAATTTTTTTTCAGGGATACTGTTCACCTCCAACAGCGGGCACCACACGCTAGGTCTTTATAAGAGCTCCCTGACCTTTCTGGCTTATGCCAAATCTTTGTTCTCTCTTATTTGAATAAAACAAATAGGATTTCTAATATATGTCAAATAAGTGACAAATAGCCATGAAGAAACTGAGCAAAATGTGGTAATATTAGCAAAACTTTATCACAACATATCTTAAAGGAAGGAAATGACATTTATGAAAGCTATTGAGTGTGTTTACAAAAAGATAAGTTGAAAATAATTTTGTTATATTTAAGATTTAAGAGAGTTTATGACCATAACTGAGCCCAGAATTAAAGTCATAAGTCACGTCATTTGTTTAGTGCAGGGGAGTCAAACTCACAGCGGTGTCACGTGACGTATCGGGACTTTTTCCCCCTTCACTAAACCGGGCGTGGGTATGGGCGTGTGATAATTTCGACCCGCCGGCCGGGAACTTGACAGCCCTGGTTTAGTGGATCATCACCTGACCACACTCTATTTTACAATCTTTTTTTTTTTTTTGCACCAATCATCAAATGGTCATTAAGCCATTGTCTGCAATGGCTGTTTTTTGCTGGAAACCAAAAGTAAATACTGATTTCCAGCAAAACATCACAGACTGTGGTCACATGACTGGGAATGCTGCAAAAGGCCATAAATGGACATTGAATGGTTGCAAAGAGACTAGCATAAATCAAGGACTATATGCATGGTTATCAGTCAAAAGGAAGCATAAGTGAGGTTAAGAAAACACATGCAAATTGAAGAGACTCTTTTACACACCATGGCATTAAGTGGTGTATATATAAAAAAGGACAGCTATCCATTTCAGTGAGTGCAGATGCCCAGGTCTGTAGAGGCAAGGCCTTTTAGATTACTAAGTAAATTAGAAGCTATAGAGATAGATAAATACTTATAAATATATACACGCATACATATATATGAAAATATGTCAATTACCAGCTGCAATTCTTGCTGCTTTTGCGAAGTTTCCATTTTCAATGCATGATATCAACTCACTTCTGTCTTCTAAGGTGTGCCTTCGTATTAGCGCTGGTTTACCTTTCCCACATTTTGGCAGGCTAAAACTACACATATTTTAAAATGTATTAGAAATCACCAAAATATTATTTTCTTCAGAGATCCAAAATTTATCATAGTAGGCCTATGTCCATTCTACTATTCGGTAGCTCAAGTTGTAAGGGCAAACAGGAACTGTTTCAATTCTAATTCAGAAATTCAAAATAACACAGAGCACTTTTTAAAGGTGTTTAAATTTCAAACTATGCCTACAATCCCTGATAAGAAAAGCTAGCTAACTTAGCAAAAAAGTTGCTTGCTTTGAGAACTAAAAATTCTGAGCTTTATACTAAGGACTAAAATCCATCTCAGACAAGATTGCAAAGCTCTCTTTCCTTTCTTTCTGTTTGTTAGTATATAAACATTATGCAACATTAAGAGGTATTTAATTTTCTAAATTTAACTTTTAACTAATTTTAACTTTTGAATCTCTCTCACTCTGTGTGTGTGATGGATTCCATCTAGAGTATTATAAGTTCCATACTGCTGATCCCTCCACTGTATTTTGAGCATCCTTTCATTTAAGCAAACGTATTTTTACCTTGAATTACACAACAGACTGTTGCTTGAAGATATGCTAGATTCTGATGCACAACGGCGACGAGGTTCAACTTTTCTTCCTGGAGTGTCAGCTATTTCTGACTCTTTATTGCCATCTCCAAAACCGTTTGAAAGGCCTGGCATGTTAACAAAGAAAAAAAAATACATCTAATTTCGAAGGATGCTGAAGTTTCATACTAATTTCAATATATATTAATATACATGTTTTACTGTCTCTATTAACAGAGCTGTAGTGTTTGAAAAGAAAGGATAAAATGTTAATAAATTAAAAAAAAAAACTTTAGATGATCTATAGGCACAAAAAGGACATCCAGTCAAAGGAAATAATAATTGCAAGTCATGTCAAACAGTATGCTCTTGAAATAACGGTTGAAGACTCACATTAGAGGAAGCAACACACAACTAAAACCCTTCATTCAATTACCACTTTAGAAAACATGTAATCACAAACTGTAAACATTTGGGTAATATTCAGTATAAACCACCATAGATTATTCTTCCCCACTGGCCAGAAGAAAATGAAGTCATTGTTCTTCACTTCTCACCTCACGTTTGGATCAAAAACAGTCAGCAGAGTGTTTACTTTCATAAATTTAAAACCATCACCATCATCATCTTCATCATCATTCAGCATTATTATTGTAGACACACGCTATCTCATACAAAACAGTACAACAACACCCACTGAATCCAAACATCTTTAACCTAAACTGATTTGACCATTTTAAATTTGAGAAAAGAGGCTGGCAAATCTAATATAGTAAGAAAATATTTGCAGGGTTATTATGGATATGTTGATATGCTGAGCAAGTACTAAAAAGAATGAAGGAATTTTTATGACTAATAATCAAGGCACCAAAGTATGTATCATAAATGAAATATTTCCAATATTTCATTGTTAAACAACTATTTTAAAAGGATGTTACTATGTGATACTTATACAACAAAATAATCCAAAGGTATATGATCCTGCTGAATAAAATTCAGATTTCCACCCTGTCTCCTATAATTTCCATATAATATATGCACGCCAAAAGAAACACATGGACTCATATATGAGGAAGAAGCAATACAAGAATACTATTAGCAAGATATTACAGTTTGGCTCGGTATTTAATACAGATTAATGCATGACAGCAGGCAGCAGACACTGTCCTCTCTATATTAAAAGTAGACATTTTCTCATAGCAAAATAAACATGTTTTGCTTGTTGCCTAAAAGGTTTCCAGAAGTATTAACATCATACATTTCATGCCAGTATCTATACCTACACCTATGCCCACTCTATACAATGGCATAAAGATAAAGTTGTTTCCATTATCAATAACAGTTACCATGTGCGTGCATTTTAGTAAATATGATACTACAGAAACAACAATTATATTCCTAAATCATCATGCAAATGGGAAAAATAATTCCTATTGTTATAATTACTTCTTAATGCAAGACAAGGTACATAACTCTGACCACAGTACAAATACACACATAGAGAGAAGATGGAACTGTGGAAAGACTGTATCCTTCTCAGAAGCCTAGAAAGAATATCTAGCAAATAAAACATTGTGTTTTAAAGCATTTACATGCTTTTTTCCTATTTAGCCAATTTGATAAATGAATCTAAATCCATAAAAAAATATTTTATTCCCTATGTCTATATGGCATAGTCTACAATATGTATTATTTTATATAGCTGCTGAGTTTCAAAATAAATGCAAAATATAAAATATACCATTGCTGGGAACAGATATAGTCTATCTATAGTTCCATTCATATTTTGGATTAGCTGACAAACTATTTAAGAGATTGATTTAAAACAATGAAGAGGGAAAGTAATCTAGAAAATGTATACTGCTGACATTTCAAACAATTTTGGAAAATTTCAAGGACTGCCCGCCAGGAAACCAATCGACTTGCACATCTAAATTCAACTTCTGCCTATCAGATGTTCTGTCACATCTACCTAAAATATGTCCCAATCCATAAGTCTTTGATTCAAGGGCTTACCTCATGATTTTTGCATGTATATATGCATGTGTCGGTGTGTATATATATTTTCACACTTCATTCTTTGATATAGCTAGATAAAACAACATTCGTAACAGCAAAATCAGCTGTTAATTTGATTTTAAGAAAAAATAGTCTATGACATTTAACTGATATTATTATTATTCACTGTTAAAAATTCCCGTAAAATTCTAAAGAATAAGGTTTTTACCTACACAATATCATCCCACAGGAAGCTAATTAAAGATTTCTTTTTATATTACTACTGTTCCACATAATAACTATATTAGCATTAAGGCATATAACATTTAAGGGACAATGTATGCATGTGCATTTGAAATCAGGAGGTTGAAATAAGTAATTGTAACAGCAATTATAAATATTTTCCTTATCATAGCTTAATTGTATTTATTTTAACAAATTATTGTTTTACTGACATTCAAAACACACACACACACACGGAATGAATCGTTTTTTTTACCTAACTAAATTGTATTGAGGATGAGAATATGATGAAAAAGGTTTAACAATGCTAACAAAGCCTTTTGAAATGTATATAAGTAAATCAACTTGTGATTACCAGAGTAGTGTTCTCTACTGATCCCTCTCTTGAAACAAATGAAAAAGCAAAATAAATTTTTAAAAAATGCAAGCACAGACACACAAGCAAGCATAAATAATATAGGAAACATAAAGGTAAAATTATTAACATTTGTAAAGTCGAACATGAGATGCTGAATTTAGGAAAATTATGCCCATCTACTTTAAATAGTACAAAGCTACTTTACTTGTTTTCTGGGTAACTGAAGCACACAGGATTAAGTTAGTTTATGTAGACATTAGCTAAATCATAAAACGTGAAAAATTTCTACAATTAATTTTTTACAACTTAAGAGTTTGTGTATATGCATGAAAAATGTATATGCATAAAACCATGCTTTATTTTCTTTAAAAAACCAAACTATTAGTGTCTTTATTACATGCTGTGTGGATATTCATACCTTGTGCAGTGAATAAAGTGTAAAATTGTTACATTATTGGTGAAGTCTAAACCTGGGCTGATGGAAGATTGAATTAGTTTGCAGAGGAATGATAATGGAAAGGAACATTCTTAACCAATCAACCCACAAGTAAAATATCTAAGATAAGAATTCTGGGGATTGGTAAACCTGCAGCCAATTTATGTCACATAGATTGCAACATACAATTTTATAACTTACGGAGATGGGAAAATATACTGAATGAAGAGCATAGGTTCATATATATCAAAGAGTTCCTCCAACAGTGTTCAAGATACTGATTTTGTTATAAGGATGTGGCTGATGTCTCCAACATGATCCAAAATAATTACTTGAAATGTAATTGTCTTTCTGCGTTCCAAAATGATCATTACATTGAATTCCAGTCCGTGTTCAGGATAATAGAAAATAATTAGGATCCAAATAGATAAATAGTCAGCATATTAGTTAATATGAGAACCTGGAAGACAGTGAAAAAGCCATTTAGTCTCACTGAAAGGAAAAGAGCTTGATATAAATAAGCCCTCCTCCCAGCAGTTTTCAGAGCAAGATTAGCAAAAACTATGCGAATTATCCATGTATTTTACTATTCTTTATTATATGTTTAACCTATCTAGAGAGAAGAGTTCTGTGAGTAAATGATAAAGCTATTAAAAGAATATAAAAATAGTAAAAACAGATACAATAGACTGAAACAGTCTCTTTTGAATCTGCTGCTCATTATTGAAATTGGCATCAGGAGAAAATGTTAAAAGTATTTTAATAAAAATCATGGGCTGATTTTGGAGGAGGGCAGATTTCTTTTTCCAAAACAAAATGCAAATGATACACTTGTGCACTTATTTCTATATTTAATAGTCAATATTAGTAATTCGCCTTATGCCACAATAGTAGAGAAAGAAATGTTAGTGATGAAAACCTAAGAAACTATCCTGAGCGTATATGGTGTATGGTAACACATTTAAGATTACTAGAAGCTACTAATTCATTCAGCATATATAAAGGAAAAATACATTTGTCTTGAATTTAGCTAAAATTACTTAATTTACCTCTAAACTTCTATTTAAAAAATATAGTTGATAAAGAACTTCCTAAGTATGTAAATAATAGATAAGAAATTGAATTTATTAAGTATTTTAATATAGATAAGAAATTGAACCTATAAAGCAGTTTAAATATATAGGAATGTACTTTGATAATGCATGATTTTAGGCAGGATATTTTTTTTAAAAAAATACTATGGTTTGATGTTGTCAATTGTTCAAAGAGAAGGTAAGATGCCCTTTGTGCACCTTTATCATTATTTGTAACTTTTTTTTTTACAAAAGAAAGGTGACATTTTCTATATTAGGCACATCATTTGCTAACACTATGTTTAGTAATAATGAGTTCTGACAATTGGAACACAAAGATGTAGAACTTTTTTTATATAAAAAAGATTGCACAGATGTTGGAAATCCAGAGATATCCTTATCATATTCTCCCCCCCACCCCAAGACAGCAGGAATCACTGTTATTATCCAACCTAAGTATTTATTTAACAATCTTGTTTGATTAAAAAAAATGAGAATAGTTATACTAAATTTATTTTCTTTATATGAGATTAAGTACACTGGGTATTAACCTTGAAATCCTTTTGCTGGAACGCAGATCACAAGCCCTGGACTTAATCTTTATTCATTTCTACATGCCACTTAACAATTATGGGGTCACTTTAATTGAGCAGTCTTCCTGTATTCTTTTTTAAAAAATGTATTCAGTTTACTAAACTAGTTGAGCTAATTTAGCTATACGAGAATGGGAAAGTAAAACTATCCTTCAAGCACCAGAAAAGGTACCAATATTTATATTCAGAGAAAACACATTAGCAGCACCCATCAGCAAAGGCTCTGCACATGCGCACACTTATGGAGGCAAGCAGGGAAAGATCTGAAAGGAAAAAAAAAATTCTCTGGAGGACATGATCATTTTAACACTTCAAGGAGAGGGATTTTACTTATATCAATGTGCTCTGCAAGACTGCCTTTCAAATGCTTTACATTCCCTGTTTGTTTTGTGATCTTATTGAACTTCAAAGGCATAAGAATATTTTGTTGTTGTTTAGAGGTATCTGTTTTCTACACGTGTTGTTTTTCAAAATATTGAACAAAACATTGCAAGAGATGTTAACCACAACTGTTAAATATTGCTTTAGAGGGTTAGTTTGTTAGTTGGAGGATTAACTTGTTAGAAAGCATTGTTTATTAAAATGTCTGCCATAAAGTGTGTTGAGTCAAAAATGCTTATTTTACAAAAAGGCAAACTGATAAGGCTGAACACAAATCTGTTTCCAAAGATCCTGAACACAAAGCAGAATGGAAGTCTAGAAAGTAAATGTATTTCATCTTTATTGAGAAATATATAGGGAACACACCCCCCCCCCCCGAGAACACATGAACCACTCATTCAGTATTTATCCAATCATAGGAGGCCAGTGCTTTATATTGAAGTGCTCCCGAACACTCAACTGTATAAATTTGTTTATATTATCTATCCCCGGATCATACTTTTTAGGCGTCAACTGCTGATTCACTTGTGAACACAGGGAAGCTGCAACTCACCCCATCAATCTCTCCTCCTATATGCCTTTTTGGTCCTTTGCCATCCTGCGCCCCACCCCAGCTGACTTTTGCCACTGTCTTCTTGATCCTGTTGCCAAGACATGTCCAGTCTGATGTTGGGCCATATGGCGCCGGCTTCACCGGGGAAAAAGAAAAAAAAGTAAAGCAGGTCCTCCCTGAGCCCACACGCACCAAAATGCCATGCTCCTGGGCTTTTGGGACTGGCTTTGCACTGTGGAAAAAAAAAAGGAAGGGGGGAAATAAAGGCACAAAGCAGCCTCTCCCTGAACCAGAGTAGAACAAAGGGATGTTTCTTTGTAAAGAGCTTCTGGGCAGGGCTGAGGCTGGGTTTGCACTGAGGGGGAAAAATGCTTCTGTACCACCACCCTGGTTTTGCAAACCAGCCAGATACAGCCAATTTGGCCTTAAGGTACCTTGGCGCTATCCAGCTCAGGGAAAAGCTGCTTTGGGTTTTTATTTCCTAGCAATAGCATGGGTGTTATGAAATGTATGCTGGCCGAAGTGCCTGAAGTGCAATCATGGGATGGGTGTGGCTGTAACAGCAACGACTTTTGAGAACAGGCACAAGTTTCCTTTCTGATCATTGAATGAATGGTCTGTGAACAAGGACTACCAAGTTTTAGGAGGCATTTTATAAATATATCAGAAAACTCAAGTTCTAAGGTAAAATAAAATTCTCTTTCTTTTACTCCCAACTATATAGTACAAGTATATACTTCAAATATAAATTAACCTAGAAATATTGGTAATGATAGCAATAATAATAGAACAGTTAGAAAGAATATTTTTTCTCTACACCTAAGTGGAACATTTCTCATAATTGTTATAAAACCATAATACCAAACAACAAAATTGCTTATTATAATATGCATTCCCAGTAACCAAATCCTTACACAAAGACACAATACATTAGAGTCGATTTAGAAGTATATTTCAGTCTTAAATATAATTGATTCAATGGAATCAAAGCATGATTCAATCCACCATATACTGGTTTAAATCCAGTATGCTGCTCTGATCACGCTTGAGAACTTCTATAGAATGCAGGTAAAAAAATGGATTAAAATCATGTTACTCAAATCATAAAGCAATAAAATTCACTTAATATACATCATAGCACTATGTTATTTCATAGAAAGATCATCACTCCTACTTGTGAAGTAAGTATGTGGCCTGTTACCAGGGTGGATTTGATTTAAATCGAGTTGATTTAAATCACAATTTAAATCATGATTTAAATCACTAGTAAAAAGGCTTGATTTAAATCAACTCGATTTAAATCATAATTTTTAAAGAGCAACTGTCATCTCTGCTACTCCTTTGACCCACCGTTGACTCATCGATAGTCCCAGTGTTGCAGAATATACAGCCTCATGCTACATAACTAAGCTCCATTTCATGCTGAATAAACTAAATTATTTATGTATCTTAAATAGAAAACTATCTTACGATAGATTTTTACCCCCAAAGTTTTTTATTAAAATAAATTCGATAAAAATAAAAAAAAATCCAATTTAAATAAAAAAAATCCAATTTAAATTAAAAAAATCTGATTTTTTGATTTTTTTAAAAAAATCATTGATTTTTATCCACCCTGCCTGTTACTATCAGAAACAGAATAGAACAGTTCTTTGATGGTTCAATACATGCAGGTATGAAGCATCAAATTTAAAAGCATTGTTCACCAAGTACAATTCTGCTTTTGTATTTTCAGGAAGGCAGTGAAAGTTGTGGTTATTTTTTGCCTTTCTAAAATAGTAAAGCAATTTAAATAAGCAGTTGCATGAAATATGAAAATTATAACTATATGTAAGAAGCTCAAATATTTTGAAAGCTTACCTGAGCAGTTTTTTAAAAATCCTATTATATTAGGTCAAGATAATGCTCATGTGCCATGAAGTTATATTTTTTTAACCTCTATGGCACTTGCAAGACATTCAGTACATGGATAGCCAGACCCCCAAATTGCAGACAAACCCCAAATCTCACAACACAGCCCAGGAATACTTCTGGCATCAACCATCAATTGCATTAAGTCTTTTAACAAGTGTAATACATTAATAAAATAAAACAAAAATCCCAAAACAGAAGATGAAAAATACAGCCTTTTGTGTAGCACAGGAGTCTCAAACTTGTGGCCCGTGGGCCAGATCCGTCACGCGCTGGCCACGCCCACACCTGGTTTAGCAAAGTGGAAAACATCGTGATACATCATGTGATGCCATGACGACATAAATTTGACACCCGTGGTGTAGCATAGCCTCTAGTATCCTAGTTATATAATAAGGTGGAAAAAACAGCTCTTTTCTCCCCACAGCTGCAGAAAGTGATTCATTCCTAAAGTAGGAATATTTTAACAGGAATTTTAAGAAACTTGCATCATTTTACCTTTACAGTTTTGAATTCAGTTCAATATGATAAATCCACAATAGATCTTACATATTTTGTTTTCTATTTCCCTTCTGTGAAAGACAGTGAAATAATTTAAGGGAACTCTATGTATGGTTTCTACCATAAAAAAATAAATAAATCTAGAGTCATTTAGATTTGTTGGGTATTGTTCTCTTTAAAAAAAAAAATCTTCTACTCATTTTATTAACTTTTGGAGAGAATTGAAACCCTTTCTATTTCAAGAGCTTTTACCTGAATTAGATTTAAACTAATACTTTCTAAGATTGACATTGTTTTTGTAATGTTACATGCTGTGTTTCAGTTTGTTATATTTTATTCTGACTTGTAACTTACTCTGAAATTATGTTATGAAATTTGTCATAAATTCTGAAAATATATAAACTTTCATTTTAAATCATTACAATGTTATCATGCATGTACAACTTATGCTTGTACATTTTCAGACAATTATTCAAAGAAAACCTTAAGTAAGACCCACAGATTTAGAGAGTACATTCAATCTGAAAATGCATACAGTATAAAAGCAACAATAGATGATGAACACTCAGCCTGTCATTACTATTTTGGTTCACAGATCCAAATTCAAAGGTAGAATTCATAATTTCTAAACAGGAACTTATGTAAATTTACATCCATAAATAAAAACAATAATCAACTATTTTATCCTACTTATTGAAACACGGACTTCTTGCATTCATTTTATATTGATTGGTAGATTCTGAATACTAAAATAACTGATTTCCATGATATAAGTCATTTGTTTTCAGGAATAAAAAGTCAAATAAATTTGCAGACAGCACATTTGTAGATTAACAGTATCTAGAAAACAGCACATTTATTGGGGGCAATATGCTGCCTCTGTAAACCATTTAGAGAGGGCTGTAAAAGCACTGTGAAGCGGTATATAACTCTAAGTGCTATTGCTATTATATACACGTTTTTAACCAAGCATTCTGACTTTAATGAAATAAAATTAGTCATACATGAATTTCTATCACATTAGGGCTATGAACAGTATAGGTTTAATTATCTATGCTAAAATTAAACATAGTAATTAAGATGTGTGCTACCCACTCATTTGTAGAGATTTCAGATTAGTATTATCAATACAGAGGACACCTATTTTTTAGCTTTCATTAGAAGCTAAAACACTGCATAAAACATAGTCACAGAAAATACAAAATCTATTTAATACAGTCCTGCAAAAGCACATTTGGAAACATTATCTATACCTACAACTAAATATACAGATGTACACAGATACATACATATACATTTTCAAATATCATGTCATGGAATTCACCTCCCCCAAAAAAAGAAATAATTATTAAATTGTGACATGGACATGGATGTATTTTGCAGTTGAATTTTAAATAAAATAATTTCTATTCATTAGAAACAAAGGGAACTATATAAAGTCAGGAAACACAGATTTCAAGAGCAGACCAACAATCTACTGTACCAAAAAGTAGAGCTAGACATTAATAAAAGAAAATTAATCTGATAAAAGATACACCAAATAAATCACATTCTGTATTTATATTGTTAATTTAATATAAATGATTTAATATATTTAATAGTTATCTAGGTTACCTTCAAAAAGTAGGTAAAGCAAATGTTTACCTGTATCTAGACGCTTTACAGGGGACTCATCATCCACCTCAGAATCTCCACATGCACTCCTTGATCTTTTCCTGGGCTGCAGTAGTGTCTCCAACCTTGGAAGGACTACAGACAAAAAGGTTTTGGTCCCTAGCTGTGGAGAAGTTGGCTGGGTTTCAGTGTTCTTTGCAGACTTTGGGGGGCTTACACTTTTCGATTTGCAGAAGAGAATTGATGTACGTCTGTTTACATCAGTTGATGACTCAGCTACAGCAGAAACAGTCGACTCACTGAGATTACTGTCAAGTAAATGTTCTGGAGTGTGTCCGTTTATTTCTTTCTCAATGGAAGTACTACACAATTCATTGTCAAATTTTACTCTTTTGTAAAATTTATTCTGCTCTGGATTGAGTTCTACTGGTTTGAGGGTTGGTGGCTCTGAATTAGTCTCCGAGTTTGAAGGAAGAGGTAATGCATCTGATGGTTCAAGTTTAGGGGGAGATTTATCTCCTGAAAAAATTAATAAAGTTGTTTTTTTGAAAACTGGTAATTATAAGAGCTACTACATAAAACTTAGTATCAAATATGTAGCCCGCAGTAAATATTGTTTGATACAAAGTAAAGCATCTCATGTATGTAAACTTTAAACAAACTATCTGTCCTAGTTAATGACTAAATTTATGTGGGAATGATGTAAAAGTAAAAAAAGATTGGCTTTCATATTCAATGTCATTATTTGGGAATAGAAACTCTCACTGGAACCAATATTATGAATTCTTTGTGTTATGGACTTCATATCAATGATTTGAATATTTAAATATTAGACTTATACCGTAGTATTCTTGCCTTTTGGTGTTATAAAAGTATTTCTACTTCAGTAAAATGCACTGAATGAATTTATATGTACTTTATGTATTTTCCTTTTTTAGCAGTTCTTAGGTAAAAGAATAGGGGTTAAATTAATGTATTTAGAAAACAATATTATAAATATGACAAATTTTCACTTTAATTAAATTAAAATACTTTGGCAGAACACATTAAAATATTTCAGAGAACTAATTCTTATCAATTCCTCTTTTATCTTCTATTTATTTATTTATTTAAGTAATATTTTAGAGATTCTTTTCAGAAGTTTTTTATCAGGAATTTTAGAATATTTTAGAATTTTCTTACTTGGTTTCCAAATACAGGTATTCCTTGCTATCAATGATAACTGGGACTGGGAACTTCATCACTAAGCAACCCAGTCATAAGGTGTGACATTACACAACCATCTAACAGGAGTTCCAGCAATTCCAGTTGCCACTGTTAGGTGAATACCATGCAACTGTATTGTGCCACAGTTATGTGATTGCCATTTGCTGTCTCCTGCTGGCTTCCCATTAACTTTGCTTGTTAGAAGTCAGTAATTGAGATCACAAATGGCAACCACGCAGGAAGGCCACAATTACAAAGATCCATCTTAAATCTCCCTCATTCAGTGCATCATAATTTCGAATAGATATTAAATCAGACTGCCTGTATTACATGCATAAAACTGACTAGATAAAAACATAAACAAGGTAGTTAGTTCTATAATTTTCTTGTTAGTATGTCAGTCTGGCTTTATTACTGTGGATGCTTTTTGTATAGACAACAAACCAAAAAAACCCAGACAACAGCTTACAAAAGTTAGTCTTCACATGGTATCTGAACATACACACACTGAAATTACTGAACAATTTAACCAAATTTATTATTATACAATTTTATTAATAAATTTATTTGAATCCCAATTTGAGATGTTAACCCCTACAATAATTTGGCTGAGAAAATAATTTCAGAACACAGACTTTGTGCTCTGACTTTTTGTGTCTTAACCTTTTTATTTTATTTTGCAGAGGTTTAAAAAGCCCCCACCATAAAACTTTATTTCACATTTAAATAATCAACTTGATTAATTTGAAAATTTATGTTTTATAAAGGGGGATATTTACATTCCTACCAATTAATATATAGCTTACTAAATGTATGGCCATGACTGATAATGATATTTCTATCCAATACACCTTTAGGGAATACATACTTTTAGAGAAATATTAGTAATGGTATCATCTCTGTAACAGAATAAGAAAGGCACAGCCATATGAATCCCACCAAAGGAATGTACCTGAATTTAATAGCCATAATTTCCATACTGTTCTGTATACTGAACTATTTAGCCACCTTATTTTATGCTTATTTTTTTGACCTATTCTTATTGTTTCTCTTCAAATAACACCATTCAAGTTGGAATATAATTAGAGTAATTTTGATATTTAATCAACATACTTTAAGAAATTTGTGATCAGTTTTTCTAAAGGGAAAAACTGGCCTTTTCTAATGAATTAGAATTTGTCACTGTTTTATTCATATGGTAATTCATTTTACTGCTATGTGAACTTCGGTTATTATACTATTAATAATGATTGCTATGTAGAATGTTATCAGCAGCTTCAGCCTGGAAATAACTAAACAAGGCTGCATATGTATGGCTATTTTTTTTTAAAAAAATCTCATTTATCTTTTATTGTGAGAATGCAATTTGATCTGTGCATGTTTACTCAAAACTGTGATTTATACTTCACATACTATAATTTTAAAAATGAAGGCCAACGGGGAAAAACGTAACATCTGAATCCTTCTTTCTACTCTTCCCATTTGAAGATGAAAATCCTGACAATTTGATAGAACACTAAAACAACCAAAAAACCTCACCTTGAGTGTAAGGTTTTGTAAGACCATTCTTTTTACTCTATTTATATTGTATCAAAATGTTGCTATAAGACAATCTATAGCATTCAATAATTCTGTGTATATTCTACCTAAAGGATGCAGGTTTCTTTATGACAACTTTTGGACTTCTGGTGCCTTTTGATCGTATGTGGAAAAAAATAGAATAGCTTTCCTATTTCATGCACTACAATTTGCAAACACTGGAATGTTCACAATTTCAATTGTTGTCAACTATTAAATCTGGAAAGTATCAGATTATAAAAAGGTCTTCTGGGAAAAAAATCTTGCATCTTCTATCTTTATGACTTAGAACAACTATTTGGATTTTTTTAAACCTGTTCACCTCTCCCATTAAACTGGCTATGACACCACCACCAACCTCTTACAGATTATGAATTACTTGAGAATCAACTAGATTTCCAAATATTTAGTATTGTGATTGCAGGTCTGTCTTGGATGTGCGTTCTTTTGCTTTCTATAACATCTAATGTTTCTATTTACATCACTTTCCTACTTTTTAGATAAAATGCAAAGATATTGCTAAAACATTTTGCATTTCAGTCTCCTCTAGTATTGAACATATTTACAATTCTCCTTGTAGAAAATTAACATTTTGGGAACTGCACTCTTACATGTATTACCTGAGAGTAATCTCTACAAAAGAGAACAGATTTTTATTTTGAATAAAAATGCATGGAGTTGCTCTGCAAGTTTATTAAATGCATCAACAAATTTATGCTAAAACGTTAAAGTAAATGTAGGTATTAATAGTGACCACTAAAATATTTCTAAACTCTCCATTCTCCTCCCCTAAAAAGAGTATGGGGGAAAGGAGGATATTTCTTCTCAGGGATTCAGAATTTACCACTTAAATATACTTTTTGATTCTGGGTAGGGAAAAATAGAAAAAAAAATCATTTCAAGCTATATTTATGTAGTCACAAAAAATACCCCTTATACTCCTATTTAGAACTGTTTTGGACTTCTAAAACTTTACAACTAATAGTAAATTACCTCTTCTATCCACCCCCAACCTTCTCCCTCTGAATGTACTATTATGATTTAAATCAAGATGTCTCTTACCTTCTTCTTCACTTTCGTGTTCCACTACTGCATTTTCTTCTTCAAAACTTCCAATACCTGATTCTATTTGAGGGGGCTGATGATGTTGCTGACTTATCTTGCTGCGAATCAAGTTAATTTCCTTTTTTAGAAGCTTTGCTCGTTTGCTCCGAGACCCACTGGATTTCATTGCACAAGTGAGATCAAGTTTTTCCAACAATTCTTTCAGCTGCTCTTCCAAAGACATGTGCACTCTGTTGGCAGGATTCAGTAACCTATCCACTGAATTAAAACACAGACATTTACAATACTTTTCTATAGTATGAGTAACAGCATGACTCTGCTGCACAATGATACTCAATAAAATAAAAGATATTAGATTGCTATTTCAATTGACTTACATGGCAAACACTAAAGCAGCATATGACATTAACACAGGACCTGAAGTTCTATCCTAGTTATTATTTTAAAACATTAAATCTCCTTATGCCTTTGTGGAATGATTTTGCTGGCATAAAAAGCTGGATGACATACATTTCAAATTCAATTCGTGGCACCTTAAAAACAGATAATACTGCTATTATGACTTCAGCTGGCAATCAACTAACTTAATACATAAACTTGATATATTGATTGCATTCCTCCAGCAGCAATCCAATATGGAGTATGCTACTACTAATGAGAGCATCACTTTTCCTAATCCAATTCACAGACAAAAATCACATTGTGTATAGATTTTTACTCCTGAAGCACAACACAAATAGTTGCCACTTACTCCATTGCAAGGTAAGAACTGGCCAATTCTAACCTCTGCCTTAAAGTTAATGTTCAAATCAGCTTTTAATTTTAAGCAGCCAAAAATGATTTCTGTTTCACTCATGCAGTTTATTCTTGTATCTCAAAGTATTACTTCAATGTTTTCAACATGTGTCACGTAGTGTTAGAACACACAGGCTATATATGCATGATTATCCAAGATACTCAAGCAAAGCCTGTTTTATTTTATTTTCATAGTACAAAGCTTTATAGCAATAAAGGCCTCCAGCTATTCTATTAAAAGAAAATGCAATTAATTTCTGGAAGAGACATTTATATCTAATATAGCTCTGAATTAAGTTGAACTTTATTCCAAATATTATGAAACATTAACATCTTGGGGCGGCACTTATTTAATGATGCAGAACATACATTACTCCAACAGTCCTTCTCAGTAAATAAATTAAGATAAGGCAATCAATAATTCTTTACAAATCTACTAAACTGAATTAATGAGCTTGCCATTATGCTTTTGTTTTCCATTAGTATTCAAGTAGGAATTCATATTAATTGTATAAACAGTACAAAGATAAGATCCAAGGTTTGACTATTGAGCCTTGAGCTAAAGAATGGTCTTTCTTGGAACATCATTGCAAAGTAATTGATAAATTGTCACCACATTTTCCAAACCACATTTTCTGAAAGGATAAATTTGATACTAAATATAAATTTAAGGAAAGAATTTATAGCAAAGCTCTGTAAAATTCACCTTCCCTGCCATGTGAATTTAGGTTAGCAACTCCATATTAGAAAAATCTAAAAAAACCTATTACTTGCCCAATAAATATATTATGTAATTAAAAGCTACCAATTAAAAAAATCTGTAAAGTAAGATACTCCATTTACTACATTAATTGATCCACACCTGCCTACACCAATCATTCTCTCTCACACATACAAACCAGCTTGGGATATATAGAGACACTATCTTCCAACAGAAAGAACAGTGAATGAATAAATAAATATAAAGATGACAAATTGGGAAGAAACAATAGGAAGGGAAGTAGAGAGATATAGACAATGAAGAAAACAGAAAAGTTATATTTAAGCATTAGAAAAAAGCATTCCATTCATGAAGCAAATAGTCTCTTCCAAGCAGCAGTTCAAAAGGACATAATACAACATAACACAGAGATACTTTACAGTGTCTCATCTTTTCCTTTTTTCTTATTAATAGTAATCCATCCATATCAACATTGTTTTAAATGCAGGACTAATTTTAAAACAACTTGTGGTACAGGATTGTTGTTATGTAGAGTTAAATATGTACAATTCTTGCCTAAGAATGTAGAAGAACATGCCTAAAAGTGTTCATTTACTGTGTAGAATATACATGCAAAAATATGTCTGTTCATACAAAAATGTGAAAATATTGCTGCAGTAGTTGACATTTATCTCCTTACCATCTTCCCAGGTAAAAGGTGGAGGAGATTCAAGTTTAGGCCGTTCAGGTAAGTGCATTCCAGTTTCATTATTATATCCAATTGCTTCAGCTTCTCTTCTAGCTTGTCTCAAAACAACACCTCCTTGATCTCTTAACCGCACAGCAGCCCTGTAGAATATTGTATCTTTTGCATTGTACTTCATACAATTCTCAATAATAAGGTTGAAATCTTCTTCAAACTCATCAAGATTTTTATAACCTTGGGTATCTAACCGTTTTTTCATAGTAGAAAAATCCATGGGATGTTTGATGTGATCCAAATAATCAGGAACCTGAAATACAGATTTTAAATGGAAGACATGTAGATAGGATGTATGGATAGATAATAATGGAATACATAAAACCAAAACATGTATTTTGTTCCATGCACTGAACACACTGCAACTCAAAAGTAAAGTTACACCATTTTAGTATGGGGGTGGGGTGGGTAGGGGTGTGGGGAGGAGAGTGGGGTGTTATGGTTTCAATCCAGATGAACTGAACCCTGCAAGATGTCAATCATTCTGGTTTTTACCAAGAGAAATCTGGAGGGGTCTTATAGGATAAATAGAACAAGGCTGATGCATTCTGTACTTATTGCATGTCTGTCTGAGCATCTTACTCCTATGTTCCTTCCTCCTTAGCTGCATGTTTCATTCCTTCTGTGTCATCTAATTCCAGGAGCTAATATTTAACTGATCAGCAACACTCCCTAATAAACACATTACTTCCTTTTCTTTACTTCTTTTTGTTCAGTGTTACTACCTGAATAACACTCCTGGTGCCACTCATGTCCAGATAGTCTGTCCACCTTTCCCAAATCATCCCAATAATGCTTTCCCTTTCCTCCCTTAGACTTTGCATGCTACATCATTCCACTGGTCTTCTTTTTCCTACTGTTCACATTCTGGACAACTGTCCATGTGTCAACATGTTTCTTGCAGTCTGAACACAGGCTGCACAAAACCATCAGTTCTATGCATAGAATATTCTGCACATTCTTATATGCTCTTTGAATAATATACCGAAATTCAAAAGATTGTTTTGAAAAGCTGCAACCGATTATTAGAAAATATTAAGAAAAACCAAAATGGCCTGATTTTATTCTACACTTTTTGACACTTAGAACTTGACTCTTGCATCTTATTCTAAGCATCCTATATTTAAATGCATTTTTTTTTTTGGTCTCAAAATTAATTTAACCTAATTAAGTTAATTTTAACATTTAAAGCCTGGATTTCTAAGGAAGAAATGGTGAACAAAGCAACTTGGTTTGAAGCGAAGCAGATGACCATAGTGGAATGAAGAGTCAGCAAGTAGACTGCTTCTTTGTAATTCCTCTCCAGACAAGAGGAGGACTTGAACTCACTCACAAGTGTTTGAAACAGTTGTTCCTCACAAGGAAACCAGAAGATAACAGTCTCAGGTGGGTTTAGAACTCTGGAAGATGAAGTCATCTTGCTCAAACAATGGCTTGGTGCCTCAAAAGAACACTGGGTTTCCATATTTTTTAAAATCATTTTTGGAAACTGCTTGTTAACTAGATTTAAGCTATTAGAAACCTTTGGATTTTATAACACTGAGTTACCTTTAATCCTTAGTGAAAGAAGTTTCAAAATTTAAGGACTTAATTTTTTTTCAGTAAAAGGGTGATTACAGGTAATCCTCAATTTATGGTCATTCGTGTAACTGTCCAAAGATGTAATGGGACTGAAAAAAACTGAGTTATGATTGGTTCTTGCACTTATGACTGTTGCATCTTTCCCCATGGTGAAATGATCAAAATGTGACTGCTTGGAAACCAGCATGTATTGACAACGATTGCAGCATCCCAGGGTTATGTGATCACCATTTGCAACCTTCCAAGAGAGCATACAATGAAGCAAAATCAATGGGAAAGCCAGATTCACTTAACAATTATATGACTTGCTTAACAGTAATGATTCCCTTATGGATTATGGCAAAAAAAATAATAATGCAAAATTGGGCACCATTCTCTTAACAACTGTATTGCTTAGTGATGGAGCTTCAAATCTCAAGGCTGGTTGCAAAGACTATCTGTGAATCTTTGATGTTAGAAAGTTATAAATGGGTTAAAATCCATATAAATGAATTAATTATAAGGAATCTTTCCCATGTGAAAATGGTTTT
Source organism: Arizona elegans (assembly GCA_022577455.1). Classification (NCBI taxonomy): domain Eukaryota; kingdom Metazoa; phylum Chordata; class Lepidosauria; order Squamata; family Colubridae; genus Arizona; species Arizona elegans. Next base: position 15,411,190 of record JAKOOJ010000007.1, read on the forward strand.
GAATTCTTAACAAAGCGTAAAATAAGACTTTAAAAATCCCAGATTACAACTGTTTGTTTCAAAATAATCACGATACTGAAAAAAGTCTGGTCCATGCACTTACAACCAACCCTCACACTTAAAACCACTGCAACACCTATATGTTCACATGATGCAATTTAGGGGCTTGGCAAGCATCTCACATTTATGATTGATCACAGATCAATCCTAAGGTCATGTGACTGTAACTGATGGCTTTTTTTCAGATTTTCAGCAGAATTTCACAAGAATAGGTTTGCACCTATGATCACGGAGTTTGTGTCAACTGAAGCTTTGTTTAAATAACTATGATGATTCACTTAACGACCATCATAAAATGGTCATAAAAATTAGGTCCGACTTAACTTACAATCCTAATGATTGAAATTCTTGTCCAAACTGTGGTCTTTATTCCAGGACTATTTGTAGATAAAAGTAGATGAAAATAAAAAATTACAATTAAAGAACACTCAAACTTGACTTACTAACAGTGAATGAAGCAAAATATTTTAAAACATACTAAAGGATGTTTTTGAACAATGGACCCAGAACTTAATTTTAAGAGTGTCTGTAGATTGTAGACTATATTTAAAAATGCTACAAAAAAGAATCAAATATTGCCTGACAGAATTGAGACTGATTTGAAAATGAATTTAAAAATGAGTAACTTTAAAAACAAATTATAGGAATGACATGGAAAAAGATGTCATACTGGACATACAAAAGAAATGAATTGTTGTCTTAGTAATAAAAAGGGATATACAGATAAAAGCCAATAGAGTAGCCTGGATAATTTTCCTATACTGGATTTACAAAAAGAAAAAAAAAAGGTTTGTTGAAGCTTTGTAGAATGATATGAGAAAGGACAAACTGGAAAGAAATACTTATTTGAAGGGATTAAGAGCAAGATTGTTAGAAGTAAATGGAATGAATATAAAATTAGTCAAAATAAATATGTGGTTATCTGTGGTAACCCTTAATGGACTTTTGCTGAAATCAGGAGAGATATGACTAAATTTTATGAATTTATTATAGATAAGAGATGGTATATGGAAGAGACCATTTGTTGTATTTTTTAAAAAGGTAGTATTATTAAAATTGTTTATACTGTGATGAAGGGAGAAGTCATTTCTTTATATATATATATATATATATCTTTATATATATATATTTTCTGTTTTATTTAGCATATTCTTACTTTTCTTTCTTTTAATTTTAAATTTTCTGACTTCTTTTTTCTTTTCTTCACTTTCTATTTTTTTCTGTTTATTTTTCTAGGTTTCTTTAGATAGTACTATTGTAAACCTTTAATAAAATTATTTTTAAAGACATTTAAGTCAAATAATCCAGAACTATGTATTCAAAATATTAATCTCTTTTCAGAGATTAATATTATATGCCTACAGAATTTAAGTAGTTACTGAAGCAATTCTCTTTTCTCTTTCTAAATTTAATGTAGTTAAGTTAGATTTTATTAAACTTTTTTACAGTCAAAACAATGACAGATGTAATGTCTGTTACATTCTACTGGATCAATGAATGTTACATTCTACTGGATCAATATATCAGAAATGTTTAATTTTACCTCTTTAAGATTCACTGGTTGAGCAAATATACGAGCAGAATCCTTTTCCTGTAGCTGGTCCAGTACTGAACGCAATAATACAGTAAATGGAGTCAGTTGAAGCTCCATGGCAACCTGTTCCACTTTGATCTGCACAACAGAGGACAATTATAATCTATTTTATCATCAAAATACGATCACTGGCTACTTTACTGCTATAATAAATCATGATTAAAGCTCAAACCTATTAAAACTACATTTAGTGATAAATTCTACCATTGTAATGAAACTTTCACAATGAAGTTATAGGCAGAAGGAATATGCATATGTGCATAATTTTTAATAGCACAGGAAAATATAGATAACATACATTAATTGCAGAAATTATTTATTTAGCACGTACTTAGTCAGTTCAGACTTTAATTACATGCTTTATAGTGCACTTGATCACTTAACAAATCCAACTCTAGCATTTATTAATGAATTGTTAAGCCTGGTAGGAGGCAAATTGACATGTAGGAATACATCTGACATGTAACTATAATGCTCTCTTAAAAGATTCAGTAAACTTCACCATATTTAACCTTGGTATTGAAAGGAGATAAGTCTAATTGTTGTTTGGTTATTAAAGCTATCAATTCTGAAAAACAATTTAACAAAAAATAACCATATAATAGTAATTATATATTGAGTATTCAGATTTCCCCTCCTTTTCCAACAAATGATTATGTTTTTCTACACTTTAAAAAAACAATAATGATTTCACAGATATGATGATACAGGAATCTTTAATATATAGTATATGTTGATCAAAGAAGAATGATTCTTTCCTTCTTTCTTTGAGAATAGGTTATAAAAATATTTACTAAGCTTAACCAAAATTCATCTTCATTAGAATTATATATATTAAAAGAAACTTAATTCTACAAGTAGCAATCATTTATGTTGTACCACTCATACAAAAGAGGGAGTCCCTATAGTTGCAGTAGTGGGTAACACTATTGTTGGGGTAAGCAAAATTATGCAAAATATAGAATGGAAATAAGAAATAATAAGCTAAAGAAATGCCAACATAATACTTCATATTTTAAATACCTCATATTTTAATAACTTTGCAAACAACCCGAGACTACCAGATCCATATAGCAATTCAAACATTGTTTTTATTTTGTTTTTTTAAAATTCTTATCTCTTCTGATCGTCTTGAGGATCTTATTAATTCCAGCCAACCATAACTTCTGCTTTCCTCTTTCTCTCAGCTAATTCACATTCTTAAATACATATATAAGTACTTTCTATATAACAACTGCTTTAGACATGAACCATTCATAGTTATGGTGATGAAAAAGTAGCTTTGCAACCATTGCCTAAATTTAGATTTCACAGCATTTATCATATTTGCCATTACTGTCAGTTAAGTATACATTGTCCTGTGCCTGACCCATTCCCCCTTCCCCACCCACCCCCACCAAGAGTAGAGAGATCACCGAAACAAGCTATCACCACCTGACAATACAGCACATCCCTAAAAAATACTAACTTTTATTGGCTGGCAGCAACTGCCTGAAATTAACAATTTATCAGTTTCACACTAAAGGCTTTTGTTAGGTTCCTAGTGTCTCCTAGTTGATTAGTTTCAATGTGTATTCCTCATTGTGTACCTCAGGAGTGGGTTCGACTTACCTTTACTACCGGTTCGCAATGGGAGCGCACGCATACGCAGAAGCTTCTGCACATGCGCAAGATCGTCAATTATGATGTCCGGGCGGGTGGGCGAAGCCTCCCGCCGCTTTTACTACCGGTTCTAAAGAACCAGACAGAACCGGGAGCAACCCACCACTGGTGTACTTGCTGTCTTCTAATTCCATCCTCTCCAATGAATGTAAACACAAACATTAATTCTATTTTTGATAATTATCACAGCACTGCAGTAAGCATTCCAAAGGGTAGAGAGTGGGAAAAAGGGGCTGTAAGATTTTTTTCCTTTTTACTTGGTTTCCTTATGAGTTGAGTTCTGAAAGCTTTTCTGGCTATATGAGCTGACTTCGCCATTTAGGTTTCTATTCTTCTGCAGCAAAGGAAAGCTGAAATAAAATCCTAACAACAGTTTGTGGTCATGTTATGTTGCTTTAATTTATATGCCGCTTTTCTCCGGAGACTCAGGGCGGCTTACAATGCGTTAAGCCATAGCCTTCATCCTTTTGTATATTTTATACAAAGTCAGCTTATTGCCCCCACAAATGGGTCCTCAATTTACCTACCTTAGAAAGGATGGAAGGCTGAGTCAACCTTGAGCCTTGGCGAGATTCGAACCTGCAGAAATTACAGTGCCTTAGACCACTGTACTACCAAGGCTCTTATTTCTTTTGTACTGCTCACTTTTGTTTTCAATTTATGTTAAATACTTCCATTGTTAATTTTATCTTGTTTTAGTTTATTACACAATTAAGTAATTTTGTGCTATTTTTAAAAGGCCAAAAGGATGCTGATTATTAGAAAATAACGCTGCCACAATAATTTGCCTATTGGAAAGCCTAGATAAATTATACAGATTATACTTTCCAAATTCCTGAAGTCAGGCGAAGACTTATGTTTCTCTATAGCTCCAAACCTTGAAATGATGTTGAATTATGTTTTATATTCTAATTGCTTCAGAAATTCAAAAGAATACAGGGCTTTCTCTGATGGACTTATTCCTTCCGAAATGCTTCCTATTATGATTATTACTAACACTCAGGCTTTAAGAATAGGATAATTGGATATAGTACAAAGAGAAAAAGAAAAAAAAATATTGAAAAAGTAGTCTTAGTTCTTTATGGAATGAGCAAAATTACCCTACTTTCACAAAGGTATCAACTGACTTTCTATTTGTTAATAAAAAAAAAACTACTGCTATGGCCAGCCTAAGCACTTAAAGAAGAGATGTAATCTTGGACTTGTAGAAGGGGCAGTGCAAGAACATACGAGCAATTATTTCTAGAAAGTGATTAAACAATGACATAAATGATCTAATGTTGCTGTCCCTTCCTTCTACCATCCTAGATGATATCATTAATCCTCACTACAGTGCTTGCTATTACAGTAGATGTAAAAGGGAAAATAAAATCTCTCCCATTACAGGAAAAACAGTCCTATCATTTCCATTCACTACCAAGTGAAACTTGAGGTATGTAAACTCAGACCAAATTGTCAACAGCTTTATATACCTGTTCTCTTTTTAATTTTTCTCTTTTTCGTATAAGCTCTATCAACAACCGTGCTCTTTCAAGATCATGCCGGAGTCTTTGCCAGTACTTCAATTTCTCTTTTAAGGCTTGTGTTTCTTCATCATCTTCCCTCTTAAGAAAGAAAAAAAAAATCATGTATTTGTTAGTTTAATTTTAACATTAAGTAGCTAATAACTCTATTGCAAAAACAACTGTTAGTACATTTTGCCTACAGTACAAAATTATTGGCAATGCTTTTTCTTCATGTAAAACACAGCATGTCAATTTTGTATTTACACTTAATTTAATTCATATATATTTACTCCTTGTGTAAAATATAAGCATTCACGTAATTTATATTATTCATAATTATAGTGGTCCTGGATAATTGTACCCATACATTATTAGCTCAAATATGCCAAATAATTTAATCATATGTGAAGTAAGGAAATAAAGATACCTGTTGCGTGTTTCTTTGTGACTGCAAACTGGACTGCAGTCTTCTCAATAAAGGAACACCATTTCTGGACAACCTTTTAAGTAGCCAGTAACTGTGGACTCTTTCTACAAATTGCTTCTTTCGCTGAATTGCCACCTGATTCATAATTTTATTTAATCTAAACAGGAAGAAAGAAAGAAGTATTAATATTTTAAAATAAAACACAGAATATTTTTAATTATAAATCTGACCAGATTTTATTGTTGTTTCAAAAATATTCTACTATACAAACATCTTCACATGGTTCTGTATCCAAAGAACAAATTGGTGCAAAGATACTTTTTTTCAATTATTTTTCTAATATTAGATACTTGTGTCACAAATTGTTGGTAGAAATCCCTTCAAGTTTAAAAAATGTATTTTATATTAAAGAAGAATGCTAAACAAACATATAGTAACATTTTTGGCATGGGGAATCAGTTACAATTATTTAGGTTCAGAATTATTATCAGTTATACAGAAACTACAAAATCTGATGTATCACATTATTTAATTCTTTTATACTTTGAAGTATTTACTCTTACAAATTTTGTTAATTATTTAACATTCCAGAGTAAGGTTACCAAACGCTCAACACTTAAACACTTCATATTCAATATATATATATATATATATATATATATATATATATATATATATATATATATATATATATATATATTGAAATGTGTGTGTGTGTGTGTGTAATAGGTTAAAATCTTGGGTGTTTTCCCACGTCATTAAAAGTCTGTTAATTAAAATGCTTAAAATCTTAAAATCCTGGCTAAAATCCCAGCTCAAAATCTCTAAAATCCTAACAAAACACTTTGTAAGGTCTTTTAAAACTTCGGCTAAAATCCTAACCAACACTTTAAAAGTTCTTTTGGAAATATTTTGACAAGCTCTCTAACTTGTCATCATCGGGCCCCTACTTTCAGTTTGCTGCTGACGTATGCTGGTTAGCCTGCAACTCTGTGTCCTGATTGGAGGACAACCGTTTTTTCTTCTGCTTCATTATCACAGCTGCAGCCTGACTGCGTGTTAAAGGCCCAGCTTTCTCTGGTTCTCTATTACTAACTGTCACCTGCAAAGAGGGAAGGATCCTGGTAGGCATCACAACACTTACTGGTTGCCTGTTGAGATCTCAGCCTATCTTCTAATGACGTGGGAAAACACCCGAGATTTTAACCTTTTACATACACACACCCGCAAAAACCTGAGAAGACACACATATACACACACACCTTCAATAAATAAATGACACAATTCATTACAAATTGTGTTAATTCAATTTTTTACCGCTTTCATCATTAGCATTATATAAGGCAGATCTGCATGAAAGTTCACAATACTTAAATCAATTAAATTTATTTATTTTTGGAAGATTTTAGACCACAGGTTCATACATATTTGTCAGTCACTTTTATTATTTATTTATTAGATTTGTATGGTACCTATATCAACCATCGAGTTACTTTAATTCATGAAACCTTCATAGCATCTTCTTGATTTCCTAGGGGTTAATTTTCAGATGATAGATGAGTTATGCAATTGGCTATCTATCTGCTTGATATATCCTCTAATTCTATTATTATTCCAATCTTATTTGCTTCATCTAAGTCAGGGTGTCAGCAACCTGCGGCTCTGGAGCCGCATCTGGCTCTTTGGGCCCTCTGCTGTGGCTCCATGTCAAGTGATCCCACCACTGGCTGGCCCCACCCCTCTCCCTCCCCTCCCAGTCACTCTTTGCCTGGCCTGAGAAGGTAAGGGTGACAGCGGGGGATGGAGAAGCGGCCAGGGGAGAGACAGAGAGATACAGAGCATGGGAGAGAAACAAACATAAATACAGAAAGAGGGGCGGAGAGAGAGGGGGGGGGAGGGAGAGAGAGATGTCAAAAGGGTTTTTTTGATTCCCGGTGTTTTTTAACAACCGGTTCTCTGTCCTAATGACTGGCTGGGTAGGCGTGGCTGGGGGGGGTCATGTGACTGGTGGAAGTGAGTGACTTCGAGTTGGCCACACCCACCCAGGTTTTGTGGCTCCCGGTGTTTCCTTTTCTGTGGGAAATGGGTCCAAATGGCTCTTTCAGTGTTTAAGGTTGCAGACCCCTGATCTAAGTTTACTAACAGGTACACCCTATTTCCTGCAGTTCTCAGTATAAACTGAATTAGATAATAAAGTATTCTATTTGAAAAAATAGATACAATTAAAACACCACTGGGAGCAGATATAATTATAGATGAGTACTAAAAACTGATATTAAAACAAACTTATAAGAAATAGGCTTTATACACTTGAGTAAATAAATGAAAAAAGACATAATTATCATCCATTTCCCCCCTTCAGATTATGGTTCCCCAAACAATAACTAATGCTATTTGTGAAGGGAAGCATTTTCCATAAATTTAGTATAATATTGAGAATTCCAGTCTAGAGGAAACTTGGCTACCAGAATAAAGTGTATTTGCTCCCCCAATCTCTTATTATAATGAATTGTGAAACCCTATATCCCTTCTTAGTTTCACTGAGTTTAATAATTTAACACTGTCTACAAATACTTATTAAGTCCTGAGCAGTATTTATTTTACAATCTAGGAAGGACAGGGTTTTTTAAAAAGTAGATTACAAACTACCTTCATTTTTGAGAAACAACACAATTATTATATTTTAGCTTAAAAGTCTTCCTTATTAGTCCAAGGACATTCAGAATGGAAATTTTCAACAGGACAACATTTTAAAATAACATTTAAAAGTAACAAGCCTTGCTCCTGATGTATTCCGATCGAGTGTATTCCAATCGAAATATAAATTTGTAACGTGCAAGTACAAGACTGTTTTATTTTAACAAACCTGAAGGCAGAGCTGCCTGACATATTCATATTAGTTAATACTAGCAGCACATTATCATTTAATAGTTCAATAAACATTTTAAAATATTCTTAAATTCTTAATATTAAATTATCCAGGTTCTAAAGTTACTGTTACGTTAAACATAATCTGAAAATTGTTAGAAATCAAGTAAGGAATATCATAATACAATTCTACATAGCTTATTCCTGACTTCAAAGTGTTGCCTGCCAAAAAGGAAACAAACTATAGATATCTGTTCAAGTATCAAGCTAAATAAACTACAGAAAAAATTTCTTTGTTTGCTTAAATATAAGTCATGGACAAGGAACAATGTACATTAGCTAAAGTTATCTGTTTCACAGCTTATAAATTTGCACTTGAAGTTCACTTAAGTTCTAGAAACATTTTGGAAGTCTGAAGAGTTAAATATTTGATATATTTAAGATATAAGACACAAGAACAAATAATATTTTGTTTTCCAAATAGCGAGACTGTGCAATGCCAATGATGTAGGATTATGGAAGCTGTATTGCAAAATACGTAAAGGACAAAATTTTGTTTCTTCTTAGCAAACACAAAATGCAATACAACTCCCTTCTTCTTTCTCCATAAGATATGTCTGCAACTTGAATAATAATTTAGAAACTGATATCTGATATAAATATAAACTGATATAACTGTGTTTTTGAAAGCAGCATATTACTAAAATCAATTATACACAATAAAACATGTAATGCTTCACCATATAGTTTATTAAACAAAATTGAATAATTCCAAATAGCTGGAATAGGCAGCTGATCAGGGACATAATCAAAGTATGCATAATTTCTTTCATGGAATACTAAATATGGGCAAGGAAAAATCAAAACATAAGGTTTAGGATCAGTTTACTAAACTGGCTGAAAGAAAATTTAGTAGAAATGAAAAGAAAATACTTCCTCTCACACTATATAATTAACTTGTGAAATTCATTACTATCAGACGTGATTACGGTCACTCATCTGGATGGTATTAAAACAAGAGAGGATAAAGGCATGAAGAACAGGTCTATCAAGGCTTTTAAGTCTTGAAAAGTCAGTGTTACTTCCAGATTGGGAATAACATGCCTTCAAATACCAGATGAAAAGAAACAACAACAGGATGGGGTTATGTTCCTACCTCTGGCTTGCATAGCTTCAGATTCAAAGGCAAAAAGATGCTCTGGAGCATGACTGAGCACTCACACAGCAACTCCTTAAAGAGCTGGATTGTTTCCCAGGATCATGTAGCTATTCTTTGCAGCTGTGGCATTATCCAAAGAAAAATCTTTATTTTAATGAGTTACAGACAGGTGCTACATATGCAAATCCACATACTCCAGGGCAACTTTCTGCCTTTGAAACATAAACACTGCATAGCCCTAATACATATCTAGCAGTCATTCTCAATTAGTCACCAGGCTTACCTATTCCAAATTAACACAAGGAAAACAAATGAAAACCATTTATGACTGAAATTTATTGCTAAAGTAAAATCTAAAAGAATGACCATTTCTCATTTCCTTTAATTGTTAATAATCTGGAGCCTTTAGTGCATCTTGTCCTGAAAAAGCCTATTAACCATTATTTTTTGCTTCTCATTAATAAGTTGGTAACACTGACAACTGCAAAAAAAAGTATCTTCTTACCTCTGGGGAGGGACACATGGAGCAGATACTGCAGGCATAACCGCACATGTTTCAGTTAGTGTTTTCTTTGACTTTTTAGCTTTTTTTCTGATCCTTGATGTAGACCTGGTTTTGGGCATGCCCTCCTTTCGATAGAGGCCATTTTTCATTTCAGCTTCTCCATAAATATTCAGAGGCCTCCGAACAGATCCTGGGGGTGTATGTATATCGCAATATGCAGTTTTTTTCACTGAGAATGTTGTGCTGCCACCAGTTAATTCTTTCACGGGTTCCATTTTCATATACAAACCAGCTTTTTGAGCGCATGTAACATGGAATGCTGTGTAACAGTTTGCTTTGTGGCACTGAATACAGGCACCAACACCTTTCTGTTTACAGAGGTAGCATGTTAACTTCCATCGGGCAGGGGGAATGTTTTTGACTCCATCTATTGGCTCAATAAAAACTGTATTGGCAAATCCAACCTCTGGAATCCAAAGAGCACACACAACATGTCCCCACCGATCATCATCAGTCTTTTTAAAGGCACCTCCTTTGTTTGGACACAGTACACAGTCTACAGGCCTTGAACGGGATTGCAGACATTGCCTGCAAAGCCACTGGCCCTCAGGTATATATGGCACCCCGTAACACTCCTGATGCACTGCTAAATTACACATGTCACAAAAAAGAATCACATTGCTGTTCTGACATTCTCCATCCATGCAAATACAACAAACTGCATCTTCGTCAATTAAAGATTGATGTTCACCCTGTTTTTGAGTCTCGCAGTAAGACTCTTTTTCAAAACGGTCCATAAGAAATTCAAACATATTTTGTGATACAACCGAGACTCCATCACTTTTTCGCTTCTCGTTGATTATTTCTAACCATGCATAATCTTCTTCATCCATATCATACTCTACTTCATTATCTAGTTCTTCTGAGGACTTTTCAATAAATTTGTAATAGGTTGGAGGTCTACGAGGTGCAGAAGGTGGGCTATATTCAACAACATGCACTTTTGGTTCTGGAAGAGTACTTGCAGTGGGTGGAATGCCATGTGTGTTTGGGAGAGTTTCACTTTTCTTTTTAACTTTATTGTTTCTGTGCCTCTTTGCTCTCAGAGAGACCAGTGGCCTCTCACTATTTTCTTTATTGCTGTTGCATTCACTTAATTCTTGGGCTGTAAGATCATCTTCCAATATAATCTCTAAGGGTTCAAAGATACTGATTCGGTGTAAGCGACCTTCAATTTCTATTTCTACCATCCTTTGCGCTTGGGCATAGGTTAAGGTTTCTCTCGTAGGGGACCGTTTAATACTGCATGGAGAAGAAGAGTGCCGTGCTGAAGATACTCGATGACATCTTCCTTTCCTCCTCATTTGGTAATGATTACCTACAATTTAAAAGAGTGATTGTTAAAATAGTAAGCTTGAACTATACTATAAAAACAGGAAAGTTTACTTTTTTTCTCTTAAACAGTAAGGCTAGTATCTGCATTTTTGAAAAATATGTACTAGAAAACAAAACACACAACTTAGAATGAAGAATTCCACATCTGTTTTACAATTATAGTAATCAATATTAGTATCCACCTTTATCCTACATTAGAAACATATTCTTATATTATAGGAACAACTTTTGAGACAAAATGAATAGAAAACACTGCTTTAATTGAAAAAAAAAATGGTCTAAAGATAAAAGTCTACCCATAGTATAATTATCTTAAAATTATTAAGCAAATTAAATTATTCTGAGATTTCTACTTTTAAAAGCTCATTTACAGACATTCACAAATTAGTTTTGTCTTCCGTATCACAGAATTAGAGAGGACTAGAAGAGACCTTGGAGGTTTTCTAATTAAACCCACTGCCCAAAGCAGGAGTCTTATACCATCCTGGACAAATAGTTGTCTGATCTTCTCTTGAAAATGTCTAGCAATGGAGAACCCACAACTCCAGGAGGCATTGTTTTCACTTTCACTTTCCTCATTAGTTCCACATTGATTCTTCCTCTGAGGCGTTCCACCCATTGCTTCTTGTCTGTCCTCAGGTTCTATACATAACAAATCAACACTCTGTTCCCTTCCTTCAAGTACTGGAAGATGGCTAAGCCTTTTCTTTATTAGGCTAGACATACCTAGTTCCCTTAGCTGTTTATTGTGCAATCCAGAAACTTTATCATCTTTGTTGATCTTCTCTGAACTTTTTCTAGGGGTTTCTACATCTTTTTTTGTATCATGGTGACCAGAACCAAATGTAGTATTCCAAGTGGGACTTCATTAGTGAAATACAGGTAGTCCTCCACTTACAGCTATTCACGGCTCCTCAGAAACAATTGAGAAAAAAAATATCTGGAATAGTAATTGACCAAAAAGTAACTTCTAATAATGATGTAGCTCCCTATTTCTTTTGATGTTCTCAGATCATATTATGTTGTTGCATTACTGCAGTTATCATTTAATTTTCAGTTTTGCTTGCCCACACATCACAACAGCTCAAGTAACATCAGGAACTGTCCATAGAAGACTTTCATTCCCAAAGTATAGTGGGAGGAAATTATCTTTGTTGTAATCAATTTCTTATACACGCAGAGAGAGAGTGCGTTTAAAAAAAACCTGGAAACCTTTTCATGGAGAGTAAAACTAAAAACGGCAAGAAAAATAGACCAAAATCACATTACTATTGGTGAGTGGGAACTGGTGTAAATATTTTTCGGGGTGTGTGTGTGGGAGGGATGAAAACTCTAAATGTAATTCCAGTGAGTCAATCAGAGTTCATTTTTTCTAATTTTTTTCTGGAAAGTTTCACTGATGCAGTTGATTCTATTTTAACAAAAGTGCAAGATAGGACAAATGATAATCCTTATGTACCTCATATATATTATGTATTCTATTTGGAAAAGTTGTACTGTAATGTGAAGTAGATTAGTCTTAAAGTACACATTTAAAACATGTAGAAAAATAATTCATGTTTGGACCATTCTGATCAAGAATACCCAGATAAAGACTATACGTTAAGACATATCTATAGAGCTCTGCTATTCCCAATGAATTCCCCTCTCAAACTTTAGCATATGGATATATAGTACTCAAGAACACTGAACAGAACAGGACATTTATCTAGAGCTCCCTCACACCAATAAATCAAGGAACATGAGCAAATAGAATTACCGGTAAATAAGTTGGTGAAGAGTATGGAACAAAGCTCAATAAGATCTTATTCCCACTATAAAGATTCTGTACCCATTCAGCAAAGAACCAATTACAATTACAAATAAGCAAAAACATAAACTGTTAGGAGGAAAATATATTTAATAATTTTCAATTATCTTCTGTTCCAAATGAATCACCAACACACTATAAAATACATTTAAACCTTTACTCAACCATTTGGTTATCATAAATTTAAGAGCTGCCAATAAGTTAAATCTTTTCACTGGACCAGCATTTCTGAATCTTGGCAACTTGAAGATGTGTCTTCAACTTGAACTCTCAGAATTCCACACATATGTTTAAGTTGTGAAAGTTGAGAAACACTGCAGTGCTGTTTTTCAGGAAGAGACTGGGCAGTCATCTACTGAGGATGAATCCTGCAGTGTTCAAGGATTGGACTTCTAAATTCCATCTAATTCTCTAAAGTTTATACGTCTTCCTGTAAAAATTTATATCAGGGCGCATGTGCAAACTATGTCTTAAGTCATAGTACCAGTTTTTCTGAATGACATTAATTTATGCTCATAATTTACTTAGATTAGAAACTCAATTTCTTTCTACTTTTCAAACTCATTATAAAGCTTTATTAAAAAATATAGAATCCTAAAACACAGTTAACCATATAACTTTTTAAAATTAGTTTTTGAAAGCATTCCTGTCATAGGTAATGCATAATACCAATTACTGTAGAATAGCTAAGCAATCAAGAACTGATAAAGCTGCTATAGACTAAAAAGGCTTTTTAAACAGTATATATTTTAAGTGAAATTATGTTAAAATAGTGATAAGAAATAATAGCATGTGCAGAGTTCCATAGACTTAACATTTATTCCATGGGCTATTTAATATATATTTCCATTTGTACAACAATGTATTCACAAATCTTGCATCAAAATAAATATTTACAAAACTCAAAAGTTATGATTTACTTAAGTTATTTTTAAAATAGCATCTTATAGCCAAGTTTAGTTTCTACCCAAAAACGGTAATCTTTTACAGTTGTAAATAACTATATACAACTTTAAAAGTATGTTACAAGTAACAATTTAGAATGTAATTTTATGCTTATAAAATAGAATATAAGATTTCAACAGGTTTCATTCTCAAACACAAAGCACACTACAGTTCATCCCAACATTTATTTCTTAACAATCTTTTACGGTAGGCCATTATTATAATTTTACAGCCAGTAAGACAGATATCCCAATTCTAAGCATGCAGACATACTCCAAGCAGGTAGTCCTCAACTTACAACTATTTAAAGTTACAATGTCAGTGAAAAAGGTGACGTGACTATTTTTCACACTTAACAAACACTGCAGTATCTCCATGTGACCAAAATTCAGATGCTTGGTAACTGGTTTATATTTATGATAGTTGCAGTATCCAGGAGTTACTTGATCATCTTTTACAACCTTCTGACAAGCAAAGTCAATGGGGAAGACAGATTGACTTAACATCAGTGTTACAAACTTAACAACTGCAGCAATTCATTTAACAACTCTAGCAAGAAAGGTCATAACATGGAGTAAAACTCACTTAACAAATGTGAGCAACAGAAATGTTGGGCTCAATTGTGGCTGTAAGTCAAGGTCTACCTGTACAACATAAACTATCTGTATTAACTTCAGAGAATGCTTAAATCAGACATTGTCAAAATTATTTCAGACAACAAACAGATGTGGTTGAATTCAACATAATTATTAAACTGAAGCAATAACAGTCAACACTTCTTGCAACTGAAGTTATTATTTATTTATAACCAGCTTTTATTATTTTTACAAATAACCCAAGGCAGTGAAGGTATCAAAAATATCTTCCTCCTATCTTCCCTGTGGAATGAGTTGGGCTGACAAAGTAACTGGCCCAAGGTCCCACAGCTGGCTTTCATTGGCCAAGGCAGAACATGAATTCTGGTCTTCTGCTTTCTAGCCTACTTCCTTAACCACTAGATCAAAATGACTATCGCATTAAATATTCTCAAAAACACTAATATGCAAATTTTACTATTTGCTGAACTTATGATATCATCTTTTTAATACAAAAACAGGAACACTATTTTCCCCAGTTCACTTAAAAGATACATTCAGATGAATAGTAATTTATTAAATTTTCATGCCAACCAATTCTCAACCACTCTGGGCAGAGGAGAACCCTATCTATCAATGCTACTCATAGTAACTCCAGCAACCTAATCCTCTTACATGTTTACCCTCAAATCTATACCCATGTGGTGGGCAGAACCCACTTGTGGGCATAGTGACCAAGTCAATGGAAGGGCAAACTGCATTTCACCCAAAAAGTGAAAGTGATCTTCAGAGAAATTAATCCATTCCCCCCCCCCGACGTCATCAAACCTAACCCTTCCTCCTCGAGGAAGAAAACTGATCTGAAAGCCTGAAACGAGGCGCAGAGAGCAATTTTCTCCCCAGTTCCCAAGCAACTGAATCCCTTCAACGGGGGAGGGCGAAAAAAAAAAGAACTTGAAGCGGCCATGCCTTCCTTCTCTCAGAATGGTTCGCCCCACACGAGTCATCCCCCCCCAGCCCCAAACATTGGTTTCTCCCAGCCCTGTCCGCGCCCATCGTGACATAAACACACACGCTGAATGGCTCCGGAGCACGCCTCTTTTCCCCTCCCACACCCCGCCTCCGCGCCGATGGTTCCTGCCCAGACCCCACTGGCTCCCCTCCCCCACGTCCTCCCCCCCACAACACTCCCAGAATGGTTTCTTCCGCACCAGGCCCAGCCACTCTTTCTCCAGCCTCCTCCGCCGCCAGCGGCCCCCCGGCGCGCCCTTTCCTTCCTTCGCCCGCTTTCCCCACCCCTGCCGGGACAATACTCGGGCCGCAAACATGGCGCCCGCCCAATGCCGTCCTGCCTCCGCAACTCTCTCGGCCCAGCGGAGCCGACTCGAGAGGCCGTGCCAAAAGCCGGCCAGTTTCTTTTCCCCAACCTCCCCTCACCCCGCCCCGAGGTCTCCAGCGCTCACCTGAGGGAGCCGCAAGGACGCGGCTGACAGGCCCTCCTCCTTTTTTACTCGAGACACCGAGCTGGGTTTGAACGAATGGCGGCGGAGGCGCTCCTCCGGCTGTTAGCGCCCGGCGGAAGGGAGACCGAGGCGGCAGCGGATAACCCGCGCCGTCGCGGCCGCCCGCGGGTTCCCGGTTGCGGCGGCGGCGGCGGAGGAGGGGGTGGTGGTTGCTGGATCCGGCTGCAGCGACGCATTCGGGGCGGGAGGCGGAGCGCGTCGCCAAGGGCCGCAGTCCGGCTGCGGGTTGGGTGCGGAGGCGCCCGTGGCCGAGAATCTTCCCCTCCTCCTCCTCCTCCCCCCCTCGGCACAAACAATGCGGCGGCTTCACCACAGCGCTCGCGCCGGCGGGGGAGGGGAGGGAGGGAGGGAGCGCGCTGGGGGGGCCAGGAGGAGGAGGAGGAGGAGCAGGACGTGAGGGCGCCAGGCACCTCCCAGCCCCGCGGACGACGCCGACGCAAACGGCAAAAGACGAGACGCCGCGCGTTTTGTGGGCGGAGCCAACGGGTCGCTTTCCTCTTCCCTTCTCTCTCTTTCTCCCCCCCCCGCACGAAGTTCGTCACCCCTCCATCAGCCAATCATCGTGGGGAAAAGGTTTAAGGTTCCCCCCCCCCCCCAAACAAGCCTCTCTCTCGGCGGACATAAACTGCTTGAGGGAGCGGGAGTTCGCGCGCGGTGGGTTGTGGTGTGTGTTGTGTGTATGTGTTTTGTTTTGTTTTGCCGGTTGGCTATTAAAGCTTGCCGGGTTGAAAAGCCAAACGACAGTTAAAGAAAGCTAAGCCTTGTTGAAATGTGGTGGTGTTGAAATGGAGCCATTTTGGTTCACTCCAATTTAAAGGATGATGGTTTGGGATTAACTCTGGTTGACTAGCCGAGACGGGACTTGCTGAGGAATTCGTGAGCAGGGAACTCCTGCGTTTCTCTTGCCAGAAGCCATTTCCTCTTACTTTTCCATAGGGTAAATTGGCCTCTGCAGGAATCCCAGATCTTATCTGTAATAAAATTCATGTGCTCCTCCTATTACAGGTAGTCCTCGATTTAGGACCGCAATTTATGTCGTCTGTTAAGGGAGTTTTGCCCCATTGTACAACTTTTCTTGCCACGGTCGTTAAGTGAATCACTGCAGTTGGTAAATTGGTAACAAAGTTGTTAAAAGTCAGTCTGGCTTCCCCATTGATTTTGCTGGTCAGAAAGTTGCAAAAGGGAATCACATGACCTGGGGACACAGCAAAGGTCATTTAGTATGAACCAGTTTCCAAGCATCTTCATTTTGATCACATGATCGTGGGGCTGCTACCAAGGTGGTGTGAAAAAAAGAGCGGTCACTAAATGAACTGCTGTAAGTCAAGGACTATCTGTATTGGGTGGCTGCTAGTCACTGTCTTCAATTAATCTACCATATAAGGTTGAGCGGTTATAGAGTCAAGGAAATGATCTTGACAGAAACATGCAAGAACATTTACAAATATAGGTAACTTTTACCTAAGGAAAGGGATAAAACATTGTTTTAATTCTGGGAAGAAAGAATAATGCTGCTCAGGCAAACACTACTTCTGTGTCTAACTTGAAACTGGCAGAATGAAGCCACCTTTTTGGCTTTGTTGTTGGGCAAAAATAAGTCATGATCGGTACATGTTTCTGAAGCAGAGATAGCAGATGGGCTGGGCTCTTTGGTTCTCCATAGTCGCATGTTATCTGCTAAGAGGCTCCACGTGTGCATATTGGTTTTACACTTAGGCATTTCAACTGTCACCTTATTCAAGGTCCTCTTAAGTGATACTAGAATATTATAATATATAATATTATATATAATATTATAATATTATAAGTAAGTGATATTAGTGCTCTTTAGAAGGCCAGATCCTGAAGATGAAACTCAAATACTTTGGCCACCTAATGAGAAGGAAGGACTCACTGGAAAAGAGCCTAATGCTGGGAAAGATTGAGGGCAAAAGAAGAAGGGGACGACAGAGAATGAGGTGGCTGGATGGAGTCACTGAAGCAGTCAGCATGAGCTTAAATGGATTCCAGAGGATAGTAGAGGACAGGAAGGCCTGGAGGAATGTCCATGGGGTTGTGATGGGTCGGACACAATTTTGCAACTAACAACAAAAAAAGTGATATTTGGGAGGTTGGACCCTTCAGCTTTATCCTTCTTTAATGTTACTCCTTGTTTGACAGTCATCATCTTTCAATTCGATTTTGTTCTTATGTATCCTCAATGATTTTTCTTGCCATAAAGCTGTTCCTAAATCTGAGTTTAGGGCATGTCTGTTCAGAGGATGTCGAGGGTTATTCTCTTGCTTAGTTCATTTGGCATCTGCTACCACCTCTTTCCTGATCTTAGGTGGGACAATGCCAGCAAAAGGATATATTTCTCAATTGGTATATATTTGAGACATCCTGTCACTAACCATAATGCTTCTTTGATGGTATCAGCTTGTTTCACTTGGGCAGATTTGGCCAAAGCTGATGTATGTAGTGTAGATGGTTGAGTTCTCCATGTGTAATTTATCAATTTCCTGATGATATTGTTCCGTAGTGTTCAGGCAATGCTGTTTAAAGGAGAGTGTCCTGTCAAGTTTCACGCCGAAATATTTAGGTGTTGGGACAGTGCTGTAGTCTGTTCCCTTGCCACATAACATCCAATTCTTCCCTTGCATCTAAATTTCGGAGGTGGAAAGCACATACTTGGATCTTGCTTGGGTTGGGCTTTAAATGGTTGATAGTGTAATATTGTCCTAATTCTTCAACAGATTAGGATAATTAGGATAAGAAGCCTATCATATGTCTTCCCTGTCATCAAAAGTTGATCTTCATGCAGCCACTGCTGTATCATCCACACAGATGATTAGACGTGTGTTGTCAGAGACTGGATGATTGTTTGTATGTATGTTATACAATCTTTTAATAGTTTCATGTGACATAATTACATTATTTAAATGAAATGGCAATTAAATGAATTAGTTTTTTAAAGCCAATTCTTTCCATGACATAATTAATTTGCTTTGAGATAATTGAAGAAAGTGCCTATAGCAGGTAGGCAGGCTTAGAAGAACTGCAATATTTGATTAGCAGTTCCTTATTTTGAATCAATAAACGACATATAAATAGTACGTTTTCTGACCTTCAGAAAGATGTTTTATTTAACTTTGTATCATGCAAATGCTCTCAGGTTCTGCTTTGGGGTAAAATGAAACATACCATATGACCAAGAGTTAAACTTTTCCATGGAACTCTATGCACATACTATGAAGAGATGTTATAAAGATAAGTCAGTGTGAAATTAAAGCATACAAATATTTTTGACTAGCTATCCTTTTTTTTTTTTTTTTTTTTTACAAAATCACACTAATCAAAATAAGGCAGTGGTTTTAGTTGTGTAATCAGATATTCTTTTCAGCTAATCAAAAGGGAAGTTTGCCTTGAATAAATGATTCTAATCTATTTCAACTTTTGGCAGAATTGATCAAAAGTTCACTATCAATGTGATTTTCTAAAAATCACAAGCAAAACTCTGAACTGGAAAACGTACTTGAATAATCTATCTACATACTACTAAAACTTTCAACCTGATCTTTAACTGGAGAAAGTAGTGCAAGAAGCCAATAATTTTTGAACCCAGGGACCTAAAGTGGGCTTACAGAACGTGTCCAAAATCCATGACCCAACGGGGCATGTGTTGTCTAGTGTTAGTGAATACTATCTTCATGTTACAATATAGGTTTTTTTGTTTGGGGTCTTAATTAAGACAAATGTTAAATGCTAAACCGAACTTCCCGTTTTTTTCCTCCACTCTTTATTATTATGTCTTCATTCCAGTAGTGAAATCCAATTTTTTTTACTACCGGATGTGTGGGTGTGGCTTGATGGGCGTGGTTTGGCTTGATGGGCGTGGCAGGGGAAGAATACAGCAAAATCCCCATTCCCTCCCACTCCTGGGGGAAGGATACTGCAAAATCTCCATTCCCACCCCATTCTGGGGCCAACCAGAGGTGCTATTTGCAGGTTCTCCAAACTACTCAAAATTTCTGCTACCGGTTCTCCAGAACCTGTCAGAACCTACTGGATTTCACCCCTGCTTCAATCTCTACGTACCCAACTCAGATGTTCCAAGATGAGGAAGAATTCCTTTATCTCATAGATGTCATTCTGTCAGCAAAAACAAATCACTGGATACAGCTGAGAACTGCACAAGAAATGTAAAATTTATCAGGACCAATTAAAGTGTTGTTATTTGCAAAGTCGTGTCCGACCCATTGCGACCCCATGGACAATGTTCCTCCAGGCCTTCCTGTCCTCTACCATCCCCTGGAGTCCATTTAAGCTCACGCCTACTGCTTCAGTGACTCCATCCAGCCACCTCATTCTCTGCTGTCTGGTTCTTCTTTTGCCCTCAATCATTCCCAGCATTAAGCTCTTCTCCAGCGAGTCCTTCCTTCTCTAAAGTGGCCAAAGTATTTAAGTTTCACCTTCAGGATCTGGCCTTCTGAAGAGCAGTCAGGGTTGATCTCCTCTAGGACTGACTGGTTTGATAGCCTTGCAGTCCAAGGGACTCACAGAAGTCTTCCCCAGCACCATAGTTCAAAGGCCTCAATTCTTTGGCGCTCAGCCTTCCTTGTGGTCCAACTTTCACAACCATACATTGCACAACCATACAATTAAAGTGTAGCAACATAATAACAAATTTTAGTAAGAACAATTTAAGCTGGATTGTGATTACAATACACATTTACAGCTATTCTGAAGTTTTTGCAAAATTTTCCTACTGATCAATTGTTCAAATAATAGATCAGCATAATATCTAGGTCTTTTTAAAGCATGCAAATTTATTATTTGCAAATAAAAAAATAGAATATCACCTCTATGAACTGACATTCTTGAAAAACTGAATATTTATTAGAGAAAATATATTAAGAAAATATGACCTTTTACTGAAAGTGAAAATGCCTAATTAGAGCTGTATAGAAACTGTAGTAAGTAAAATAAGCCTTTTAATGCTAAAATTTACATTTTAATATCTACAGTAATCAGGTTTCCATGTATTAGGAATGTATTATATTAAATACAAATCCATGTTGTTTTAAAGATTTAATATCTATTAATTGAAATGCATTTCTAAATGTTATTTGAAAAATGCTCAAAGCTTCTGCAATATCCTAAAAGGTAATAGCACACAATGAAATACATTTCACCAAAGAAAATCTAATATGATTTTCCAAATATCAAAATTCTTTCACACCACTTTGTAGATTCTGTAGTTGGTTCCAGACTTCCTATCTCTCTCTCTCTCTTTGTAAACTTGGGGCATTTCAGAATTAACTGTTAATTTTTAATTCTCACTACTTTATCTTTCGGGTTTAAAGTGTTTGTGGATTCAGTGCATCTTTACAAAGCAAAGATCACTAAATATGAAAAGAAAACCATACTTTCTAAGTGATAGGATTACATTTACATTTTAACTATCTTTCTCACTATCAACTGAAAGGCTTACCATAAAAAGAAACACCACTATATGACAAAATAGGTTGCAGCTTAACTATAAAGCAGAGGTCTTAATACAATTAAATGTATGCATTTATTTTTAAATGACAGGCTTTAAGCATGCAGACCAAATGACCATAAAAGGGTTAAAATATATAAATCTGAGTCATCCAGTTTTGTCTGGTGATTTCTACAAAACTATTTAAGTATACTTTCAACAATTACACCTGATTTTCAAAGACTAATTAAACAATATCTACATACATGTTCCTGGTATTTTGAAATGTATGAAAGGCAAAATTATATTAAACAATTCTGTAGTGATATGTCTCACAAAAATAAAAAATATTGATGTTTTATCTTGGTATAAGCCCAAAGGAATACAACTGGTCAAACAAGTAAATGAACAAAAGCTTTTGCATATTCTTTTTAATGGATCATAATGGTTATATTAGGCATACTCTTAATACAGAATCCTTCAAATGCTGAAGAGACAAATGTCTGGGAGTGAACGAAGCAGTAATCTGATAATTACATGGTTCAATCCAGTGTGATGGAATTCTGTATATTTAGTCAACATACATGTCTCTTCATGAAAAATACATAGCTGTGGAATAAAAAAAATACCTACAGATAAAATATGTGTTTTACATCTCTATACCCAAAGTAGTGGTCATATGGTAAAACACTAAACATATTCAAACTAACAAGCAACAATAGGACTGCTGATTTAAACACATGTATTTTATAAAGCCGAATGAATTATTTGTATTAATACTGCAACTGTAAGCGTTTAATAGTTTTAATAGTTGAGTTAGGATGAAGTTTGTGTTTGTATTTTCAGTTTTCCACACCTATTGCCCTCTATCCATTCTCTTCCATATCCAGTTTACATTATTAATGTTAGGGCAGTACCCTTTCATAGTTTATGAATTTGATTTATATACAAATAAAATAACTGGAAAGGAAATTAAGGCTTTTTGCTCACAGAACTGACACTTGTATGAATAAGCAGCCTTTGAATTTTGTGCATGAGATTGGGCTTGAAGTATATATATCAAATTAGCTTTTTTTATAAAAAATAAAGCTAGTAACAATTGAAAAACACAAGTTTTTTGCCTTTTCTCTCAGCCATTTAGAGAACATTTTATAAGTGTTTACAAGTACACTGGTCATGTAGAAGCTCCCAATTTTTCTACTACAATTAAAACGTAAACCTGGATAGTTTGGAAGCAAGTTCCGAAATACCAGTTATTTACTAACCCTACTAAATACTTAGTCTTTTAAATGCTCTTGTATATTAAAGAGCAGCTTAATGTCCAGCACTAGGAAGAATTTTATCAATTACTAAGGAAGTACAAAACGCGAGGCAATCCTTGCATTAATTCCAGTTAGGTGGTTTGTTTTTTTGTTTTTTTGGGGGGGGTTTTTTGCATCCAGAGCCTGGCGATATTAAGGGGCAAAATATGTGTTTTAAGTCAGAGGTCTCCAACCTTGGCAACTTTAAGCCTGGAGGACTTAAACTGCCTAGGGAATTCTGGAAGTTGAAGTCCTCCAGGCTTAAAGTTGCCAAGGTTGGAGACCCCCGTTTTAAGTGATTAATACAGCCTCTCATCCCTGAAACCTCCTCTCCCCCCCCCCAAAAAAAAAAGCAGAGTAAGGCATCCGGCCCATGAAAACAATATACCTAAGCGCCGAAATCTAGGTAGTAACCTATTCTCCAGAGAGAGCAATTGAGACGCGCGCAAAGAGTAAGATTTTCCACCAGTTCTGGAAACAAGTGTCCGTTCCCTATCGGAGATAATTTTGTACATCCTTTTCTTCCGAAGAGGAAACGGCGGCGGTCCACTCAGCATCCCTTTCTGAATAAGGGATCCATCGCTCGCAACTTCGGTTGACACACCCTCAGTCTTCCGAAGCACAAACTCTTCTCCTCCCCATTCGCTCTCGCTTCCTTGACGGCGACCATTTTGTCAGCCCGCTCTTCGCTTTTTGCCTGATCCCCCCCTTCCTCCCTCCCTTCACCCCATGACGACAGCACGCGACGTCCCCCGTGACGCGCACGGCTGCGCCGATGGAAGATCGCGTGCGCGTGACGCCTTTCACCCGGCCAACGGAGGTCGCGACGCGCCTCTCTCTCTCTCTCTCTCGCCGTCTGGGCTTGCCGCTCGGATTTGCGTGCCATGCCTTTGGCTCCGCCTTCCCTTGCCGCTACTGCTACTGCTGCCCCGAGCATTGCACATGCGTAGTACGAGCCGGGGCGTCCGAGCCGGGGGAGTCGGAGTTCAGTGTCGCTGTAGCGGGAGACAAAGCGAGTGAGAAAAATGAATGGGACGGGGATACTCGAACCTTCCTGTTAACCTCTTCGGCGCCGGCAGATAGAGCGGGAGGCGCTGCAAAGAGAGGTGAGGAGAGCAAAGACCCGCCCGTGAGGGGAAGACGGTGTACGCGCGGTGCCTGTCTCCTGCTCCTCCTCCTCCTCCCCCCCCTCCACAACAGCCGAAACTCCCTTTCCGCCACCGCCGTGGCAGGGACGCTGGAATCCTTCCGCTGAGGGACGGAGCTCTTTCGTCATCCCAGCCCGGGAGTCGGGAAGGGTCGCCGTGGAATTGGGAGTCGGCCGGGCGCAGGAAACCAACGCCGGCCCGGGTGTGCTGCTCCCTCGCGTGTGTGCGTGCGCCGGCCTTTATTGTTTGAGGGCAGGGAGGAAGCCTCAGTGGGGAGGGGTTCCTGTGGGGGTCCCTTCCGAGAACGGCCACCGATGGGTCTCCCTTGCCATCTCCTGCCTACCCGCCCACCCCCTTCTTTTCCCTTTTGGGAAGGCCGCAGTTTTCTTTTCAGGGTGCGCAGAACTAGCGCCCCGGCTTTGTCTGGGCTTCATTTTGTCTCCCCGCAGAAATCCACGCAGGCCCCGCACTTCACAAACCGTCCGTTTGTAAAGCAGGGCCGCCCCCACTCCCCCTTCTTCCTTCGCCTTGCTTCCTCCTTTCCTTCAAGCGAGGAGGCTTCATTATTATTATTATTATTATTATTATTATTATTATTATTATTATTATTATTATTATTTTATGTCGTCCTTTGCCTTCCTCGCTCTCGCTCTCTCTCTCTCTCTCTCTCTTTTTTTGACAGACTTCGTGGCCATATGGCTGCTGGTGGGGAGGGGAGGGGATGGAAACGAGGGTGTTGTTGAGCCATGCTGGGTGGAGCGACACCGCACCTTTCCTTCTCTCCCCCCCCCCTTTTTCGATCACCCTTCGTCCTTTGTCAACAACTCAGGTGGGGGGGGGGACCCTTGGCGTGGCAAGGTGGAGAGGCGGGTGGTTGTCTGCCTTTTAAAAGCAGCCCAGATCTTCTTTTCCTGGACCGAAGTTGAATGAGGACTTCCGTTGGCCCTGACTGAAAAATCCTCTTTTGAAGAGTGCAGATGAGACAGGAAGGACTTTCCGGCCTTATTTCTGTTGTTTAGAACCAGGGGTCTCCAACCTTGGCAACTTTAAGCCTGGAGGACTTCAACTCCCAGAATTCCCCAGCCAGCAAAGCTGGCAGCGGAATTCTGGGAGTTGTAGCCCACCAGGCTTTAAAGTTGCCAAGGTTGGAGACCCCTGGATTAGATGACCAATGATAATGGTCAATCTTTGCTGGCTGGGGAATTCTGGGAGTTAAAGTCCCACCAGGTTTAAAATTGCCAAGGTTGGAGACCCCTGGATTAGATGACTAATAAAAACAATAACTTTACCTTTTTCCAGCCAGCGTTTACATAGCAGTATTTGTGTTTCTACAGTCCTAAAAGTGGTCTTTTTTTTCAGATGTGGAAGAAAGTGCTCTTGTAGGAAACTAAAGTCACTCTGGAGCCCAGAGAGATTGAAGTATTTAGTTAGTAACCAGTCTGATTTTATAAATAAAAAGTAAATTATCTCAAATTGGATCCAGGGCATTTTCAGTTGGAATGCTTCCCATATAAAGTTTGTGGAAAAAAATCTTTGATGATTGAGAATTTTGAGTAGATTGTTAGATAAAATCATCAAAAGGATTATTGATGTAACTGAGCAAATAGAGATATATCATTGAAAGATATAAGACCCAATGCAGCCCCCCAAATACCCCAGAATATGCCATGCTTACAAAACCATTTTTCTTCAAAAAATCCATAAGCAGTTTCTAGTCATTGATGAATATCAATAATGACATTTCTTTAATCAAGTCAGTTTGGCCATTTAGCAACTTCTGTCAATAACTAACCCTATTCCTCCATGGTGGGTAATACCTAATCTTTCCATCTATGTGCATATAAAAATCTCACCACAGTAATCATATATTGAAATAATCTTCCATGACTTTTTTCTATGTCTTTTGAATCATTGTAATAGCATAAATGTGAATAGATCTATAAGAATTTAAAAACATGAAAATTAAATTCATCTTTTTCATGAATTTAAAAGCAGGAAAAATAGTTTATTTGTGCAGCATATTTTTTTTCCTAGGATTCCAATATAAATATCTTACATAGCTGTTTAAACTGACATTTTTTTTAGTTTTTCAAGGTTTAAAATTTAGGATGAATGAAATGTGATTTTTTTTGTGTTAAAATCTAAAGACTGCTACTTCAGAGGGAAGAGTAAACATCTAGAAAAGGGAAGATAGTGGGAGAGAAAAGTTACTAAACTTGCACAAACAAAGAGATCATGGAGTATGTAACAAAATTACATACTCCATGATCTCAGTCTTGAAAAAAATAGGTAACTGCTACTAATATACATCCTAGCCACATCTTCCTGGACATAGGCACTCTAATCAATAAAACCTCCACATACCCACACTTGATTACAACCTGAATTGTAGTAAATAAGATTTGTCACAAATACATCAAATATTTTGTCACGTTTGCTCAGAAAAATATATTGCCTTGCTCAATAGAGCTTTTTCATAGACAATCTAACCTAGGATTGTAGCCAGCTGTCTATAATTTTATTTGAATTAGAATTTATTTTAGAAATTAATAAAAATAACAAAGAGTTAAAATTCAATATTTTCTTCATATGGTTTTTTTTTAATTACTGGCATAAATTAGACTCCTTTTCAGAAAGAAGACAAGCTTTAAAAAATGTTGAAAATATCAGACCTTTCACCATCCTGACTAAATGACAAAATTCATTCAAGAGCATTAAGACTTAGCTATTCTTGTTAGGGACTCTTTACACAAGGAACTAGTAAAATGCAGTTGCAATCTCAAGGTGATTGTGTCTATATTGTAGAATGTGAACTACTTCAGTCCAGTAAAAGTTATATGTATGTTTAGCAAAGAGTATACTCTTTAGCTATTCAATTTATAGAAAGTATTCATTTTTGCACTTCATTGTTATACTATATTCCATTTTTGTCATTCTATTTTTTTTCTTGTTTCACCATTCACACCTTCCAGTTGTTTCTAGATCTTCAATTAGAAGTATCCTTGTGTTCTCTAGACAAGTTTTAGGTGGTAGCTCTGCAATAAATACAGGTAGTCTTCAATTTACAATAGTTCATTTAGTGACCTTCAAAGTTACAGTGACACTGAAAAAAATTACTTATGACCATTTTTTACACATACGACCGTTGCAGCATCCCCATGGTCATGTGATCAGAATTCAGATGCTTGGCAACTGATTCATATTTATGATAGTTGCAGTATCCCAGGATCATGTACTTTTGCAAACTTCTGACAAGCAAAGTCAATGGGGAAGCCAGATTCACTTAACAACCATGGTACTAAACAACTTCAGTGATTCACTTAAATGTGGCAAGAAAGGTTGTAAAATGGGGCAAAACATACTTAACAAGTATCTCACTTAGCAATTTAAGTGTTGGGCTCAATTGTGATTGTAAGTCAAGGACTACCTATATAGAGAAACCTTGCCTAAATTGTCCTATTTAAAAAAAGGTGGGGGGGTTGTTGAAAAGGTAAATATTAATTCAGAAAATAAATCTCTAACTTTGTTTTCATACATACAGTATTTTTTAAACCAACTTATACAACTGTTCTAAGAGAATAATTTCCCAGTTACATATCTATTTTGCATCTATGTTCAATACAACTACCATAATGGATTTAATTTGTAGATGAACTTTAAACCTTTGTATATTTTTACAAAAGTGGATAATAACTTGTATACTGTAAAATATTTGGTATATTGAAATTTATATTAAGCTAATGCATGCATTTACTTCTTAATTATCTTAAATTACTATAAGGTGGTGATAAAAGCCATAATATTAGCTCTAAGTCATAACTTACAGTGATTCTGATAAAAATAAGTTGTAACTCAGCTCTAAGACCCAAAACTTTTATTTAAATATAGGTCAACCTATCAAAACTCAAAACATTTACTTTACTTTACTTTACTTTTATTTGATTTATATACCGCCCTACTCCCGAAGGACTCAGGGCGGTAAACAGCCAACAATAAAATACATACATACAAAATTTAAAAAGCAGAAATAAAATCGAATTAAGTAGTTTGGCCCAGACAGATTAAAAAACCCCAATCAATTTAAAACAAATTAAACTTTGAATATTAAAAATATTAAAAAATGTTAAAAAATATTTAAAAAGAGGGAGAAAGTTAGGCTAGGCCCGCCTGGTGGAATAAAAAGGTCTTAGCGCGGCGGAAGGTGCGCAGATCCGGGATCCTCTGTATTGTCGGATGGAGTTCGGTCCAGATAGTAGGTGCCCCCACAGAGAAGGCTCTCCCCCTGGGGGCCGCCAGTCGACATTGTTTGGCCGACGACACCCGGAGGAACCCCTCTATGAGAGCATACAGGCCGGTGGGAGGCTATTGGTGGTGGTAGGCGGTTCCACAAGTTACCATTTTTAAACATTTATATCACCTTAAGCTCTTGCCATAGGATATAAATCTAGCAAGTTATATACATAGATCATGGGTGTTAAACTCGATCGCATATTGCAACGTATCACTACTTTTTAGCCTTTGCGGAGCCGGGATGGGTGTGGCCTGCACGTGACTAATCTGCCCTGCGGGCCGCCAGTTTAACAGACCTGACATAGATAAAACATTAAAAGTTGGGTTTCATTCATAAAATACATAAGACTGGAAACAGTTTGTCAGATTTGGAAAATGTAACAAGCATCATTAATTTAAAAAATAGAAAATCTGAAACTCTAAATTTACGTCCTTAGGTCCTAGAGTGCAGAGACTAAGTTCATCCTTTTATGATGAACCATGGCTTATCTGAATGTAGCTACTAGGAATTTTAGCATAGCAGTGAAAAGCATGAAAAGCTATGGTTTTTGAGTATGTGTGTAGTTTGAGGCCCAAAATCTAAAGTGAAATACTTGCATAGAACTTGTATTTTTCTCCTATGAAAAATATGACTAGCTAGCAAATAGAGGTATCTTGTTTGAAGTTTCTGAAAATGTGTTTAGTAGTTTTATTTAAAATATTTTTATTACTCCCTTATTCAGATGTATGATGAAGACTAGGATAAATAATTTGCTATATAAGTATTCTTCCAATAGTATTTTCATCTATTACATATATTTTCACTTGGGATAATAATTACTATTACCTTTAGTTGTTATTATTATTACTATTATTACTATTGTAGTCTCTCATGCAGACTATAAAACAATAACATCTTTAGCCACCTTATTCAGAAAAGAAAATTAGCAAAGTCAGAAGCAAATCTTGGTACATCAACCAAGCAGTTATAATTGAGAATAAAAATAAGCTGCAATAAATGCTTTGGCTCTTATATTACAGGTTATTTTGCATCATGCTATTCCATAAATTAAATGGGCAATTGATTCACAGAAGGAAGGATAATATATCTTGGTTAATAAAAGTATTAAAAGAACAAGTCTGACATTTTATATTGGGTTCAGAAATAGAATGGATGATGTAATTCCCAGTATAATTTGATCAAAACATCAAGATTCCGCTAATACAGGTACATAGGGAAACTGATTAAAACTATCCTTTTAAACTTGGCCCAAATCAGAATATAGTCTTGAATAAATAACTCTTGTAACAATGCTGTTTTTGACTTTAGTAGCTTGACAAAATGTTTAGAGAATTTTAATTGTTCCGGTATCATAAGAAATCAGTACTTGTAAGTCAGCCTTTATTAGAAGTTTCTTAAATGTTCTACCATGATAGATAGGTAGAACACTGAGCTCTTTTTCTTTTTTGACTCAAATGTAATTTATTCAGTTTTTATATTCACATTGCTAATTAGTAATATGTAGGCCATCTTTAGAATTGCAATAAATCATTACTTGTGATGAGAATACAGTATTTTGTTGTTTGTGTTTTTTCTCTCTCCTTCCCTACACAGAATGCATGAATGGAGATTTTCATTGTGGCATTTTACAAGTACAATTTCTTTGTTGTCTAAATATGGATTATACACTCTATATATTTTTACAATCAAGTTTATCAAATTGCAGATTGATATTTTCATAATTAAATAACCATAGGATCCAGAAACTCAGAAAGGAGTCTGATACCCTAGCACTTAAAGAAGATGGTTACCGTTACATGTGAAACAGCTAAATCATTATTGCCTGGGGAGAGATGCCTCTATCAAAAGTTTTCTACAAAGAGTAGTAATAAAGTAACATGAAAAAATAGTAACATAAATGCTATTTGTCTTTTGTACAGGATTGAAGAAAATGCTGATCTCTTCTTTCAGTAAAGTGTGAGAGTTACTTTGTCTCCTAGTTCATGTGAGGCCTAATTAGAAGGATGAAACCTACGAGGTGGGTGAAATAATATAATAAGCATTGTTGAATAGAGTAAAACATTTACAAGTCATAATGAGAGGTAAATTCCTTTGCTCTAATTTATTTCAGTTAGCTGTATTTTGCAGTTTTATTTGTTCCTTAATCTCTTACTTGTTGAGAAGAAAGCATATCTTTTTTTCACTTTTTATCTTCCATCCATATTGTGTTCCATCAAAGTCAGCATTTTGGAAACTAAAGATAATAAATAGACCATTAGCAAAATATAGGAAGCCAAAATATAGAACTGCAACATGAGCAGACAAAGAAATATTCTAGAGCTAGTGGTGTAGGAGAGAGGAATAGATCATGAAATTATGCACAGGAATGGGATGATGATGATATCCCACTTTCTGCCTATAAATCTAGTGCATTTCAAACATCAAGAAATAATTGAATCCACTATTGGGATTACTATAGTGATACAAAAGAAAAATACATTTGTTCAGTTAATACATTTACCTTATCCAAACTTGCTATCCAGATTGAGCAGCGGTGGGGGGGGGGGGTTACTGATAACAGGAACTAAATTTATGAAGGTAGGAACTGAAATATAACCTCTTTGCTTGCTTCATGTCAGGTAAACTGAGTACTTAGTTCCTTGTCTGTATTGATGTTTAAAAACACATTCACACAAAGGTTTGGATCCAGCTCACCGGAAAATTTCATGTATTCTTGTTTGGGTTTTGCTGAAGAGGATTGGGAAGAGGAAAATAATAATAATAAAAAATCTCAGTCAAACAAGCATTGCAATAGTCCCTCCTATTTCCTATTTCCTTTCTACAAAGCCAACAGCTAATGATAGTTTGGGCCTGTGATAAACATATTATTATTATTATATTTGTTGAATATATGTTCAACATTCAGAGAGATTTGTGTTTATATAGTTGACATATATTTTTATGTGTCATCTATTTAATGGTTGGTTGTAGAAATAGATATATAGATAAATGGATATGGTACTTTTAATGGAAAACGGTTCTGATTGCAATTTCCAAATCATCCCATAAGCACAGGCCTTAATAAAATTTACAGGATCAAACATTAAGGCAAAATAATGTTTTCATAAATATAGAACTCTTAATAGCAAAATTTATTGCCCATGAAAAAAACCTAAACTAGATCTTTGAATTCTCACCATGAGTAACAATGGATGCAAATAACTACAGTGCTGGGTTTTTTTTGTTTTTTTTTTTGTCTCAAAATATGTTGCTGGTTATTTTCCCATAACTTAAAACTAAAGAAATAAGCAGATTATTACTTATTTAAGGGAATAAATTAAACTTGGAAGTGTGACATTTAACTTTCTTTCTTTCTGTTATTTCTAGATGATAGGAGCAGATGGTAGAACTGAATGTATACTCAACTATTTCTTGACTTCCCACCTTGCAACACAACGGATATAGTGTCAGCACTATAAAGAATGATATATAATCTGGAAATCTAAATAGCCTGGGAGTCAGACAACAGGGCCTAAAACACAACCTTTTGTTTTACCTTTATCTTTTTACATGATTTTAAAATGCATTTAATTTGAATTCCAAATCTTCATTAAGATATGAATACACAGCGGAAATAACTGAGCTCAATCATGGATACAAATATAGAGTCTCCACAAATCAGCGATAATTTGATGATGGATAAAATCAACAATTTAAAAGTGGAACCAGAAGATGATAGTAATTGTATTTTAGAAACAATAGCTATAAAAACTGAAAAAGAAGATCTAAGACAGATTGACAGCAGTGATGAACAGGATGACAGAGAAAAGAATTTTGTCCGCAACAATTCAGATAAATTCATCTCTGCAGAGAATGAGGATGATTATGGTTCTCTTTTTTCCCAATATAGCAGTACTCTCTATGATGTAGCAATGGAAGCTGTAACACAGAGTCTTCTTTCAAATAGAAACATAAGCTCCCGGAAAAAGTCACCTGCTTGGAACCACTTCTTTATATCTCCTAGAGACAGTACCAAAGCAATATGTATGTACTGTATGAAAGAATTTAGCCGAGGTAAAAATGAGAAAGACTTAAGCACAAGTTGTCTAATGAGGCATGTGAGGAGAGCTCATCCAACTGTACTCATTCAGGAAAATGGAAATATACCAGCTATATCTTCCTTTTCTTCATCTCCTACATTATTATTGCCACCTCAGCCTGCAGATACTGGAGATTTAACTCATGTGCTAACTCCTATAAAATTAATTAAGAAACCCTGTTCTAAGATTCCATCCCCAGATCAAATTATGGAGGAATCTGTTCCTGTAGTTTCTATTGAAGAAATACCTTCAGATTTGTCACATAGTGAAAAGAACAATAAAGAAGAAGCTGGTGTTGGATTGTCACTACATCTGCCCAACAGTCAGTGTGAAGAAATGGTGGACAATATAGCAGAGAAAACTGTTCAAGTTCCTAAGACTACATCTGGCTCAAGGAGACGATCTGCTGTATGGAAACATTTTTATTTATCTCCTCTAGATAACTCAAAAGCTGTCTGCATTCACTGTATGAATGAATTCAGCAGAGGAAAGAATGGAAAAGATCTTGGAACGAGCTGCTTAATACGGCACATGTGGAGAGCTCATCGTTCTATTGTTCTACAGGAGAATGGAGGAGGTTCAAGCATACCCCCTCTGTACTCTGCTTCTCCAACTTTATTACCACCTTTATTAGCTTCAGATGGAGACCCAAGTTCTGTATCATCTGGAAAATTAGCTAAAGAACCAACATCTGTTTACTCTTCTCCAGACAGAATAGCTGAAGAAAATAATTCCAATCTTCCTTTGGGAGATACTCTGATGGAGGACTCCTCATTGTTTTCATCATCCGAAGATATAGGGGAAGCTTCTTTAGTTTCTTCTCCTGAAAAAAGCCCATTGTTATTGCAACATGGCTCTGTTTTCCATCAGAATAAACGCATCATGCGAAAGCTGAAATCTGAAGTATGGAATCATTTTTCTTTGTCTCCAGGGGATAATTTAAAAGTTATATGTAGACACTGCAGCTGTATGTTAAACCATGGGAAAAAAGGTGATTTAGGCACAAGTTATTTGACAAGACACTTATACAGGCGGCATCCTGAAGTTATAGGAATCCAAAAGAACTTTATGGATGCCAGTTTAGCAAATTCTCCTTATGCTACCTTGGCTTCTGCAGAACGTTCAGCTTCAAAACTGACTGACTTGCCCACAATGGTTACTAATGAAACTCAAGTCATATTTCCTGTTAGTAGCAAAAAGACCTCAAAACTGTGGAACCATTTTTCAATTTGTTCTGCAGATTCAACTAAAGTAATATGTATGCACTGTGGACGTACAATAAGTCGAGGGAAAAAGCCAACCAATTTGGGTACCAGTTGCCTTTTAAGACATTTACAACGGTTTCATAATCATGTCCTAAAACCAGATGCCTCAGAGCCAGTATTGTCCACTTCTACAAATAATCACGTACCTCTGAGCACAGATCTTTTGGGATCTTCATCTTTTGATGAAACCACTGACAAGTTTTCTGATACGCATCCTGTTGCCAAAAAAATTACGAGTCTTGTTGCTGAAATGATTGCACTTGATCTTCAGCCATATTCTTTTGTAGATAATATTGGTTTTAATAGATTGCTTGAATACTTGCAACCTCAGTATTCATTGCCTTCACCATCTTATTTTTCTCATACTGCGATTCCTGATATGTATGATAGTGTGAAAGAAATAATTGTTTCGCATCTTAAAGAAGCTGAAAGTGGTGTAGTCCACTTTACCTCTGGAATATGGATGAGCAATCAAACTCGGGAATATCTAACTCTCACAGCTCACTGGGTAACGTTTGGGTCACGAGTTCGGCCTCAGTGTGAAGATTACCATTGTTCAGCTTTATTAAATGTTTCACAGATTGATTGTGACTATAATGGTATCAGCATTCAGAAGCAACTAGAATATTGGTGGGAAACCTGGATAACATCAATTGGGCTACAGATTGGGATTACTGTTACAGATAATCAGACAATAGGAAAAACTTTAAATGAAGGGGAACATTCAAGTGTGCAATGCTTCTGTCACACTGTGAATCTCATAGTGAATGAAGCTATTAAAAGCCAGAGGATGGTTCAGAACTTGCTTAGCATTGCCAGAAAGATATGTGAACGTGTCCATCGCTCATCAAAAGCAAAAGAGAAATTGGCAGAGCTGCAGAAAGAATATCATTTGCCACAGCATCAGCTAATCCAAGATGTCCCATCAAAATGGAATACATCGTTTCATATGCTTGAAAGGCTAATTGAACAGAAAAGAGCTATTGATGAAATGTCTATAGAGTGTAGCTTCAGGGAATTAATAAGCTGTGATCAGTGGGAAGTGATGCAGTCTGTCTGTCATGCACTCAAACCATTTGAAGTTGCAAGTAAAGAGATGAGTACACATATGTCCACTTTAAGCCAAGTAATTCCAATGATTCATATTCTAAACCGGAAAATTGAACTACTGTTTGAAGAAACAATGGGCATAGATACTATGCTAAAGTCCTTAAAAGAAGCTATGGTGAGTAGATTATCCTCCATACTCCACGATCCAAGATACATTTTTGCTACACTTTTAGACCCTCGTTATAAGACCTCCTTATTCACAGAAGAAGAAGCAGAACAGTATAAACAGGACTTAATCAGGGAGCTAGAAATACTAAATGCTACCTCAGATGATGATAAACCAGTTTCCAATGGTTGTGGTATAGGTTCATCATCTAAAATCTCTTACAGGAGCAATAGTCTTTGGTCACTGATGGAAGATATGAAAAAAGCTAAACTTCCAAAAGAAAAGACTACGTTGCCAGAGGAAATGGTGCTTTTATATCTGGAGGAAGAAGTGCTTGAGCATAACTATGACCCCCTCACTTACTGGAATTTTAAGAAATCATCTTGGCCAGTATTGTCAAAATTGGCTGTTCGATTCCTAGGTTGTCCTCCAAGCATCGTTCCATCAGAGAGATTATTCAGTACATCCAATGAAAGCATCAGCTTTAGTCAATCAAGACTAACAATGGAACACTTTGAAAAACTTATATTTTTGAAAGTAAATCTTCCTTTGATATACTTCCAGTATTGAAATTAATGAACAGGCTGCCAGTCTAAACTTGTTGTTCACTGGATAATTACTATATTTGTAACTTAATTGCTCCATTTAGGGGTCATGTATGACAGCTAATCAATGCCTCTTGTTTGAAACTTATATTTTTCAGTTCTATGTCTACATGTGCCTTATCAGTAGTCCTTCAGGCCAGATATAGTGTATATACATTTTCTTTTTTAAAAAAATCCTATTAGAATTAGCCTTGTCTTTGTCCCAACTATTAAAAAAAAATGTAGCTTTTGATTGAATATTGTAAATGAAATTTTAAAACATTTTGACTAGAATGGCAAAACGGATGTAAAAACTTCTATTATGTAGCTTTTTATTCAATTATGTAAAAAAAAAAACAGAAACCAGGTACTGTATATTAGCTGAACATTGCTTTAATTGCAGAAAAAACTGTATATAAAGGTGGAAATGAAGCCATCTTCCTATTTAGCAGGTTTTAACTGCAGGCTTAATGTACTTATGTTCAACTATGTATGTACTAAAGATGGCGGTTGAATTAGTATTTGACTAAACTTAGAATTATTAAGAAACACCAGTTATACAGTAATCTATAAATTTGCCATTCATGGTCTTTATTCAGGTTTTTTTTACACTGTAACTGAATTAGAGCTTGAGTATTTATAAGGTTTTTGGGTGTTTATTTTCAAAATTTTCCAATTAATGTTTGTTATTTAATGCAGTGCATTGAAAGATAAAAAAAATATAAAGAAAGGGCATCATGCCAAGTCTTTTACAATTGAATTAATTAAACATTACTTCTTGGGGAAATGTAGTTGAGGTTTCCCATGTAACTGAAAATTATATATGGCATTCTTCCATTATTTCTATTACACAAAGTTGATTTTCAGTGAATAGCCTTTCTAAGATTGTGCAAATACTTTGGAAAAGGTGCTTCAGAACACGCAGGACTTGCATTGGATTGTCCTTGCATGCACAAGCACTTCACATGCACCTGAAGAATTTGCACAGCCCATAGACAGGAATCTTGCATAGAATGTTATATAGTAGAACTGACCATAATTGATAGTGTCTATCAGCCAAGTAGGATATTGTAGAATTTTAATAATCCTCAGACAGCAGGCAAGAATAGCCAGCATTTGCATTTGCTGTCCACATGTTAAAAGAATATTTCTCACCCTCTCCTCATCACCCAATGCATTGATAAAATTCTTTGGGAAATTAACTACAGCTTTTAGGAAAGATGTAGTTTTGTTAAAATACTGTACTGTACCTCTGGCTAATTTTTGCATTTATTATGTTTTAGTGTATTTATAAATGATGGATTCAGTTTCTGAAATTAAACATCTTATTTGCAATTTGTAGAGAATGAGTCTACATCAGCCATTCCCCCCCCCCCCCCCTTCTTCCTTAGAATGCAATGGGGATTTAGTGATTCTGGAAAGTGTATGGCAATAATCTAGATATATCTTTTTGAGAAAAAATTAGAAGGCAAGTTTCTACAGTTCTTTCAATCAAACATTTCATTGTAGTATTTGTCTCCCATACAGTGAGATGTCTGATGTAATGATGCAGTATGGCCCAAATATATTTGAAATATTTTCAGTAAGTACAATATTGAACTTTTAAAAAAATGACCGCATACGGTAAATCTTACTCGATTTAACTATTTATATATATTCCTCTACTGAATTTAAGATAAAACCAGGCCATGTTAAAATTGTCAGAATTGTAGCAGTGGTGCATTGACACTGAAAGTGGCATGTTTTAGACAGCAACTTGAGATAAGGTCAGTGGGTACACATAGTTATGGGCTATTGTTATGCCATTGAGAGATTCTTGTTCCAAATAGCTCCTTTCCTCCATTTAGCTTACACATTTGGGAAGCGATAGCCACCAGTAGCCACAAACGTTTGTTTATAGAATGCACGTGCTTATTTATATAATGTGTGGGTCTCACATGGTTAACAAAATGAAACTTTACACTTGCTACACAGTTACACATTTTGGCTAGTTAAAAAGTAAGAAAACTGAAAATATGGAAGGCTATTGAGTAACAGCACTCATGGCCACAATAGTTCATTCTTTGTAACAGTATGTAACAGGTATGTTGGGTTGCTCTGATAGAGTTCGACTAATGTTAACATAAATCTTCACCGCTCAAATGTAATAATAAAGAAAACAATACTTTCACATACTTCAGTTAGTGTAGAAAACTAAATATTCTGAAACAATCTTAAAATGAGGTCAAAATACTGCATCAAGCCTTATAGTTTTAACACTCTTGGCCAAAAATAATTTTCAGTAATACCGTGTTTCCCCCAAAATAAGACCCTGTCTAATATTTTTTTGAACCCTGAAATAAGCAGTTGGCCTTATTGCCATGTGCTCAAAAGCCCAATGGGGCTTATTTTCAGGGGATGTCTTATTTTGAGGAAAACACGGTAGGAAATACACATCTATTTATTTCATATGCCTAAAGGTGACATTTAAGGCCTAAAAATATAATTCTAGAAAATAGATTCCCTATATCTAGTCATTTATTTAGCATTTCACAGGTATAATTTCTTTTGAGTACCAGTTTTAACTATGCTATGACCATAATTATAGAAATATGCTGGTTCTCCCCTTCCAAAAAAACCCCCAATCTTGTGTTAGCTTACAGAATGGCAATCCATTTATTATAAGCTTTTGTGGTTTTTTTTTTTCTTTTGCTTGCAGTAACCTTCATAATAAACATGTGTTTGTTTTTAAGATGCCACAAGACTGTATTCATACCATAGCTGATTATACATATAAGACATCAGGAACACCTCAATTCACATTAAATAATTGCCAAGTGGCAATTGCAGAAAGGGTAGTACTTTCTTCCAGAAGGAATCAAATAGTATTTTGAACTTCCAGTAGCTGACTCTTAGCAGGGCCTGTTGTACAAAACAAGATGACTATACTCAATAAGTTTTGCAGCTTTTAAACATAGGCTTTTATGAGAAGTTAATGTTTCCCGTCTGAATAATAGCAACTTCTGTGAATAGATAAATTGTACATCAAGGAAGACGTCGTTTTGTTTGATGTAAAAGAACAACAAAATTGATTAAACTTGTACAATAGCATACAAGAGAACACATCAGCATAGTTAAACCAGTTTTACAGGATGGTATTTCTTGTGTCTAAGTCAATTTGCACTCTACTGTGCCAAGGTACACTGATTAAAAATGAATGATTTTAAGAGTTATGTAAGATATTTTCTTGCATATCTTCAATTACAAGTTGTGGATCATCCCACAATTATACTTTCTAACCCATTGCTTCATCTGGCCAGCGAGAACAGTCAGTATAGCTGACGATCTAGCTCTATATTAATTTGGAAGTTATCACTTAAAAACCTGTAAGAAATTAAAACAAATGGCATTTTTTGACATCCAGTCTTATTTTTCTTTTTTTTATAGATATAGTCTTTTTATTGAAAAAGTTTTACAAATACAAATTTTCCCATTCCCCCCCCCTTTCCTTCCCTAACCCTCCCTAGCTCCCCTCCTCCCATGACTTCCCCAAGGTGAAATCCAAATCCACATCATATTATATCATACCTTACCTCCCTTCTATTCTCCTCCCCTCCCCGTGTACATTTCTACATAACATTGAACTATTCTATCCCCTATGTACTATACATTTCTACACAACATTCAACTAAAAGCTATCTGATACTTCCTAGTTTGATATTTATTCTGCACATAATCTATCCATTTCTTCCACTCCCATGCATTGGTCTCTTGAGTCCAGTCTTTTAAGTATGCTGATATCTTCGCCATTTCTGCAAAACTGGCCACCTTCAAAGTCCATTCTTCAATAGTAGGCAAAACATCCCTTTTCCAATAATGACCAATCAGTAACCTAGCTGCTGTCACCATGTACAATATCAATTTTGTTTCACCCATTGAAAAACCCTTAACTATACCCAACAAAAACAATTGAGGAGAAAATTGGAGGGTTTTTTTTCAGAACATTTTGCATGACCCACCAAATTTTTATCCAGAAAGCCTTCACTTTCTTGCAAGTCCACCATATATGATAATATGTAGCATCTAAACAATCACATCTCCAACATTTTGGTTGAACATTAGGATACATGCATGACAATTTCTTAGGATCTAAATGCCACCTATAAAACATTTTATAAAAACAGTCTTATTTTTCTTGATTTTGATTGGCTGTCTCTTAACACTTTAAAGGCCAGCTTGACTTTCCCATAACTGTTTTATAGTTACTCCATAGCTGATAACTGACAAAAGAAAACCTGGTTAAGAAATGTTATCAGGATGACAAGATGGGCCTTCTCTTATATGCAAATATTGTCTATGAGCAAAACCACCCAACAGATAAAAATAAATAGCATCCGTTGATTTCCAGATTTTGTTGAACCTAATGACATTCAGGTTTAGGTATATGAGATTTTTTCGCTTATGGACAATGTAAGAATTTTATACTGGCCCAAAATAGCATATTGTGCTATTTTTCCACATGGTAGAAAACAAT
The DNA here is from genome assembly GCA_022577455.1 of Arizona elegans. NCBI lineage: Eukaryota > Metazoa > Chordata > Lepidosauria > Squamata > Colubridae > Arizona > Arizona elegans. The sequence continues at coordinate 15,451,076 of JAKOOJ010000007.1, forward strand.
GTGAAAACATTAAACCGCACAATAGTGTTACATAAAAATAACTATTTAGTATATTTCCTATGTAATTATATGAAAACATGTCTTGAATGTATGTACTTTGTATTGAAATCAGTGGTGGAATTCAATTTTTTTTACTATCGGTTCTGTGGGCGTGGTGTGGCTTGGTGGGCGTGGCAGGGGAAGGATACTGCAAAATCTCCATTCCCACCCCACTCCAGGGGAAGGATACTGCAAAATCCCCATTCCAATCCCACTCTGGGGCCAGCCAGGTGGTGGTATTTGCCAGTTCTCCGAACTACTCAAAATTTCCGCTACTGGTTCTCCAGAACCTGTCAGAACCTACTGAATTTCACCCCAATTGAAATGTAGCTGGCATTACATGCAGTATATACTATATAAAAGTTTTTCACGTAAGTGAAATGAATAGGATCAAATAGTATTGATCTTTCACGTGCAACACAATTCTAGCAAAAACTATTTCAAACTTGTTCAAATTTTATTTTCCAAAAGAAACAGGGTGCTTTTCCAACAATACTAGTTTGGATTTCAAATTTAAAGTAATAGGAGGCAGTGCAGTAAAATTCAATCCAATTCCACTGGTGCCAGGAATATGCGCAAGGACTTTGTGAGTTGTCTTGTAATGTGACAGTTGAGCTGAATTCATCTCCATAAGTACATGTGTATATGAGAACATAAGTGGGTTGCCCGGTTTGAGGTCTTCCCTTTTGTCATATCTGTAAGAGAATGAACAGTGTAAGGTAAGTAAAGACTTGAGCCATACTCCACATTCAGGAGACTTAGGTTATAGCCAAGCAAGAGGGAGGATCGTTATGAAAACAATATAGGAAACAACCATGAAGCAGGAAATAATTACATAGAGCAGGGAGGATTCTTAAAAGGGCATTTGGTAACTGGATGGTAGATTACTTTGTTAAAGAACCTGAATTTTTTAATATAGGATCACGTCAACCATGGCAGAAAACAGGAAGGGAAGGCAGTACATACAGTATTAAAAGCTGTACGTAAAATAATTCCATCACTGTTGGAATAAATGGCAAAGAAGTTATACAGAACAGAATGGGCACAGAAATAGGTGGTTTAAGAATTTGGTGGTTCAGAATCATTTATTAGCCACAAAAAAGCAACATACCATACATAGGTCAGTGGTGTAAAACTCAAGGCCCACGGGCCACATCTGGCCCGCGGGGTGCTTAAATCTGGCCCTGCAAATATCAAAGGACCAGCCCATGGTGCCTCTGCCGGGCAAAACAGGCTGCGGGTGGCCTCCCCTTGGCCCACTTTTGGCCTCCCCGGCTCCAGTAGCACTCTGCTGGCCAAAAATGGGCTACACGGGGGCCTTGCAGGGCCTTGGTGTGGCCTGCTTTTGAGCAGCAGAGTGCTGCAGGAGGCCATGGAGGCAGAAATTGAGACACAGGGAGTGGGTGGGTGGGCACGCACGGTCCCCCCGCCCTCTGTATTGGTTGGCAGGGTGCTGCAGGGGGCATCTGTCTCGTCTCCCCCCCCCACTCCCAGCTGGCCCATGGGGAGAACTACAATGCTGTTCTGTCCCTCAAAGAAATCCAGTTTGACACCCCTGATATAGGTAATGGAACGCTATAGGAAAAATAAAATAGATCTGTAGAATGAGACAGAGCTACCCCCAATTGTAGGTATGGCAATCAGAGGAAGACTAGCAATGGCCAGAGGAAATCTAGTTAAAGTATGTCTCTTGTGTTACCTTCTAAGTTCTCTATTCTTTGAAACAAGTTCCCAACACCTAGAGGCAACACAGCTTATTGAATAGGATTTTGGGAGTTTTTGTCTAGTGAATTATTTAGATCAGGCTACTTGCAGTTTTAGGGCTACAAGCTGCCCCCAACCACTTCCTAGGGCCTATTCTGAATGTAATTGCTGAAAACTGATGGTACTGGTATGATTTTCATTCAAATGAAACAACCAGTAAACTTTCTCCAGCTACTTCCCCACAGAATAAAAATAAAAGTCTCATGTTACCCCTAGTCCTTCTTTTCACTAGACTAGACATATCCAATTTCTGTAACTGTTCTTCATATGTTTTAGCCTCCTAACCATCCTTGTTGCTTTTTCTGCACTCTTTCCAGTGTCTCAACATCTTTTTTATAATATGGTGACCAAAACTGGATGTAATATTCTAAGTATAGTCTTACTAAGGCTTTATAAAATGGTACTAATACTTCATGTGACCTTGATTCTATCCCTGTTAATGCAACCTAGAATTTCATTGGCTTTAGAATATAATTTATATCTTACTTTATATGATATAGTATATAATCTAAATATATTACACTTTATGTATTTATATATTATACTTTATATAATATAGTTTATAATATAATTTATATCTTACTTTATATGATATAGTATATAATCTAAATATATTACACTTTATGTATTTATATATTATATTTTATATAATATAGTTTATAATATAATTTATATCTTACTTTATAAGTAAACAATATAATCCAATGGATTTAGTTCTCTATGAACACACAAAGTAAAAGTGAGCAATTTGTGAATTGTACACAATTTAGAAAGCACATCACTGGAGTTTGGCATCAACTGCCCAGAGCTGATGAATTTGGCAAAAAGGAAATATGGAATGAACCCATGCACTTGGGTTTTGAGTGGAGTCTAAACATTTAAATAACTATTAGCCACCACTACCATTTGTTTACAGAAGAATTTTGCAAGCCAACTGATTCTTCAATCAATTTTATAAATTTCCAGAATGAATCTTACATTCTGCTACTTCAAGATCCTTAGTCTTTTTCATTCTAACAAAGCTGTTACAGGCCTTCAGTGTCTGTATATGTCTTCCTGCTTCATTGGCAAGATAATTTGAGTGGGAGGAAAATTATTCCAATCAACCTCTCTGTCTTCATGCACTGACAATCTCAGCATCCTTCAACAGTGAAAAGGATGGAAGAGAATAGTACTTGTGGAAAGAGGACAGAGACCGAAGGAGCTAATAGGAGAGCCTGACTGGCTGGCTCCAGTTAATCATACCAATTAATGCCTTCAGTCTTGCTTGGTATTTGTTCTGCTCCCATCCATCTTTTCCTTTTAATATTTATGAGCTCAAGAGCTACCAGATTGCTAAATTCTTGTCTGCCAACTTCCAGTCTCACTGAAGAACATATGCAATGAAAATAACATGGCATCTCCAAGTCCCTGGAGCATGCATATAAATGTCATACAATTTGTATAGTACATAACTACTGAACACATGCTGTATCTCATTTCCCCTGTTCCATTCACAGCTCAGCTTTGGTGGATGACTCCCTGTGATTAGGCAAACATTAATACTAACTAAAATCTGCACTCAACTAGTAAACCAGGGTTTCCCGTCAACCAGAAGTGATCGACATTCCATCTTCAAAAGTCACACTTCCTACTAAAGGAACTATATATTCACATAAATTAGAGTAGATAAAGGTGTGGTGCAAAAGCATCTACAAACCAACAAATGGCCATGTTTTAACATTCTAAGTACTATTAATCAGACATGGTGACTATCCAATGTTTTTGTATTACAATTAACAATAGAGAAGTGGTGCATTCCGATTAACCTGATGTAATTATTAAGGTAAGAACGTAGTATATGCATTCACATTAACTAGCCGGAGTGGTTTAACATGTTGTGCAAATGTGGCCTTAAGAGTATAGTCCAAGGAGCCTCTTTTCCATCATCTACAAAAATTTCCTCCTCCTCCAGAGTTTCATATTAGTAACCAGGTTGAAATGTCAGCTTTACCTTTTAATTGAAACAAGAACTTTATGCTAGCTGCTGGGTGAAACTAAACAACTGGCCATGCTTCAGGCAGTGCTTCCCTTTGACTAAGCTGTTATTAGAATACAGATTCTCTTAAATATTATTCTAACATTCCTGACCTGAATAAATCCTTTCATCCCAAATCAAAGCTTATAATGCTAAGAGCATCAATCTTGGCCAGAATCAACTTTTATGTCAAACCTACTGCAGACCATCTTCAAAGCAAGACAATAAAATGTCTGTAATTTTCTTAAGGCTTTGTTATGCAAGAGAATTAAAGATCAGACGGTTCCAATGAATTTATTTTGATCATCAAGTCTTAAATGAAATAATAGAATGGTTCTCCCTCAGATCATCTCAGATCAAGCATGGAGTGTAGGCTACCTGAAAGGCCATTTGAGATCCTCAGAGGCAGCTTGCTTACTTACTTCTCTGCTTGTGGTTGTGTCTACACAGAATAGGCTACAACTGATTTTCTATTTTGTGAGGTATTTCCTTCACCATAATATTCAGGCAATGTGGATGGATGGCCAGAATAATTGGTAGCTCATTTTAGACAATTTATATCACTACTTACTGAGGATATAGAGTGGTCTGGATAGCAGTCACTGAATCAGATTGTAAGGATGTAACTTTAGCAATTACTTGTCTTATTCTGTATTCTTTTTGGTTACTGACTTCAAGGAGAATGTGCATGGATAAGGACTAACAATTGTTTATTTGTGTGTTGCTCTCTTTTAGCTGATTAAACAAACCAGAATAGAGATTAAGAAAAGTGATCAACAGTATCTTGTGAATGAGAAGTACTGACTTTTAGTTAAAGGAGGCTTAAGTGTCTCTTAAAGAGAGCCAATTTGGCATAGTGGTTAAAGCACCAAGATAGACAATGACTTCTAGTCACATTTTAGGCACAAATTCTGGGACCAATCTCTCTCAGCCCTAGAAAGAAAGACATGGCACTATTTCCCCAAAAAATCTTGCCAAGAAACAGCAAGGAACAAAACTCTCTTAACAAACAAACAATAAAACCCTCTTGACCTACAAAATATATGTATTTCAATCAAACTTTCAGCCAAGAAATTGAATTGAGACTGTTATGAACACCTTAGTGTTTGATCCACAACAAAAACTAAAACATACTGCCCTACTGGTTCTCCCAGATTTTTTCAATATGGGATTATTCTCCACTGTCTTTGCAGTGGTTCTGGTCCTTTCTGCTGAATCGTGTGCAGAAAGAGACTAGTGTCTCACAGGGATCTGTCATGCTCTTCAAATATCTATATAAAATAATTAGGGAAGGTCAGTTGGAGCTTTAGTGTAGGGCAGTGATGGTGAACCTTTTAGGCACAAAGTGCCCAAGCTGGAAGGAGTGCACTCACATGCACGCCCACGCACGCACCCCAGAATGCTGGAAACCCAATGACCAGCTGGATGGTGCATGCATGCATCGGAAACGTGACGATCAGCTGGCTGAGTTGGGAAGACAGCGCTTGTGCCCACAAAAAGGACTCTGTGTACCACCTCTGGCACACATGCCATAGGTTCGCCATCACGTGTGTAGGGTTCAAGGGATATGTTGATGATATTGTTTCTACTGCTTTTTATCATCCAACTCTGATACCTAAGTTCATTAACAGACTGAAATTATCCAAACTGAAATTAAATCCAGGCACGGCAAAGATGTGGTTGGTTAAATGAAAACTGAATGGCTGAGATTCAACCTTTTGGGGATGAAGCTACACTTCTCCTATAGATCAAGTAAGGAGTCCAGAGTGCCCAACCTGCTCCTTGCTGCCAACTGGAACTGCAGGTGACACCTCTACTGAGAAAATTTGCACAAGTAAGGCTCATGACCTTCCAAATGAGTCAAATTTGGGCATCCTAAATTCTATGAAATACCTTGCATAGATTAGCATGGAAAATCATCCAGAAACTTAGTTGTAACTAATGGAAAATGTCGCCAGAAGGCTACAAACCTGTGCAAATTATGGAGGTCATGTAGTACCCATGCCAAAACATGGCCTATTACTTATAAGGCAAATATTGTTGGTATTAACATTGAGAAGCATGACCAATCATTGGGATCTATATGGAAAGCCCTTCTGAAAATGCCCTTGCTATCAGAGAATCATCTAACTGGCATGTAGGAAAAGGCCTTCTCCTGAACGTCTTTCAAACTCCCTCTGGAGCTGCATTTAATCACCACGATTTCAGTGTACAGAAAGGCAATAAAGGCATATCTTTTTATCCAGGGTTTTATCTTTTAATTAGTTTAGTATTTGTTTTAATATTTTTAAACCTTTTTAGGTATCCCAAATGCTTGCCTAAACAGAAAGAGAAGCTATAAAACAAATAAGTGGATTTGCATATATTTAATTGATGATTGAGATTTTTGAATGAGTAGTACACCCTGATTTTGGAATATGCAACCTATTTACCCAGATTTCTATTACTGTAATTTGGCAACAACTAGGGTTAACTTCAAGTTTTTCTACCTTTGCACACAGAAGTATCCCAGATTTATAGTAATTGAAAAATATATTCCTTTGTTGTTTGCAAAAATCTAATAAACTATTTTAGACATCTGCTTACAACTGCAAAATTACTTTGATGTTATGAACAAAATGTAAAGAAACTATAAAAAGCTTGTTTTTAATTGGTGGTTTGCCAGGAGGTAGCTTGAATTTAGGTACATATCTTGTATAAAAGCAGGAGCTCCTCATTTGAAACTAAATAACCAAGACACACAAAAGTAATTTCTGACACACCTCTCAAATTAAAGGGGATCTGTTTAAATATAAATACCCTTTGGTCTAATGAACACTCTGGAATACCGAAAGCAAATGTCCTTATTTAGGACAAGAGGCTATCAGGCCATGCACCAGGCTAGGCAGAATTTTGATGTCTGGTAGCTATATTTAATATTTTGGAATGGCAGAGGTGGATAGTGATGAAAAAAGTGGAGCTTTTTCCCTGTACTAGGTTTGCAGTACAATGGTTGTGGTTTTCCACCTCAAAATGGTCAGAGTAATAGTGAAGTAATAGAGGGCTATAGAGATGAACAAAAACTAAATTTGGAGGCCACTCAATACACACTCCTGCCTCACAGAAGCTAATGAGATTTAAAAAGTAGCCTTACCCAACCTTGCTAGGAAATCAGAGGTGGACAATCTGTGACCTTTCAAAGAGGTTGCTGAAAATCGATGCCCACCATCGTCCACTATTGGTTAAGCTCACCAGGATAACCTGGGAGTTGTAGTTATGTTTAGAAGGTCACAGGTTCTTTTAATCTGATGTATATAATAGGGCCGTGATGGTGAACCTATGGTACACGTACCCGAAGTGGCACACAGAGCCATGTCGCCTGGCACGCACAGCGTAGCCTGTTCTTCTTCTGGGTTTCTGGTGTGCATTCATGTGCGATGATCAGCTGGCTTTTTTGCATGTCGCAGTGCCGGAAACTGGGAGAGCTGGTCTTCCATTTTCCTGCATGAGCATGCGCGCCAACTAGCTGATCATCGTGCGTGCGCATCAGAAACCCGAAAGAATAGCTGGCTAAAACAGGAAATTCAGTAGCTGAAACTGGATGTTCATTTTCGGGCGCACACATGCGCCCTGGACAGTTCCTCTTCCAGGTTGTGGCCCAGACGTGTGTGCGTGCTCCCTTTTCAGCACTCAGTGCCAAAAAAGTTCACCATCACTGTAATAGGATATCAGTTTTAGATTATCTGCATGTTGGTTTCTATTTTATGCTTGGCACCTCATCTTCACTGGAAAGAGAAGAACTATTAGGAGACAAGGAATAGACAACCTGACCTTTCCTTGTGTGTTGATGAATTCCTAGGCAACATTCTGACTAAGAGTTTGAAGAATATTAGCCCTGAATAGACAAAAATAAATTTAAGAGCAAGAGATCATCACGATGATCATCTCATTTGTATATAACAGAGGTGTTCAACCTTGGTAACTTTTAAGACTTGTGGACTTCAATGCTTATAATTCCCCTATGACTGGCTGGGAAATTCTGGGAGTTGAAGTCAAAAATTCTTAAAAGTTGCCAAGGTTGGACACCTCTGATATATAACAAACTGCAAAAAAAAAAAAAAAAAAAGTCTTCCTTTATACATACGTAAACACACACAATAGACTTACTTCCAATCCAAATTGACTTCTAAAAATCGAGACACACCAGTCTGTGCCGCAGCCCCATCAATGTGGACAGAAACATCTGCAGAAAAACAAAACAAAATAAAAAAAACCCAAAACCAATATATGTGAAAACAAGGAGAGATTCCAGTCTATACTCATGGGCAAGCTTGCGGATTTGTATTTATTTTATTCTTTGAAAAAAAAAAAATCCTAAATTCCAAAAACTGAAGTAGAAAACATTGGCCTGCCTATTGTACTGGAGATGCTAGGTGTGGAATATATATACGTACTTAAAATTAATGAATAAGGTGCTCAACCTAGAATTTAGCCCATTTTTTTAAAAAAAAATGAATTAAAGGAGCAGTTCACGTGAGAAAAAAAAAAGCAAAGCACCAACATCTAGTGACTTATTTACTGACAGAAGTGCCTTTGGGCCTCAACAAAATGAAAACAGCACTTTCTGTGGAAGTTATCTCCTGTTCATTCTTTCACTGCTTGGATATCTGGAAAGAGGCTCTGAAACAGCCATATTGAGTATTCAAAATACCCCTCAATGTATTGTCTGAGAAGATTCTTTGCTGAGCTCACCACATGCCTGTTACTGTATACTTAATTTAATTTAATTAATTAAATTTATATGCCACCCCTCTCCGAAGACTCTGAAGACTCAGGGCAGCTACTTGCATAGCCCTTGCAAACCCCTTCCTATATAGCTTCGCAAAGGCTCTGCTAAGAATGACAAACTTTCCATCACTTGATTGCCAACTGTCAGAATACAAAGATCAAATACGACCTTGACTTACGACCACAACTGAGCCCAAAATTTCTGTTGTTAAGTGAGATGTTTGTTACATTTTTGCCCCACTTTACAACCTTTCTTGCCTCTGTTGTTAAGTGAATCACTGCAGTTGATAGGTTAGTAACCCCGGTGGTTAAGTGAATCTGGCTTCCCCATAGACTTTGCTTGTCAGGAGGTTGCAAAAGACGATCACATGATTTTGGGACACAACAATGGTCATAGATATGAACTAAAATGGCCAAGCATCTGAACTTTGGTCACATGATCATGGGGATGCTGCAAAGTGTGAAAAAATGGTCACAAGTCACTTTTTTTCAGTGCCGTTGTAACTTTGAATGGTCACTAAATGAACTGTTGTAAGTCGAAGACTATCTGGACTGGGGTCATCAAATGAAAGTGGCTGCAAGACTTAGAACAGGTACAGGAAAACACTTCTTGCACAGAATGAAATAATTCTTGGCATTTGTTATGCCAAGACATAGCAATGATGGCCCCTTACTTGGATGGCTTTAAAAGCAGATTGGATAAATCCAAGCAGGACAAGTCTATTAAGGGATAATTGTTTAACATCATCTCTGGGTTGGGTGGGTGCAGAATGCCTCCAAGTGCCACTTGCAGAGAAACAATAGAAGGATAGGGGTAGCTCTCTATTGCCTGCTTATGAGTCCTCACTATAATATAAATTATATGGCAATGCCTATCTGAATGTAAGAAAATATATGGCATTGCCATATTATTCATAGTAAAGTGCATGAGTGCACACACTCTTCTTAACATCACAGTTAACAATCTCCATTCCCAGTACTGTCACCATTGTTAAAGAAGCTAATTTGATAATATGTACCAACATCATAGAGGGATGTGGTGGCTCAGTGGCTAAGACACTGAGCTTGTCGATCAGAAAGGTCGGCAGTTTCAGCGGTTCGAATCCCTAGTGCCGCATAATGGGGTGAGCTCCCGTTACTTGTCCCAACTTCTGCCAAGCTAGCAGTTTGAAAGCACGTAAAAAATGGAAGTAGTAAAATTGGGACCACCTTTGGTGAGAAGGTAACAGCATTCCTTGAGCCTTTGGCATTTAGTCATGCCGGCCACATGACCACGGAAACATCTTCAGACAGCGCTGGCTCTTTGGCTTTAAAACGGAGATCAGCATTGCCCCTTAAGAGTCAGGAACGACTAGCACATATGTGCGAGGGGAACCTTTACCAACATCATGCCCTCTTTACGCCACTTAACATATGTAAAGGGCTACAGGTTTCAGGACCATGCTGTCTGGGGGAACTCTGACACTTTAATCCACACACCTTCCAGTTGCCAAGGTTAAGGAACACCGTTCTATGTTATTAACATCCTATTCCTAATTTATTTATTTATTTGATTGATTTATATGCCGCCCTTCTCCGGAGACTCAGGGCGGCTTACAATGCTTTTAAGCAACAGCCTTCATACTTTTGTATATACCTGCTTAGTAGGGCTTTTGGCCCCCCCCCCAAGCGGTGTTCTATTTTATACAAAGTCAGCTTATTGCCCCCACAAATTGGGTCCTCATTTTACCTACCTCGAAAGGATGGAAGGCTGAGTCAACCTTGAGCCTGGTGAGAATTGAACTTTAACAGTAGTTTAGTCCACTGCACCACCATGCCATGAATTGCCTTCATGGCACGGTTCCTCCAATTCCACAGGGGGTTCAAAATGTACGCAAATGTGTAATTGAGGACCCAGTTTGTGGGGGCAATAAGCTGACTTTGTATAAAATATACAAAAGTATGAAGGCTATTGCTTAATGCATTGTAAGGCGCCCTGAGTCTCCGGAGAAGGGCGGCATATAAATCAAATAAAAAAAAAAAAATCATAGGGCCTTCCAACTTATTTTGCTTTGTGAGCTGTGTTGTCTTCCTCACACCCTATCACAGGTCACACCCTCAAAATGGGAAAAGGCAGAGTAAGGCTTAAAAGAACAAGCTTTAAAGCTGCCACTTTTATCTCTTGAAACCTCACAGAGTGCAGCAACAAAAAAAATGCCCCGTGTGTTTAGTTTCATTCAATCTGCAGAAGGGGCTTGAAAAGGTACCAAGCCACCAGGTGACTTTTTTTTTTATCAACCCAGTTTTACTCACCTGCTGTTGGAGGTACCAGCTGGTGTAGTTTTTGCATAGCAACTCCTCCAGGGTAATTGAAGTGGGACACATAGAGCGATGCTCCTGAGTAAGCAGCATTAGCAAAGAGGTGTGCTATAACAAACAGAGTGCCTAATTTGTATAACCATGATTTCTTGTAATTGTTTAGACTGTGTAGGAAAGAAAAATAGCATATTTAGTGGGCACAATATTTCCGACTCCAATACACGGCTGTTGAAAGATCACACTGAACGTTAGGTGATATGAACTGTAAATATCATTTTTGTATCATATTGAACTTGTTTACTATCAGAGGCAAGAGCCCTGGGATTACATCCTACATGCACAACAATTCTGCTCTGAAATTTGCATGTCCATCTTCAGTTAAAGTGTGCTTCAGCATGATACTCAAACCCTGAACTGCAATTAACCCTAGCTCTAAAACACAGGTCAAAATCAACCTGATTTAGAATATTATACACTGTTCTAGTCAATTTATTCAGGTTGATACAAAAATGAAAGTAAAACTTTGCAATCTTGGAAGAAGTTCAAACTTTTAGTGCAGAGGTTCCCAACCCCTCGGATGCGGAACTTGTTGAGGACTGGGCAACACGAGTGGCGAGCATGCAAAGCTTCATTTGCAAATGTGCAGGATTAAGTTGTGCATGGAAAACGATCCTCTCCACCCTCCCCCATCCCTTCCCCCCTCCCAATCCATGGAGCCAGAAAGGTTTCGGACTGCTGTTTTACTGGACTTTAAAGAGCAACAGGGGGACAGAATTTACTATATATAATATGCACTAACAAAATGAGATTTGTTTTTATGGGGAATTTTTTTTCATCCTTTGTAAAGGCAGAGGTTAGTTTGCTGTGGTTTAAAATTCATAGGACTAAACAGCTTGCATATTTTCTAATCCAAAAGGTCGTGGGAAATGTCACTCTTCATCCATTTTACATCTTATTCACTCTCATCAGGTCTTAAGACCAATATTAAGTGCCTGGTGCCCTGAGGGAATGACAAAATAGGAATCTTTTATTCCAAGTCAGCCTTTCCCAATCCAGGGCCCACAAGATGATTAAGACTCCCAGAATTCCTATCATGGTTATTTGGAGAACAATATGATTGGTAAACTAGCAAGCGGTGAATAATGAAGTCAAGATCTTGAAACAGAAATTAAATATATTATGTATAAGTATACTTACATTCGAGAGCAGCCTTTGGCAGCCACTATATTCAAAACTGGAAATGTGTATATTATAAACCGCAGTTCTTTGTGTGGGAGAAAGGAATACAAGAAAATAAAACCAAGCGAGGGTAGAATTAATACCCAACATCTTCGGTCTACTGCTCCTAGTAGTAGAAATACAATACTGCAACCCAGAGCGCGAGGCAAGGCAGAGTAAAAATACCATAAAAATGGTGAGGTCTTTAAAAAGACAGTTAAGGAATTTTTTTTAATTAAAAATGACTATTTGAATTAATCATTTTCTCAGTGTGGTATCTTCTACATTTCCAAAATTGTCTAGACCGGTGTTTCTCAGCCTTGGAAGCTTGAAGATGGGTGGACTTCAACTCCCAGAATCGTCCACCCATCTTCAAGCTTCCAAGGCTGAGAAACACTGGTCTAGAACATCGTATAGCCACTTTAAACTTTCTAGAAAAAATACCTGTTTTTCAATGTTTTCTTATGTTTTTGTTTCTTTGCTGCATAAATAAGCTACTTTATCACACATAACATTATAAAATATATACAGTGAGATACAAAATCACTTCTTTTAGTACTTGTATGAAAAAAGTAAAAAGCATGTATGCTAATGCACCCACACATAAACATCCCCCGTTCCCAATTACCTCACCTCAGACGCCCCTAATTTGTCACAGAAGAACTCGTGAGCTAAGTCTAGACTTTTATTTAACCAACAAAAACCACACAATACATTGTGTGAAGAGAATCACAGATTTAGCGGAATTCCATTGTTTGAGATACAATGCATCGTAGGTTAACAATTTTTGAACTGAGGTACCTCAAATGGGCTAACTTAAGAATACATTCAAAATTTGGGACCCATGACTTCAAAGGGAATGGTTACTCAGTGCTACTAGCTGCTGCTGCTACACTGCTAGGCTTCTGCTGCGATTACATGATCTTCATTTTCAACATTCTGTGACAGTTTCCCAGCCAGTCCCACAACACCTCACACCTTCTCCAACCCAGCAGCAGTCACCTGCTGCAAAGGGAAAAGAAGGGAGAAATGAAGGAACAAGGAGAAAGGAGCCTTCACACACCTTTTCTGGACCATGTCCTCCATGTGTGCCCTCCCTACCTGTGCCACCTCCCAACAACTCCCTGATTCACACAGCACCTTTCTTGTCAGGGTGGCAATTAATCCCATTCTGCTTTTGGGTAATTGCAACTTGATTTAGAGAAGTGGATCGAGGCTTTTCCCTTGAAGCAAACTTTAAGAAAATAAATTAATCCCATTCTGCTTTTTGGTAATTGCACCTTGATTTAGAGAAGTGGATCGAGGCTTTTCCCTTGAAGCATACTTTAAGAAAATAAACCCGAAGATATATTTTCTAAGAAAAACTCATTTATTTGTTATAAAAAAAATAAAACATCTTACTAATCTAATTAGTTACATCTTGGAAAAGCTTTCCCGGCCACCTCTCCTGGCCGGAGAACAAAGAAAGATAGAAGAAAGTGAAAGAATGTAGACATGTGCAGTTAGCTTACTGATAAGAACTTGGCAAGCTATGGTAAGTCGTAGAGTTCAAAAATAAGAGCTCATCTGGTAAATAGAAAAACACAGTGACATTTCTTACACTCCCAGTCACGCCCTTCCCAAACTATGTTGCTCACCCATATGACCTCCCCAATCAATATGATACCCAGGGGTGGGATTCCGCCAGTTTGCATCAGTTGGGGCAAACCGGATGTTAATTTTAATCTGGTTCACCAAACCGGTTGTTCCAAGGACTGGCTGACCCCGCCCGCCCCGCCCCACCCCTCCCATGTGCAGGGTGCATGCAGAGGCTCTGGGAGGGTGAAAAACACGGAGGGCCTCTGCTGCACAGGGGAGGCCGTTTTCGCCCTTTGTGGACTCTGCCCCTATCAACAAGCATAGAATTGACACCAGCAAAAAAAAGCAGCAATGCACTCGCTTTAACAAAATCTATAAAAATATAACAACAAAAGCACCGTTTCGTCTGTTAAATTGAAGCCTTTTTCATAATGAAAAATGAACTGCCCCCTGAGATACAAAATATCCCTGATCTCCGTGCTTTCCGCCGTGCCCTCAAAACCCTGATGTTCCAACAGGCGGGGCTAAACATATGGACATGTGAATGTTTTTAAAATGTTATCTAATTTTAGGTTCTATTTAATTGGGCCAAACTATGTTATAATAATAATTTTAATTAGCAATTTTATGATATTTGTGTATCTATATTTTTCTTGACTGTACACCGCCTTGAGTCCTACGGGAGTAAGGCGGTATAGAAAATAAATAAATAAATAAATAAATAAATAAATAAATAAATAAATAAAGCACACTTTTTGCTATCTGCTTGCAAAGCTGGTTGAAGAACAAGACAACATAGCTTTTGGACTTGGCAATCCAAAAAGTTATAATTATGCTATCAGTTATGTACTGTTCTGCCTTATGTACCCCTTTCCATTTGGAAATTTGTCAAAAAAAAAAAAAAACAGCATAACACAAGGTACATGCATTGAATAATGCACACTTTCATTTGATAACTAGCCTAAAAAAACAAAAACAAAAGACATGCAAAAATAATGGGGATTTTATTGGAACCTGTGAACTCTAATTTTCAATTAGGAAAAGGTAAAAAAAGTTATGCCTATTATGCAAACAACAGTACACAATGATGCTTAAGCTTGTGAACCATTTTGAATTGTCATTATTTCTATATAAGTACGACATAAAACATGATCTAACCTCTACACAATTCCTAAAAGTGGATAGAGAGAAAGCAATTAAACAAGTCACAAACTTTTAAGCACCACTGTATGTTTTCTTAACTCATCCCCACTACCACCCTGTCCCTTACCTCACCTTATTGCACATGACAGCAAAGATGGATCAGTGCCTCCTGTTGTATTAGCCAATGTGCTTTCTGAATCTTCCTAGCTTGGAGAATTAAAACAATATCAAGCCACAGAATGAGCTACACTGGGATGTTCAAACTTTTGAACTATTGTTCCGAGCTTGCAACACTGAAAGCAGCCATTTGAAATTCAGTCACTTGTGTGCAACTTCTGAGGATTTAAAGCTCCAGATTCAGTAAGAGAGAAAGTCTGTTTTAAGGCTGATATGAATCTTCCTATTGAGTGAAGTGAACTTTGTAGCACCAATTATGATCATGTCCTTTTTATAAGTGATCATTTCCATGTCACTTTGAAAGTGACAAATTTGGGCTGAAAAACAAAACAAAACCAGTATTAACTGGCCTGAGCTACTGAGCTCATCACTATTCTCTCCATTCCAATACTCACACCCTTCTATAGGAGCTGGAACCTTGCATGACAACAATTTTCTACCACCAAAGGTATCCACAGATATCAGGAGAATAAGATGAGAAATGTGGAATCAGGTGTAAGAAATAAAAATGGCTGAAGACATTTAAGATTTAGTTCCATACAAATTTCAATTCTTGCTATGACAAGAAAGTGATGTGGCTTGGAAAGGATGCAAAATAAAAGAATTTTCATGACAAGACTTTTTACCTCATCTAGCTATTTCCAGTTATTCCTTCTCACATTGTGAATATTGAACTCATTTAAATTGTGCTACAGAATTCTATCTCCTCCATGTTTAAAAGGATACTCCCCAGTTGGAGCTTTTATTTAAGACAATGTTATACCAAAGTACTTTTCCCTCAGGCCATAAGAGCTGCCTCCAAAACACAGAATCCACAGCCACTGTGAGTCCTAAAAGGAGAAAAGAGCCAAAAGTGAGGAGCTATGCAAAAATCACTTCAATGTCAGTTCAACATGCCTTGAACCAATAAATACGACTGTCATTCCAGAACTGGATGGAAATCAGCCCATTACCTGAAATATTGATTTGACTGCACAGCCTGCAGAATCACAAGGCTGTGACTTGAAAGGGGCTGTAATTATTGCCCCTTCTGCCTTAAGTTAAATACATTGGTTTGATTTCATAGGATTAAAAACATGGAGGCAAGATCTGCCATTCAGATAGGACTTTGGGAGACACCCAGGGATCCACATCGAATTAGCAAGGGAGCCTCTATGTGCAACAGAACTGGCTGGTTCTCTTTTGTATTAAATACATTGCCATTTACTGTAGGACCTGACTAGGTGGCTCAGTGGCTAAGACACTGAGCTCGTCAATCAGAAAGGTTGGCAATTTGGTGGTTCGAATCCCTAGTACAGGTCTCCTGTGTGAGCAGGGGGTTGGACTAGATGACCTCCAAGGTCACTTCCAACTCTGTTACTGTTAAACCTTCTTATAAGATAACTAAGTCCACAGGCTAAGATGATCTACTTGCACAATTGATGAACAAAGAGCAGAGTCCCACAAAGGACTATATAACTGCACACTAAACCAAGTGCAGAATTTTTCCATCTTTTAAAATGAGGAGTAGAGTAGAGTAGTGTAGAAGTGAAGTGAAGTGAATTCTTTATTAGCCAAGTGTGATTGGACACACAAGGAATTTGTCTTTGGTGTATATGCTCTCTGTGTACATAAAAGAAAAGATACATTCGTCAAGAATCGTAAGGTACAACACTTAATGAAGTAATGTCATTAAAAGTTTTGCAATGTAGTTTTAGAAGAGCCACTTTTGAAGGAAATCCCACTAATTCGAAACCACACTCACCTAGCCAAAAAGCCCCTGCAGGAGCAGCATAGAAAAGCATTTTCATAACGGAAAGTTTTTTATTCAATAGAGTGATCAGCAGCATAAGACCCAGGAATATGCAAAGCTCTGCTCTGAAGACAATGATTGCCAAAGCCGAGAACCAAATAAACGAACAGTGCTTTTGTTGCATCCAAGATGTAACTGCTAGTAAAACTGATTAACAAATGAACAGACAAATCGGGTATTAATAACTTAGCTTGTTGGTCATGGTCAGAATCTAAATATAGCAAAACAGTTACTGTATTTTTTGGAGTATAGGACGCACTTTTCCCCCCCCTAAAAGAGGGTGAAAATTTGGATGTGTCTTATACACCAAATGTAGTCCCGCCCACCCACCGGCCCCCACCCACCGGCCTCCGCACATCGCGTTTTATACCTGTTCCAGGCTGCAGTCATTGCCACAGACCATAGCCTCCAAAAGCCCCATTCAAGGCTGCGGTGATTGCCAAAGCACATCGCCGCCGATCGCCACCCGAAAATGTGACGCCAAAAACGGGGTGTGTGGAGGTCTAAAATGCAGCCTCTCAAACGGAGCTTTCGGAGGGCTAAAACGCAGCCTCTCAAATGCGTGCGCTCACAACCAGTGAACCTGTTGCTAAAGTTCATCTCTGGGAACAGCTGATTGGGGGGGGGGTATTTCAGGAGGCGATCCACCCACCAATCAGCTGTTCATGCTGAATCAGGCTAATATACCTGTCCCAGGTTGTTTGCTAAGGACGCAAGCCAGATGGATGCTGGTAGGCAGAATTTTTTTTTTCCTTATTTTCCTCCCCAAAATCTAATGTGCGTCTTATATTCCAGTGCATCTTATAGTCTGAAAAATATGGTAACAAGCCTGCTACATAATCAAAATCAAACTTTCAGTAAATTTTTTAAGTTCATTCTACTTAAAGCATATTGTAGGATTATAAATTGCACCATTGGAAGAGAATGATTGGAGGTGGGGAATACACATACCATTCTAAAGAGAGAGAGTGCTACAGGTTGGAGTAAGGATCTCAAATCAGTTGGGCCAGAACTTCCTGATTTATTTTACCTTTTGTGTTTGGGAGTGGAGATGGTTACTAAATAATATTAAGCCTATTTTAGGTTCTCTTTTTTCCTGGTATTTTATGTTTCTGATTTTCAATAATTGTAGTGGGAAGGGAGTTCAAAAATGTATGGTCTCCCATCCAGGGGTGAAATGCTCCCGGTTTGGACCGGATCGCCTGATCCGGTAGCGATGGCGGTAGGTGGTTCGGAGAACTGGTAGCAGAAATCCCTGCCCACCCCCCCCCGCCCAGCTGAGCCGCGCAATCATCAGAGGCTTTTTTTTTTCTTTTAAAAGCATTTTTTCTACAAATGCTTTAAAAAAAAAAGCCTCTGATGATTGTGTGGCTCAGCTGGGGTCATCAGAGCCTTTTAAAAGCCAAAGAGGTTGTAGAAAAAATGCTTTTAAAAGGCTCTGACGATCCCATCTGAGTTGCCTGATCATCAGAGCCTTTTAAAAACATTTTTTCCTGCAACCTCTTCAGCCGAAGAGGTTGTAGGGAAAAAAAATGCTTTTAAAAGCCTCTGATGATCCCAGATGAGTTGCCTGATCGTCAGAGCCTTTTAAAAACATTTTTTCCTGCAACCTCTTCAGCCGAAGAGGTTGTAGGGAAAAAAAATGCTTTTAAAAGCTTCTGATGATCCCAGATGAGTTGCCTGATCGTCAGAGCCTTTTAAAAGCATATTTTTACAACCTCTTCGGCCGAAGAGGTTGTAAAAAAAATGCTTTTAAAAGTAAAAAAAAAAAAAAAAAGTTGGCCATGCCCACCCAGTCACATTACCCCCCTCCCACCAAGCCACGCTCAAAGAACCGGTAGTAACTAATTTTACATTTCACCACTGCTCCCATCCTATAGCTTGGTGGATTTAGCAGCTCCCATCCTTGACTTATACACCTCAGACATCGAGGGCATTTGTGTCTGCTGGCCTTCTCAGCAGTGGGCAAGACAACATCTCAAGCCAATCACAACCCCATTGCTACATGTCATTGTGAACACTGCTTTAGCATTATTTACCCATCAAGGAAGGTTTTGAAAAGCACGCTCAGTACTTACCAATAGGCAGCGCAAATACATTGGGGAGGGTACGAGTGCAGTAAAACATCAGGTGGAATTGAGTAGCTGTTATTAGGCAGAAAATCAGGGATACAGTAAAACCAAACTGCTTTCTCACTTCTTTGTGTAGCCGCCATAGGGCATAAATCACTGTCAAGCCTAGGGTTCCTCGGACTGATGGCAAAATAACAGGAATAACAATGAAAAATCAGGTTTATTATCTGTAATAGAAATAATAACAGGTAATGTTCACAGTCTAAGTGACTTTGGCTACATATAACAGTATTAGAAATTACAATGATTTACAATGCAATAAAAATAAACTTCAAGAAACGTGGCTCTATCTCATACCTATCAGCTGGGAGTAGAACTTTGACATTTGTAAAAGGGACAATATATAGATGGCTGGACTGGAAAGAAGAGCAATAAAAATTGGACCAATGAATGTTCTCGGGACAACTCCAGGAAATTCATGATGATCATACTGCAATAAAAAAAATCCATAACACAGATATATAGAAATAATTGCAAAAAGAAATTCTATAATTTTATTATACTTCTTTAGTTAAAAAAGAGCAAAGGTAATCCAAATTAGTCATCAATGTTTGCTCCAAAATTGATACGGAAGACACCAGTGGAATAATTCCTGGAGATTTAACTGAAAATAAATGAGGAGATAACAATGCCTCCAAAAATCAAAAAGCATGGGGAACTCTGAGGACTGCATATATGGGTAAGTGGAGGCTACACATGGCCTGCAGATTACCCAGCAGTTTTTTTTAATACAGTTGGTGAACAAAGTACTAGAATTAAACACTTAATCCTGGATAATTCCTCAATCAGATAATCCACAATGGCACAAATTTCTTTTAATCCAGCTAAATGATTAGCTATTGTTTCTATTCTTCTATATTCATGTAAAAATATGACAGGCAATAATAATGTTGGGCACAATAGAGTATTAGTATAATTACAAATGCTAAGATGCGACTGGCTTTGAAAATAACTCTGTAGCAAACTAAATTTAAAAGAGAACAATCAGAAAGTAACAAGATTTACCTTATCTAATTCCAGCTTCTCATACAAAATGTCATGTATAGCTTGAAGATTAAAGCTCTCCTCTACTTTTGTAAATGGGCACACAACTAAGTGAACGAAGGCAACAGCAACTATCAGTAGTAGCAGCCATGGTTGCCCTTGCGAAGGTTTCTTCTCAGCCATTCTGTATCCAAAATTCCCATCTACATTATTAATTTGGGAAGAAAAAAATCAGAATGAGAAAAAACATCTGACGTATAAGGCAGACATTGAGCATACAGCAAAATGAAGATCAGACCTGGATAAGCACTAACATTTTACCTGTCAGTCAATGCTTTGACTTATTTCCTGAAAATTAATGAAGCTAGGTTTAACTGTAGCAGCTTCCTGGCTGCTCTTTCCAATTACACTATTGCTCTCCTCTGCTGAAGGACAGAACAGCAATCTAGAATTGTCCTAGGGCAGGGGTCAGCAACCTGTGGCTCTGGAGCTGTGTGTGGCTCTTTCATCCCTCTGCTGCAGCTCTCTGTTGCTCAAAATATGTGTCACAACCACCAATGTGGGACACCCACCGGCACATGATTTATTGAACTTTTCAACTCCCGGTAGGCTAACCGTGAATAAATCCAAGAAAAGAAAAAAGTTTCAGAAGAAAATAGAACATTTCATTCAACTACATATGTTAGTTTTGTGGCCGCTCAGGAAATAGTTAGGCACGGGAAGGGTTTTGTGGCTCCTGGTGTTTTCTTTTCTTTGGGAAATGGGTCCAAACGGCTCTTTTGAGTGTTTAAGGTTGCCGACCTCTGTTCTAGGGCCTAGAACAATTCTAGGTTGCTATTCTATTCTTTAATAGAATATTAAATCTAGGCCTTCAAACTACCTTGCTCTCCCATTGCTAATACTAGTCAATTACATCTGCAAAAAGGGACTGAAAAAGGCACAAGGCATTTAACCACCACCACGACCTTGTTCTTTCAGAAAACATGTTTTGAGATAAAAGTATTCCCCTTTTGATATTAAAAAAATAGGCACTGTTTTGGACGTCCCCCTTCTCCAAGGTTTACCAAGTGCAGAAGCAGTCAGAGGTCAAATCTTGGAACCACGCTGAAATTTCCCAGCTTTAGAAACCTTAAAATCAGAACATTCTAGTTTGCCATTGATCCATTTTTCAGTATGTATTTTATACCAGAGAGACTTAGGGAGAAGGGGTTGAAGTAGCAAGAAACTTTGGAGGAGAGTGACCATGTCATATTAGAATTCAATGTAATACAAACACAAACCATAGAACAAAATCAAAGCAGCGTCTTAGTCATTAAAAAAGCTGATTTCAACAAACTTAGATAGATCTTGGGAAGGATTTCATGGATGAAAATCTTAAAGGGGAAAACTCAGTAAGCTTGAGAAACTCTGAAAAAAATGTGATTATAGCTCAGTGCACCACAATACCACTGAAAAAGAAAAATAAGAAACCCAAGAAGAAACCAGCATGGCTGCATAAGGAAGTCTCTGATAAACTGGAAGACTAAAGGGTAAGTATAAAAAGTGAAAAGAGGGACACATATCTAAGGCAGAATACCAGCATATAGCCCAAATCTATAAAGTTGAAGTCAAAAATAATTTTAAAAGTTTTTTTTTTTCAAGATGTAAAAACTAAGAAAAAAGTCAAGGAAACTATTGGTGCATTAATGGGAGAAGATAGCAAGGAAGTGATGATCAGCATAGGGAAAGCAAAGCTTCTCTCTGTACTTAAGAGTGCAGAGAAAAGAAACAAAAATACCATTATTAGGGGACTGGAGGCTAAAACACATGAATGGTTGCAGGAATTGGATGTCTATTCTAGTAAAAAGAAAGACAGGGGTGACATGATAGCACTATTCTAATATTTGAGGGGCTTCCTCAAAGAAGAGGGGTCAACCTATTTTCCAAAGTACCAGAAGGCAGGACAAAAAGCAATGGATGGAAACTAATCAAGGAGACAAGCAGCCTAAAACTAAAGGGAAATTTCCTGACAGTGAGAACAATTAACGAACGGAACAGGTTGCCTTCAGAGCTCCATCACTGGAGGTTTTTTAAGAGGCTGGACAGCCATTTGTCTAGAATGGTTATAGGGCAGGGATGTCAAACTCAAGGCCCGCGGGCAGCATCTGGCCAGCAGGGTGCTTAAATCTGGCCTGCGGTGCCAGCCTGGAAATATGAAAGGACCAGTCTGCAGTACCTCTACCAGCCTCGCAGGGACTCCACACGGCCAGTTTTCGGTTGGCAGAGTGCAGCAGGAGGCATGCGTCCCATCTCCCCCTCCGCTGACCTGCGGGAAACTACAATGTTGATCCAGCCTTCGAATAACCTGGATTAAGGTATTAGATTTAGGAGTTGAGAGACACAGCTTATAGTTTATGATTAGTTGTGAAACTTGCTGTCTGACTTTGAGGACGTCACTCTTTCTCAATCCAACCCATCTCACAGGGTGGTGGTTGTGGGGGAAAAGAGAAAGAAGGAATATTGGTGGGTATGTTTGCTGCCTTGAGTTACTTATAAAGTACTAAAGATGAGGTAAAAAGGAAGGAAGGAAGGAAGGAAGGAAGGAAGGAAGGAAGGAAGGAAGGAAGGAAGGAAGGAAGGAAGGAAGGAAGGAAGGCTGCTCCTCTCATGTGCCTCACTAGACCCTTCCTCCTCCTGCCTGTGGAACAGCCTATCACTTTACTAGGGGGCGGGAGAATAAAGGAAGCCATGGACCAGTAAAAAAACTGAACCCCCATTCCAGCATATTCCCTTCCCTCCAGGCAGGCAAGATTCTTTCATTATTTCTTAAACAAGACAGCAATTGAAGGAAACTTCAGGTAGATATTTTAAATTCAAAGCAGAAAGGAGTGGGAGGGAACCCTTTTTAATTGAGTTTTCTACTACCTTTCCCCAACAGTTGGAAAGTGAGACAACTGCAGCAGTCTTCTCCATTTGTTTTATTCCCAACCATCCCGGGAGGCAGGCTGGGCCAAGAACGAGAGAGAGAGAGAGAGAGAGAGAGAGAGAGAGAGAGAGAGAGAGAGAGAGAGAGAGAGAGAGAGACTCAAGTCCCCACCCCCACCCCGTGGGCTTCAATGGCTGAGAATGATCCAATACCTTCATCCCATTTCCAAATTTTCTTTTACATTTCCCTGCGAACATCATCTTCATGAGAACTATTTGTAGAACTAATTATAGAAGAGTCCTCCACTCCTCTGCTCGCAACAGAATCCCTTATGCCACCAGGCTTGAAATTTTGGGCTTAAGACAATTTAGAAATACGCCGCCTTCGGTCTGACCTAAGCGTAAAACATAAAATGATCTGCCACAACATCCTACAAGTCAGTGACTACTTCAGCTTCAACCACAATACACAAGCACACAATAAGATTCAAACCCAAGGTAAATCTCTCCAAATTCGATTGCAGAAAATACGACTTCAGCAAACAAGAGTGGTCAATGCCTGGAATGCACTACCTGACTCTGTGGTTTCATCACCAAACCCCCAAAACTTTAACCTTAGACCAGAGGTCTTCAAACTTGGCAGCTTGAAGACTTTACAGTTTTAATGTTTTTAATTTTTAAATGTTTGTTATTAGGATTTTAAATGTATTGTGAGCCGCCCTGAGTCTTCGGAGAGGGGCGGCATATAAATTGAATTAAATTGAAATTGAAAACTTGTGGAGTCTTAAACTAAGACTCCAAGAGACTTAAACTAAGACTTAAGCTAAGTCTTTAAACTAAACTGGCTGGAGAATTCTGGGAGTTGAAGTCCACAAGTCTTAAAGCTGCCAAGTTTGAAGACCTCTGCCTTAGACCAGTGTTTCTCAATCTCAGGGAGTTTAAGACCTGTGGACTTCAACTCCCAAAATTCCCCAGCCAGAGCTGGCTGAGGAATTCTGGAAGTTGAAGTCCACAGGTTTTAAACTCCCTGAGATTGAGAAACACTGGTCTTAGACTATCTACTTTCGACCTCACCCCATTCCTAACAGGTCTGTAAGGGGCATGCATAACAATGCCTACTGTCCCTGTCCTACTGTCCCCATTTTATTCGTATCCATTTCCTGTATTCATAATCATGTTTATACTTATATTTGTAATCATGTATGTTTGACAAAAGAGCCTTGGTAGCACAGTGGACTAATGCACTGTTATTAACATCTGCTGCTTGCAATTACTGCAAGTTGAAATCCCACCAGGCTCAAGGTTGACTCAGGCTTCCATCCTTTCAAAGGTAGGTAAAATGAGGACCCAGATTGTGGGGGAAATAAACTGACTTTGTATAAATATACAAAAGTATGAAGGGTATTTCTTAACGCATTGTAAGCCGCCCTGAGTCTCCGGAGAAGGGCGGCATATAAATTAAAGCAAAATAAATAAATAAATAAATAAAAATATTTTTTTTTAAAAAATAATCCGATTTATTCCTCCCCGCTGAAGCGAGACTCCCACGCCTGACTCTTTTCCCCTTCCCACTTTCCTCCCGAGGAAACGGAGCAGCCCCATAACGCCGAGACCCAGGTCAGCCGAGCGCTTCCACCATCCCTTCCTTCCCACCCGAGAGCCGGGACTCACCCGGAAGGCGCCCACGTGGATTCTCTCGACCTGGGGTCACGTGACACCCTTCGGAGCCCGGGGGCGGGGCCGGCTTTGTCACGTGACTCGCCTTGCCCGGCGACTTGCCCCGAAGGTCCCCGTAGGCTCCTCCTGCGCCCTTTTTCTTTTTTTTCCTCGGGGGTCTCATTTTTTGAAAGAGTTCCGCGGTTCACCCGCTAAAGGTTCCACCGCCGCCTTTTATTTCGTTTTCCTTTTTTTTTTTACTTCGGCAGCGTTCTTCTCAGATAGGAAGAGGCAGGAGGGAGGAGGCGACTCCAGTGAATCGGGGAGCTATTCTTTTTTTTTTTTTTTTTTTTTTTTTTGCAATTTGGCCTGGCTTTCTCATCCTTTCCTCCCTTCTCCCATCCCCCCCAAAAAAAGGGGGGGGGAGGGTGTCTTTCTTCTTCGTGAGCCTTGCTTCTTAATCTTTTCTCTCCCGTTGCCAAAACGTTGCAGCGCTTGTTCCTCCTTCTCCTGCCCGGCTTCCCTGCAGCGTCATGGCCTTTTCAGTGTTTTTGAACGGATCCTCATTACTAGCAGCAACTCCCCGGGTTGTATGGGGTAGTGGGGAGATCCTTGGAAGAGAGAGAGGGGAAGAAAACAACGGCTCCTCTCCACCATTCAAATCAATCTCCTGTAGGAAGGATCTTCTTCTCTCTCTTTGTGCGTTTATTATTATTATTATTATTATTTTTTACAGAATTATGACGATGGTTTCTGTTTATATTTCCTTTCTTAATAGGCAGTTATCCTTAGTTAGTGCCTTAGTTATCCCAGAAACTGGGATGGATGTTGGTAATAGTAATAAAATCCAAATGAATGGTTGAGCAAACACCACTTCTTGCAACGGAACTGATTTATATACACGGGGGGGGGGGTGTGATCTCTTCATAATTCCTCGCTTTAAAAAAGAAAGAAAAATTCTAGAGGATGACGTCACAATCCTGAAGAATGGAATCCAACGTACGTACGTCTACAGTTCGGTTTCCTTAGCTCAGAGGTCTTCAAGCTTGGGCCGCTTTAAAACTTGTGGACTTCAACTCCCAGAATTCTCCAGCCAGCATAACTGGCTGTATAGTATACACAGTATAGCGTAGCATAGCTGGCTGGAGAATTCTGGGAGTTGAAGTCCACAAGTCTTAAAGCTGCTAAACTTGAAGACCTCTGCGTAGCTCTTCGCTTTCCTTTTTTTTTTTTTTTGCCCTACGTGGGCTTCTCATTGGCTCGGAGCGTGGCGAGCCGCGATTGGGCCACGTGCCCTGCTTTCCCAGCACGAGGGTCTCCGCTGTGGGCCCAACGATTGGCTGGAGGTGAACGTTGGGCGGGTCTATATATATATAAAAAAAAAAAACCAGGGTTCTGAATGAGGGCCGGTGGCAGAGCCGGCCTTCGAAGCTGGCGGGGTTGCTTGAAGCCATGAAAGCCGGTCGGGCTGCGTGGAGGAGATGGCTGGAAGCTTTTGCTTTCCTCAACCTCCTGGCCTTCCTCCTCCTCTCCTTCCCGCCCGCGTCGCCGGCTCTGGCCTCCCCTGAGGAGAAGCTCCGGCAAGCCTGCAACACCTGTCGAGGGATCGTCGACCGGTTCACTCAGGTGGGAGAGGCAGGGAAGCTGAGGCAGCTGAAGGAGGGCGGAGGGTGACCTTAACCGCCAGCCCACAGCTGGCTTCCACTTAACGGTCCAACATAGTAGGAGAAAGTTGGCTTTCCCCGCCCCCTCATTAAAACTATTTTTTTAAAAAAAAATGGTAACGCCAACAAATTACTTGGTATTCCTTGTCCACAAATACTTGTGTACTGGCTTATTTTTAATAGCATTATTAGTTAGGGTTGTGTCCGTTAACGGAGGTTTCAGAAATTAATTCCAGGAGGTGAACTTTCGTCCTTGTTTTCCCTGCAGTAACAACAACCCTGTGAGGTGGGCTGGGCTGAGAGAGAGGAGGGGGGGGAGACTGGCCCCAAATGACCCAGCTGGCTTTCATGCCTAAAAAGCAGAACTAGACAGGTAGTCCTCGACTTATAACCAGTGGTGAAATCCAAATTTATTTTACTACCGGTTCTGTGGGCGTGGCTTGGTGGGCGTGGCAGGGGAAGGATACTGCAAAATCCCCATTCCCATCCCACTCCAGGGGAAGGATACTGCAAAATCCCCATTCCCTCCCCACTCCTTGGCGAAGAATATTGCAAAATCCCCATTCCCTCCCCACTCCGGGGGAAGAATATTGCAAAATCTCCATTCCCATCCCACTCTGGGGCCAGCCAGAGGTGGCATTTTTCGGTTCTCCAAACTACTCAAAATTTCTGCTGCCGGTTCTCCAGAACCTGTCAGAACCTGCTGGATTTCACCCCTGCTTATAACCATTTGTTTAGCGACCCATTGGAAGTTTAAAAAAATGAAAAAAGTGACAGGACCATTTTTCACACTTAACAACCGGTTGCGGCAGCCCCCATGGTCATGTGATCAAAAATCAGACAGGTAACTAGCATGTATTTATGATGTGACACTTTTCTACAGTCATGTGATTACCATTCCCTGTCGGCTTCCAACAAGCCAAGTCAGTGTAGAAAATTAGATGTATTTAATTAATAATGTCATGATTCGCTTAACAACACTGGCAAAAAATGTGAAACAATTCAACTGCCTTGCTTCGCAGTGGAAATTTTGGTCACAAATCAAGGACTACCTGTATTAACACCAGGGGTGGGTTCTACTTACCTTTACTACAAGTTCACAACGGGATCGTGAATACGCATAAGCTTCTGCTCATGCGCAGATTGCCAAATATGTGTGGGTGGAGCCTCCTGCCATTTTTACTACTGGTTCTCAAGAACTGGACAGAACCGAGAGCAACCCACCACTGACTAACGCCTCTATCAATCCACCATACTGGCTCTCATGTTCTAGAAGTGTTTCTTTGGAAAAAAAATCCTTAAATTTTAAACCGTGATAGAAAGCATTTGTTAAAACACTTCCTAATTCAATTTTATGGTGTTACAAATAGGGATATGTATTTTAGTTAGGCTGGTTCATAGCGTGTGAAAGTAACATGGGAAAATCAGATTCCAACCTTTTTAAAACTTAAACATGTAAGTACCTTAACTTATGGCCTGAGAAAATATTTGTTGGGAACTCTACAAAATTAGAACTCTTCCATATTGGGATTAATTATTGGAAAGAACAGTACTGTTAGGTTAGTTAGTTTAGTTTATTATATTTATATACCGCCTCCTCTCCCGAGGGACTCGGGGCAGTGAACAGCCAGCAAATAAAATACACAGATACAAAATTTAAAACAATTTTAAAATCCAATTAAATCAATTTGGCCCATAGTTGAAAACCCTACATTAAAACCCCTAATTTTTTTAAAACAATTCTTTTTAAAAAGAGTAGGTCAGGCCAGCCCAGCTTGATGAAACAAAAATGTCTTTAGGGCAGTTCGGAAAGCACGAAGGTCAGGGATCCGCCATATCTCTGGGGGCAACTCGTTCCAGAGGGTAGGTGCCCCCACAAAGAATGCTCTCCCCCTGGGGGCCGCCAGCCGGCATTGTCTGGCCGATGGCACCCTGAGGAGGCCCTCTCTGTGGGAGCGTACTGGTCGGTTGGAAGCTACCGGTGGCAGAAGACGGTCTTGTAAGTACCCGGGTCCTAAATCATGGAGCGCTCTAAAGGTGGTAACCAATACCTTGAAGCGCACCCGGAAGACCACCAGGAGCCATTGCAGCTCGTGCAGGAGAGGTGTTACATGGGAGCGCCGAGTCGCCCCCATAACCACCCGCGCGGCTGCATTCTGGACCAGTTGGAGCCTCCAGGTGCTCCTCAAGGGGAGCCCCATGTAGAGAGCATTACAGTAGTCCAGGCGGGATGTGACGAGGGCATGAGTGACACTGCGTAAGGCATCCCAATCCAGAAAGGGCCGCAACTGGTGAATCAGGCGAACCTGATAGAAGGCCCCCCTGGCCACAGCCATCATATGTTCTTCTAAGGACAGCCGTGAATCCAGGAGGATGCCCAACTTGCGAGCCCTCTCTGTGGGGGCCAGTGACTCGCCCCCAAAAGTCAGTGCTGGTACCATCTGACTATATCGGGATGCCGGACCAATGCCGTTTCTGTGCTGTGCCCAGGCCTGAAACCCGACTGGAATGGATCTAGATAAACTGGATCTAGGTGCACTGACACTAGTGAAATTTTGAATTGCTGTTCTTGGTTTCAGAGCATGTTGATAAAAGAGTGCTTTCAAAAATGCTTAATATTTGCAAACAGGTAGAAAAAGCAATAATCTATCAATTAATAGAGCTTACCCTTTGTATGGGCTTGAAGTTTCAAAAGCTTTCAAAAAAGAGTAAGTTAATTTATCTGCAGAGTAATACATTTCTGTATTGTATGTACACTTTCTGTAAATATTTCTTACTGAACCTTGGTAAACTGTAGAAATAAAGTAGCCTGTTGCTTTCAGATTTATTTATAAGCTATTCTTCAGAAACAAGAAAAGCAAAAAAAATAACATTTGCTATTACAAATATATAATTGATTATAATGTATAGTGTACTAAGGCTAGGATATACCTTTTTTGAAAATGTTTCTGCTTTTTGGTGGTAAAAACAATATTTTGAAAAATGTAATTTTATCAAATTTGTGTTCTGAAGGGTCTAACAGATACAGCAAAGAAGAACTTTGGAGGTGGCAATACAGCATGGGAAGAAAAAACATTATCAAAATATGAATCAAGGTATAGCAGATATTATTTTTCCTCTCAGTGTGCTAATATGCTTTGTAGTGAGCAAGATCAAGATGCCTGGGACTGAATAGAGTGTATAAAGCAGAAATGCTGTTAATTTCGATTTAAATACCTAACTGTTTAAAGACAGTAGGATAGCCCAATTGATACAGTAGATGATTGCATTGATAGTACATAGAATCCTGTCCATTTCCCTAAGGCCAGCAGGATCAAACTGCTTCCAAATTACTGGCCAAGATCTCTAAGCATGTCACAAGGACCTGCTCCGCACATGGATTCTAACTGGGAATGAATCCGAGTGATTTTATCTGTCAGATGTTCAATTTTTTTCTTCATGGCCCTGGAGATGATCATCTGAGCACCCCCTGGCCTAAGAGGGACGATGTGATCCAGAACAGGGCTGATGGTGACATTCTACAGAAGCGATAAGGGAGGAGAAATAGTGTTATTTTGCCACTTGAATTGCCATGAGATAGACCTTAATAGTGGCTTTAAGTTGTATCCAATCAGAGTCATCCTTTGTTTTTCTCCAGCAGTACTCTAGACCAAGGGTCCATGGACCGGGTCTCATTGGGAACTGGTTCATGCAAGTGGTGAGCATCATTTGCACCTGTGCAGAATTAGGTTGCACACACGAAACCATCCCTGCCACCTGCTGCCGCTTGTCTACGGAGTCGGAAAGGTTGGGGACCACTGCTCTAGATGTCTCTTAACCTGTTTCAGAACCCTCAGTTCCTCCATGGACCATGGGGAATGATGGATGTGAAGGGTTGAGAGGGGTCTCATAGGTGCAATTCTGTCCAGAGTCTCTTGGTTTCAGCATATTACTAGGGCCTTGTAGCAAATCCTTTGGATATCCCCCAGTTCCTTCAGGAATCCATTAGGTTCCACCAGTTTCCTTTGCCAGTTCATCTTTAATAGTAATTTTATTAAGGATTACAATTATAACAG
Source organism: Arizona elegans (assembly GCA_022577455.1). Taxonomy (NCBI): domain Eukaryota; kingdom Metazoa; phylum Chordata; class Lepidosauria; order Squamata; family Colubridae; genus Arizona; species Arizona elegans. The sequence continues at coordinate 15,481,264 of JAKOOJ010000007.1, forward strand.
CAAAGATTAATACAAACTAATGAAAAAGAAAAAAATAGAAGATGCAGAAAAGAAAGAAAAAATATATTTAAAGAAATGCATAAATATATGATTTCATTACAAGTATAAATATTTCTTCTCCTATCCCAACTTTTATCTATAAACAAATCTATACATCCATTTCAGTCCCAATATAGGCAAAACTCCACTAAGGTTAAAGAATATCAAATTTAACATAGATCAAATAAGCTAACTTCCATTTACTTCTAACTATCTTGATCTTTAGTACCATCAAATAATGTCGTAGAAATCTTTTCATTTGTTCTTTGTCCCTTCTCACAAAATTCTTTAAATCTCTTTACAAGCCTCTTTTGTAACTCCAATATTTAAAAATTTATCAGGTCATTTTCTTGATTTTCTATTTGTACATATCTATTAATTATTAAGACATCCATCAGTTTCTTTTTTTTTTTATTGCAAGAGTTTTACAATTACATTTTCACCCCTTCCCCCCCCTCCACCCACCCCAAACTTCCCAACCTCCCTAACCCTCCCCTCCCCCCGGACTTCCGCACAGTATACTCATATCAAGTAAAAAAAAAAAAGGAAAAAAACCTCCTTTATATAAAACTTATATAAAACTTGAACCCCTCCCTCCCGCTTATAAATTGTCACCTTCATTACATTAAAATATTTCTATCTTAATATAATATAATATAACATTTTCAAATAAAAGCTATTTGATACTTCCTAGTTTGATATTTGTTCTGAACATAATCTATCCACTTTTTCCATTCCCATTCGTAAGTCTCTTGTGAACAATCTTTTAAATATGCTGAAATCTTCGCTATCTCTGCAAAACTGGCCATCTTCAAAGTCCATTCCTCGATCGTGGGCAAAGCTTCATTTTTCCAGTATTTACCTATCAACAACCTTGCTGCTGTTATCATGTACAATATCAATTTTGTTTCACCCAATGTAAAACCCTTAACTATATCCAATAAAAACAATTGTGGAGAAAATTGAATTTTTTTCTTCAAAACATTCTGCATGACCCACCAAATTTTTATCCAGTTTCTTTTGCCTGTCCAGTGTAACATCTTTTTCCATGTCATGTATTCTATCATTTTAAAATCTAATTTCAAATCAGCCTTGATCTTGGCTCTGATTAAAACAGGTGAGAAAAGAAAAGGAAGATTGGTTTTTTTGGAATTCTTATTTATCCCAGCCCTTATAGTTCTCAAATCCCAATCCTAAATCTTCTTTAAGAACTATCTATATTACGTCATAATGAGCATATATATCAGTGGTTCTCAGTCAGAACAGTGATAGTATGTGTTAACTATGCCCTTGGAAAGGATAGCCTGTAAAGCAGTTCCAACCATTACAAAACATAGGTTTCCTCTATGGTCATGTGATTTGGATCTGTGTACTTAGCAAACTGTTTGCATTTAGGATTGGCGCTCCACGATCATGTGATTGCTATTTGCAATGTTCTCTGCTGGCTTCCCCAGAAAGTCAATGGGGAAACCAGTAGGGTTGCAACTTGCAGCTGCCTGCTGAAACGGTTCTTTCTTGTCTATGGGTACTGCCAAAAAGACCTCTTTAACCTTTGTCACAGCCAATGGCACAGTACAGTGGAAAGTATACAAGACATCCATTGGAGTGTCCCATTAAGACCTGTATTTCCAATGTAATTTAATTTTAATTTTATTAGTCTGCTGATAAGGAAAAGCAGATAAACGTGGCTTGTTGCATTATGGTGATGTGTCATTGTAGGTTAACTGTAGCTGAAAACCTTCCATGCAGGGAGTTTCCTTCAGCAGAGAACTCTTCAAAGTTTTGCAGTCTTGGGATGCTGAATATTTTATTATTATAAGCTACTTCATCTTAAAATAATAGATTGATTGATTATTTATTTGTTTGTTTGTTTATATTTCAAGTTTCTAGACAGCCTCAACATTGTAGTAGGTTATATAATATAGAAGTTAATAACACTTGATATTTTTAGATATGTGTTATGAACACTTCAGCACTGTGTCAGAATTCAATAAATCAACTCATTTCTTGTTTTTTTATGTAGTGAAATTCGTCTTGTAGAAATTATAGAAAATCTGTGTGACAGTAGTAACTTTGAATGCAACAATATGGTAGAGGAGCATGAAGAACATATAGAAATTTGGTGGTTCAAACGGTAAGTAAACTGCAATAATACTTGTTTAAATATTGGCTGTAAGAAGTGCATGGTAAAGGTAGGGATTTTTTAAAATGTAGATAATCTAAAGTAATATTAAATGCATTAAAAGCCCATTTTAAGATGTAGTTTGATAACATATTTCCCCTTTCGTTGTTAAATTGATAAGGCATGCTTATTTACTATATACTTTAGTTAAACCTACATGAGTAGAATAAATTTGTTTTTGCTGCAGCATTTGTGTTGTGCCAATGGTTTTAAAATATCAAACTATTTTCAAAGACCTTGTGCAGAATAAAAGTAGATTGCATTTAGTGCAGCTGTTTCCCCCCTTCTCCTCACACCTTGTTAAACAGTGGTAGATTACTCAGTGCCCTACAGAACCTTTGGACCGCTATGTCCATAATTCTTCAGCAATGACCATGCCAAAGCATCTGGAGGGTATCCGGTTGGCTATATCCACTTAGAGTACAAACATCGAAACAAGGCAGGTGCTTTATGAATGGCATAGACTAGTGAAAGTCTGTGCCATTCAAGTCCTAGACACATGCATTGAAGTGTCCCCTTGAGACATATATTTCCAATTTAATTTATCAATCTGCTGATAAGGAAAAGCAAATGATGATGGCTTATTGCATTAAATTGATATATCCATTGTCAGGAGACTACCCTGAGTTTTTGCATCATCAGTGGATGGATATAATCATTCTTAAAGTTTTGTCAACAAACTTCAATATCCTGCAGAAGCCTGGCATATTCTTTATTGATGGCATTTAGTATTGAGATTTCCATCACTGTTGCTATACATGGCTGCTAGATGCTACAGTAATGCACGTGATAAGCATTCTAGACATTATTTCCTAGGATTCCATGATAAGGTTCTTGTCAATTCCAGATCGCATCTGCTACATTTGCAACTAAAGAAGAGAATTTATCTAACTACCAGCCCTGACAGCACTACCTGGGATCAGAAGGGCAAGTTGTTCTTCCTTGTATATCATCACTTAGCTGCAAATCCTACAAACCAGTTTTTGGTCCTGAGATATAGCTACCTTTTGCTCAAAAATTTTTATTGAATACATATGTTCAGGGTTTTGGTGTATGTTTGTGCGGAACATGCATTCATACTAATTCATTATTTTATACATTTGTAATGATATCTTGCCCTTGATTAGTGATCCCTGGTTAAGTTAGGTTAAAGCCTCTTCCTTGTCCTCTTCTGATAATTGAGCTTAATGGCATTTCCATAGACTTCACTGACAAAGGTCTACCCATGTAGCTATTATTTTGTTTTGTAAAACTCTGCTGTTAAAGATTATTATACCCAATACGTGTGTGTGTGTGTGTGTGTGTGTGTGTGTGTGTATCTCTGTGTGTGTGTTATGCATCGAGGTTGTCAGTTGTCTCCAGCTGTTGCTGCAGAACTACTGAAAACTTTAATAATATCTTAAATATGAGAGAGGGGCTGAAAAGATATTATGACTTTCTCCTCAAATGAAGCAGTTACTAATTATCAGATTGTAGCTTCAATTTAAAGTCCCTTTATTCTTTAAAAAAAAAATCCTGAACCCAGCCCGTTTTTGTTTTTGCTGTAAATATTTGAAATATTCTATTCTCTCCCACTTTCTTGCTGTTCTTAGGTCAAACTTCCATAATTTGGTTTCTGTTCTCAGTTTAAATAGATAGTCACCTAAAATCACCCCAAACAGCAAAAAAGAGATATATAAATTTAATAAATAAATAAAGGAAATTATTGTTGATACTAAAATTCAAGGTAGATCTTCTCACTGCTAAATCCAGCTTTCTGCTCTTCCCTTGTCCTTTTTAATTTGCTGCCATTTTTCACACAGGTTATTATTGTAATTATTAATGCCTTGTGTTTCTAAGAGTATGTCCTAAGTTTTCTCTTGGGTATCTTGTTCTATATTTCATTTGTTGAACCCCTGATCTGATGTAGTTCTTGACCTCTCAGGGTTTTATTCTAAGTTTTTTGAAGTACGATAGATAGTATAGTTAACATCGTACTTATAGAGTTAAAGTTATGCCTAACTTTGATGCTTAGGGCTTAGACCAAATACTGCAACAGGTAGGTTGCAAATGGATACAAACAGAGATCAGTCAGCAATTGACAATACAATACAAAATTCAAGCTCACTATCCACTGTTTGTTTTTTTAAAGTATGGCTGGAAATAATGATGGGTCTAGCTTAACATCCAGGTGAATCATTATAGCATGTTATAATGAGGTAGGAAACATTCATACTGCAATACCCTAGTTCACTTGTACAATTGCCAGTTGCTCGCTTCTTTGTTCTGGATCAGGAGACCAAGCTGTGTATAGGATGCTACAGGTTGAAAAGGCCGAGCAAAAGTGGCTAACAATTCATAATATATACACATCTTGCATAGTGTTTACATTATTGCCTTTTGGAATTCAGTGGCAATTTGTAGTTGATCTCTTGATCTCTTTTTGCAGAAATTTATGTTGGTATGTAACTTGCACAGGTTAGCATGAAATTCATGAACAGATGTTATATTTATGAATTATTTTATTCTTACAGGAAGAAGAATCACCCTGATTTGTTTAAGTGGCTTTGTATTGAAACAATTGAAGTTTGCTGCCCTGTTGGAACACATGGACCAGACTGTGTTGGTAATTAAAGTTGAATCGATAAATACTGGAAGTTTTAATATCATATGATATGATATGATAGTTTTAATATAGATAATTAAGCTTTATTTGTGCCCTCAGTGTTGTGAATTCTGCTGAAAATCAGGTTTTTTTGTCTAGAGAGATGATAGACAATGAAAGTAATGGAATGGAATCAGTTAAATGAACTACTTTAAGTTTTGGAAGGATTATGAAGAATGCAATAAGCAACTAGGTTTCTAATAATAGCTTTATTTAAGAGCAAATGCTTGTTGGATATATCACCAGATATTTGTCTTCTACATTAAGATGAGGGAGCTGTTTTTAAAATATTTTGTTATTTTTCCTGTGCTTGTGGTGCAAAAAAAGAAGGCAATATATCAGTGATACATTATTCATACATAAGAGTTATAAGATAAGGGGTAGGGGTGGGTAAGTGAGTAAAAATTGGAGTTATCCATTGGGAATAACCCCACATGTTATATTTATTTCTCAACCCCACATATTATATTTATTTATTTTATCAAATTGATATGGCCACCATCTCACACAAGGTGACTCTGGGCAGCATACAATAAAGCCAACTATTAAAGCCAAATATAAAAACCAAGTAAACAGTTAACATAAGTAAAACCAAAATTGCAAGAGGGTTAATTAGAATGTCATATATGGTACAACCAATGTGTGGTTTCTCTATTGTCTGCAGGCCTGATTAAAACAACATTTTTGAGGGCTCTGCAAAAGTCCACAAGGGTTGGGGTAATTTCACCTCAGATTTAATAATGTTCCAGAGGGCAGGTGCCATAGCAGAAAAGGCTCGTCTCCTGGGTCCCATCAGATGGAGCTCCTTAGCAGGCAGGACTTGCAACCTGCTTCTACTACTTACCTGCTAGGATGAGTAGAAGAAATTGGTGAGAGGCAGTCCCTTAGATAACCTAGATAATAAGTTGCAGAGCTTGCAGGTGGTTATTAAACAAGTTTGAATATTTCTGACACTTTTAGTTGAAACAAAGATAAAATGTCTTGATAGGTTTCATCATGAAACGTACAAATAACAATACTAAGCTTGAGCTACAGCAAGAGAAACAGTAACAAAACATTTTGTTTTACCTGTGGTGTAACATGTTCTTATTTGAAGCTTGTCGTGGGGGATCAGAAAAGCCTTGCCATGGAAATGGTGATTGTGATGGGGATGGCACTAGAGCTGGTGATGGATCATGCAAGTGCAAAAAGGAATATCAAGGAGAATTCTGTTTGGATTGTTCTGATGGATTCTACAACTCTTACAGAAATGATACGCATTCTGTTTGCACAGGTATGTTTACATGCTTATATCATTCAGGGTGATTGATTCATTAATTAGCATCTTAGATTTCATACATTCATACCCTTTTTGTAGTAAATACTTGGTGGGTATTAATATGCATGTAATTAATATACAAAATGAGATGAAGTGAGTACATAAAATTCAACAGTTCAATTTAAATCAATTTTATTAATTCCTTATGTTTAGGAAACAATTTGTATTATTGAGCACAACAAATGCAGTATAGTACTGTACAGCCTAATAATCATTTCAGTTAGCATAGTAGGTAAATGGTTACAATGTTATGGTGATTGAGCCATGTATTAATGGGCAAAGGGGCAATACATCAATTTAATGTAATTAATTGTGCCATTGAAGATTTATTATATATATAAAAAACTTTTTAATTATAAAATATAACCTTTGATTTTAAAAATGCCCTCATACACCTGGTTTTGAGATTCATCCCAAATAAGAGAATATACAATATTTAGGATTGAACTGTGGAGTCCTTGTGCCCTCTGAGCTTGTTTGCTTGTTTGCATATATTTTATTATGAACTAGATTACCTCATCACTATTAGTGAGTATGTGGGATTTGCTCCCAAGGTTTTTTTGTAGCTCCAGCTCAGTAGAATCTCATCTACTCGGTTCTGGGCTTTTTTCCTTTCTAGCAGTCATTTGTCAAATGACTGCTGACATAAGCCTGATGATGGCAGATGGGATTCTGTCGAAACGTCGCTTCTACCCTTTTAGGGATATATCCACAATTACACGGGAAGAAACCCAAAATATTAACACTATATATATATATATATATATATATATATATATATATATATATATATATATATATATATATATATATATATATATATATATATATATATATATATCTGCCAGTATTGATGGGGATGTGGTTTTCTCCTTGGTAAGTTAAGATAAACTCAGAGACCACCAAGGTTCTCCATATTTTCTGCTTTATAGTTTGTCTTGTGTTAATCCATGCTTATCTTGGTATTGGTTACTGGAGGTGATGTGTTCTGGTCCCCAAAATAAAAGTAGGTAATGAGGCAGAGAATGATAAGATCAATGATTCTGGATATTTCGATCTTAGTGCATTTGGCTAGATCAGGATTTTTGTGTGTTCTGGTCATATCTTGTTTCAGTTACTCCTTGAGGTTATCTATGGTGTGCTGGTATTTATTTAGTTTGAAATGAGCATTCATGATCATTAGCCAACTTTTATTAAGATCAAAATACTGAGTTAGCGTAAAGAAGAACTGTTCTGCCTACATGGGGTTTTTTTTTGTTTGTTTGGTTTTTTTGCAAATGTTCTAATTTTGTTGGGTTTGTACATATCAATTTGAATATATGTCACAAATACTTGTGAACAGCAAGGACCTGCACAGTCTTGAAGAATATTGACCAACGAATAATTTAGTGTCAAATTGACAAGGTAATAGTTCATAGATAGCCTACATTGGGAAATAACTTGTTTATAAGTCCCAGGTAACATACATCATGAATAATTGGGACCACACATTTCTCTTTTAGCAATAAAAAGAGTAGGGATAGCATGGTTATCCTTTTTTGAAACAGTTGTGCACACACAACATACACAAATAGTGTAGCACAACAGACAGACATGTCTGAAAAGATAGATACATGCATACATGGATGTGTTTTATTCTTTCTTTCTTGTTTTGGTCCTGTTTAATAAACCCCCAAACAGGAAGGCAAGACAGTGGCAGAAGAGAAAGGTCACAATGGCTAAGCTTCCATGTGCTTCTACCAAGTGTTCTGGAGGTGGGACTGGAATGTATGTCCTGATTTGATATGAATAAGGAATCCTGACTGAAATACAGTGGGAGGAAAGAAAGCAAATTATACCATACATAAAGCAGAGAAATGTTTCAAAACAGTGAGCAGGAAATAAAAAGCAAAGTAATCCTTTTTTCCCCTGTATATTTTTTGAGCTTTAAACATAGCTATAAAATTCCTATTCCAGAAATGACTCAGAAATGAAAAAAAAAAATGTGAAAAAGAAGCAATTTTTGTACAGTTGCTTTCTTTTTTGTTTCAGTTGCAAACTTTTTAAAGTTCTGTATGTCCATAACAATCTTGCAAATGTTACTTCTCTTAATAGCTTGTCATTATTCATGTAAAACATGTACTGGGGCAACCAACAAGGACTGTAAAGATTGTAAAGAAGGTTGGCTTAGACATGAAGAAGCCTGTGTAGGTAAGAATGACTATGTGATACTTCTTTAAAAAAAATCTGCCAAATAATTTACTAATAATTTATTCTAAAGGATAAATAATTATCTTCTCTTTCTCATATGCACTATAGATGTTTATGCTGCCAATCATTTCAATCAAATATAGCAAAATTGTAGCTCTCTAGCTTGTTCATATCAAGTTCCAACTCTGTGCTTACTTTGTAAGATAATGTTAACTATTTAGTTTTAAAATAAAGGCAAAGATGGGAGAATTAAATGATCTGTAGTTGTATTCATTAAATAATACTGAGAAACGAATACATTCACATATTGTAACCATAATTTGTTAAGCAGCCAGAACTAGTTTTGCGTATAAGAGAAGTCTTCACAGTTTATCTGTTTACTTCTCATTTATTTTGCCTCTTCTTTCACTATTCCTGTTTGTGGATCATTTTGTTCTTAGAAAAGAAACAAGGCGGACAAGTGTGAAAATCATAAAGACCATTTAACTTTTGATTAAATGTAACTAATACAGTGCAATCTATATTTTAATACTATCTTGCATATCCAATTTCTTTTAAAGTTTTGAACATTTCCATTATTCTGCCTATAACCTTTAATGTGGGTTCATTTTTTCAGATGTGGATGAATGTGCAGTAGAAGAATCTCCTTGCAATTCTGATCAATATTGTTTGAACACAGATGGTTCTTTCGCCTGCAAAGGTCTTTTTTTTAACTATTTCTAAATAAAGCACAATATGTATAGACTGCTTAATTTGTTATTTCTTGACTAACAAAAGGGCCAATTGATTGTTAGAAGTGAAAATTTAAAAATAATTAGTGGACCTTCACTTTAATTTCAAATGTAAAGTTTGATATAGCATTGCATTTGACATTTAAGGCTTGACACTGTGTTGTGTGTGCACTTTCAGATTTCCCTAATACACTTGATAAATTGAATAGATTTCAATGGGGGAAACATGACTGAGGACCCAACTTAATGCAAATATTTTTATACAAATACCTTAGTCATGATTGTAACTATTGCCTCATTAATTGTGTGTCCATTAATTTTGCATTTTCTCTAGCTAATCATGCCTGTCCTGTTAAATATAATGACATGTTACTATATATAAACGGGCAGCAAACCCCACACTCACTCCAATTATGTTACCTAGTTGTGTAATGAAATGTCTCCGAGCAAATAATTACACTCAAAGAGACCAAGACTCCATCGTAATGGAATTTCTATTTTACATTTTAGCGTGTGATCTCAGCTGCTTGGGATGTACAGGAGAAGGGCCTAATAAATGTAAAAGCTGTGTAACTGGCTACGAAATGAAAGAAGAAACATGCACAGGTTAGATTATTATAACATCGGGGATATACAACATTTTTGAAACTCTTAATTTTATTTAATAATTCACCTGCATATTGTTAAATTTCATTTTACCATACATTTTTGTAGATATAGATGAGTGCTTACACACTGAAGAAGTATGCACAGGCGAAAATACGAATTGTATTAATACTCCAGGGGGTTACAAATGTATCTGCTCAGAGGGCTTTGAAGACAAAGAAGGCATCTGTGTTCCATCCATAAAAGCAGGCGAGTGACTGTCTTTCCAGTGGGATTTAGTGGGGAGAGTGGTGTGGTAATAATTACTGATCCAAAGAAAATTTCAGTGTTCTTACATTTCCCTTTAAATATATATTTTTACATTTTAAGCTGATCACTATATTTTCTAATTGATTCCTGGTATCTTTTCTGGTATTGAACAAAATCATAAAGATCAAATCCTGCCATGAAACTCATAGTAATTTTGTACCAATAATTATGTCAACCTAAGTTAACCGTTTCCAGCCTGTTCTCCAACTAGAGTGGGAATTCTGAGGTTGGTTATCCAACATGGAAGGCATCACATTAAGAAGACAGGTTGGTGAATGCTAAAATAAGGTTGAGAACAAAAGGAAGAGTCGGGCTGAGAAGATTGTGCTATGCAATGTAACAGACGAGTATCTGTCTACCAAAAAGTAGGCTAGAGATTCAGCTCCCGAAATTTATTTAAGCCACGATTGAGTCTCAACTGTGGTACGGTCAAGTTCAGCTCAAGAAGTGTATTAGAAGGCAAGCAAAGAATCCACAGTAAGGATTTCAGAAACTTAGATTGTACAACCTGTAAGTATAGACATCCTTGCAGATCCAATATTGTGAATTATATAGCAGAATACTTAATGATGACAGTGTACATTCCTGTCTACATTATTCTCTTAGTACTGATGAAATGGGTTTACATTCATATGGTTTTAAAAAGAGAATACCATGTTTCCCTGAAAATACAGCCTACCCAAAAAAACAAGCCTTAGCTCGATTTTCATGTCTGTGCATGTCTAATATAAGACCTACCCCCAAAATAAACTCTAATAAATCACCACCCACCATCTGGTTGTATGAGGTGGAATGAGGCGCAGGTGTAAAAATCAAGCTAGGACGGGAGTGGTGGGGTGGAGCATCCTGCACCCACTTACTTTAGGATTGCCGCAGCCAGGCCTATGCCTCGACACCTGTCGCACCACTGCCCGACTTCTTCTGCAGCCGCTTTCGGCTGCTTGCGGGTGAATGCCATGTGGTGCATCGCACCGGTGCCGCCGCTCATGGCTAGACGGCACATGGTGCATCACGCCGGTGCCACTGCTCACAGTAGAATGCAGCAAGGCTTCACCAATGCCGCCTCTCACATGCACAACGGCACAATGTGCCATGCAGCCTCCTACAAGCCTCGCAGCATCTGGCCACGAGCAGCCACAGAAGTCAGGCAGTGGTATGACAGGTGTCAGGGCATGTCAGGCATGGCTGCGGTGGTCCTAAGGTAAGGAGGTAAGACATCCCTTGAAAATAAGAACTGGTGCTTTTTGGGGGGGCCGAAAAGAAAATAAGACCGGGCCTTATTTTTGGAGAAACACAGTAGATGTACTGGCTGCTTTAAAAAAATATGGCAAGACCTCCACCTTATGCACAATATTTCATGTGCTTTCCATTTCTCCTGCCAGCACAGGAGTAGACAAGGTCTCTCTGGAATGGTATCTTGCCAACATAAAGAAAAATAAACCACTGCTCTCCCTGGGGGCATCTATACACTTTCTACACAAGCATTGGCACTTCTGAATACTAGGCAATAGCAGTAGTGTAACTGCATAGGAATTATATTTAATTAAGGTTTATTCATTTTGACAGAAGAGAAAACATCAGCAAATACAAGTTCATCTGATACCCATGAAGACTTATGATCCACATTCCAAGATGAGACATCGATATCTAACCCTTAAATTATTGAGCTGAAAACCACTATCCAAGGCAATATGTAAATGGTGTTATATAAGTGCAGGTTGCCAGTATGATTCCCTTTGGAAATAAATGAAAAATTGTGCTTAAAATTGCATTTCTGTACAAAATAAGAACGACTACTTTTTATACAGGCGTTGTACTATCCTAGTACTTCTATCCTAGTAGAAGTGATTTGTGACATTTGCTTAAATCGAATGGATTGTGCCCATTTCAGCACTATTCATCATTTGTGGAGCAATAGAAAAGGAAACTACTTGGCAAACGAAAGACTTAGATTTGGACTTTTTTTAATGCCTTTTCAATGTTGGTAAAAGAAGACTGGCATTTGGAAAAAATGAGTAAAATCTTGATGGTCAACTTTGTCATTAAAGATTTATTATGGCTGCTTTGTATTTCCTGTAAGCCTTATGTGATGGTATTCATTTTTAGTTCTCAAAATCATTTTTATGTGTCTAAGGTATATTACTCATCATTGGTAGCTCATGATACCAATGGTACCTCATTAATTTAAGACTTCAGCTTTATATTGTAAAAATGGCAGTTCTAAATTTCTATTGGAATAAGCCCCTGTCCATCAAAATAGAAGAAATTATAATCTTTAGGAAAAAATGAGTACTTAACTGTTCTTTACATCCATTAAATTAGAAAACAGAATGTGATATATCTTAATTTTCAATTGCTTTTACACTTTAAAAGAAAATATGTAGATGAATTGAATACAGATGAATACAGATAAATCAAAATCAGACCACATCATCAAAAATTCAATTCCACCAAAAGATTTTAGATGTGTTTAAATAAGGTATATTTAAATTCATAGTGTAGTCCAATACAAGAACATTCTGATCATCACCTTTAAGAAATTAAATAAGCTGGTTTTGAGATCAAACAGCTCAGCCAGCTATATGGAATCATTAAAATGCTCCTAGAAGGCCAGTTGTCAGCTCACGTAGCACCTGAATTGTTTGCCTGCTGCTGGTGCGACATTTTTATACCTGGAATTCACATCTGGACTTTGTGACCTGCCTTGGGAATGCATGATGAGTAGCCAGATCTACACTTTGGGCCTTTTGGAGCTGTATTGTGGGAAGGGAATTGTAGGCTGAAATGAATACTGTAAGATGTGAAATCATTAAATATGTTTGTTCCTTGGCCAAACCCTACTCACAAAATCTTCAAGCCTTAATATACACTTTTCAGCTATCCTCAAAAGTGAAAAAAAAAAGTTTATAATTTTTGCCACATTCTGTATTGGGAGCAAATGAAGTTTTGGGGTGTCATAAATTAATTCTGTGCTTCAGAATAATATGGTACATGGTGAAATGTTTGTCCAACTTACTGTCAGGGTTCCAAGTAATACACCCATAGCAAACAGAACTACGAAGCAGGGAGATTCCTCAAAGAATAGTTTTATTGGATATATCATTTTCACACAGACTGGTGAAAACCGACTCTGAAGGTTCCCATAGTTTTCACCTCATTAAAAGTAAAAGTTTTCCCCCAGGGGTGAAATCCTACCAGTTTGTACCCATTTGGCAAACCGCTAGGGATTATGGGCATCAGTTCGCTGAACTGGTAGTAATTACCCCTCCTTGGCCCCACCCATTCCCGGCTGGTCGCCGCTCACCTCTTCCAGCTGCTCAATATTCTATAGAATTCAATGTTAAATGCAGCAGAGAGAATGCTAACTTTTCTCCCTCCATTCAGAATGGAGCTGCTGCAGCCTGTCCCTTTAAGGTAGTCCCCGGGAGGGGGAGGGGGGAGCAACTGGAATGGAGCCGTTTTTGTGAAAGGCAGGAAAATGGGGAAGGGGATTTTCCTGCCTGTCATCCATTCCGCAATCTCAGCACAGATTGAGGGAAGGATGGTAGGCAGGAATATTCCTTTCCCCATTTTCCTTCCATTTGTGACAAGGAGTGGCTGGGAGGGGAGGGGCCGGTGAGGAGCCCCTTGATGTGAGTGATGTCGAGTTGGCCATGCCCACTCAGTCACATGACCTCCCCCCAAAAAAGCCACACCCACAGAACCGATAGGGGAAATTTTTTAATTTCACCCCTGTTTTCCCTCTTTCCCAATCAGTCACATGGTCCAATCAAGGTGCCATCTGATTGCCTGGTAGCTTCACTCCTCTCTCTGGCCACCTGTGGGAATATCTTTGGTTCCCAGGGGAAAGTATTTTGTTTTGGCTACAAAACCCCAGCTATTTCTATCCCCCCCCCCCCCATCCCTCAGCTTCAGTTTGGCAACGCTGAAGCTTCAAAATGGCTTCGGTCAGGTCAGTTTCAGGATTGACACGTTATGGTATATACATGATCAAGAGAAAAGGATACGCTGCTCCAGATGAAGCAGAGATTACTCATATAGGTCTAAATAATGCAGTTGTCTTACACGATTATGCTGTTTTAAGTATTGCTAATATATAAACTGATGCAAAGACTCGTAAGCACCAAAAAAAGGAGAATGTAATGGTTGAAATGTAGAGTGCTTGTGCTCTCTGAGCATGGTCGGGGGGGTTTTTTGGAGACATTTCACTCTACTGATGATATTATCTAGTTTGGATAATAAAATGTCTGCAAAAAAGCAATCAAGCTCAGAGAGTAGCACTATGTGCTTCCCTCTTAAGCACATAGATACTTAAATTCCCACAGATAAATGTAACAGCAGCAAAGTATGTAGCTGAACTGATCTTTCAGTATTGTTACAGAAAAAATATTCTCATCTAGCTTTGTTTTCTATTCAGCACAATTGAGATTGACGTTCTTTGCACACTTTGGGTCAACATGTGACTTACATTCATAATTGAGAAGTCCCTTTGTTAATAAAACTCAACTAAAAAAGACCTTGAGAGCAGCAATTAAATATTTTCACTTTTAACCACTAGGGGGCATACTTCAGTTGTTTCAGACAATTCTGAGAATACGATACTGTAATCCAAAACTAACAATGCAACCTATTTCCAATAAAGGAGACGCTGAAGATAATCATTGAACAACTGAGATGGCAATTGTTAATTATGTAGTTTTCATATTACAGTTGGGAAAATATATCATTTAAATGCTTGTTACCATGGCAACTTTCCCATGCCCATTTGCAATATTTGCCTTAATATAGTGATAATGTAAATGCAGGCAGAGTGAGCTTTTCGTGTATTTGGATCAATTCCTAATGCAAGTTAAATGTTATTACTAATGTAACATTTAGGATGTATTAACTGGCTTCTCGAGTTCTTTCATTGAATCCTTTGTGAAAAGTAAATAATCCTTAAGGTCTTTGACCAAGAACTAAAAGAACGCATATATTTAGGAGAGGCATATTATACACCCAAATTTTATTTATTGATATTGGTCCATAATTTCCCATTTGCCAGGAAAACATCTGTGGAAAGGGAATGTTGCCTTTTGAGAAATGCATGGTGATACTACTGCACCTTTTCTCATTGTTCCATCTCTTATTATAGGCAAATATGTGTTTTAATATGGCTGTACACCGCCCTGAATCCTTTGGGAGAAGGGCGGTATAGAAATCTAATTAATCTAATCTAATCTAATCTAATCTAAATATAATAAATCCCAGAAAAATGTTCCACAAAATTTATTTGGATGTACGCTATACATCCTACCCTATCCTTTTCTTTTAAACAAGTGGGATTTAAAGTCCACACTTATATTTAGATACTTATGGTCACAGAGACATAGATCAATAAAAGTTCATGGTTGAGCCCAGAAATATGCATGTAGCTACTTTAAAGATAAATAAAGGTCTATGTAGGGCAGGGGTGTCCAACTGGTGGCCCGTGAGCCAGATGCATCACATGCAGGCCACGCCCACCCCAGCTCTGCGAAGGGAAGAAAGTTGTGATGCGTCATGTGACAGCAACATGACGCAGCAAGTTTGACGCCCGTGATCTAGGCCATTATTCTGTTCCCAAGGTGGATTCCTAAATTCCAGTAAGAAGCCCAACTAGGTTCTGTTTCTGTTCTGTAATAACTACCATCAGTATAGTACAGTATTAATATATAGTTATGTTTAGTATCTTCTCAATCATTTTTTAGCTTTGCCAAAGGCTTTATAAATAATAGTTTAGTAATACTTTAAATAAATAATACTTTTATAACCAAGATGCCTTAGCTGGGTCTTCATAATCAAATTATTTTATCCAGATCTTTTTATTTAAAAAAAAAATGGGTTATCTTTGGTTCTATTTTTTTTAAAGCAAAAAAAAAAAGAAATATTTTTTAAAAATCTTTTCATCTCTCTCCATAACATCTGCTTACTAAGGAAACCTGGATTTAAGGGTAATAAAATAATGTTTGCCTATGCAAATTTTAACATTAAGAATATGGGATTTTTTTTAAGTTATAGAGATAAGTTGTATCTGCTTTCATTACATCTAAAAGTCAGAGCCTATCCTTTGTTATTTAGAGTTAATGTGAATTTTTTATTTCTATAGGCATCTATTGAAAATGATCTGACAACTCTTTATTTACTTTTTAAAGAAACCTGGGTATTTCTGAACTCTTGCTTTAAAAATAATGCCTTTGTAGGATGGCATTAATCATTGCCATCTCATAACTGCTTTAAGACTTTTTTAAAAATTGTTAAAAGTTTTTGAACTTTGCATGATACTGCTTACATCCCAATATCCATACAAATTATGAATACAATATAAAATTTATGTGAATATACATAGAATTTAAACTTGACGTAAGTTATATTTCTTCTAAATTAGTGTAAAGGTACAAGATGTTACATATAGTGTGTAGTTTTTGACCTTTGATAAAATATTTATAGTGGCATAATAATATTTACTGGTAAACAGTACAAGCATAGTATCCCTTTTTAGCCTTTCTCTTGAATACAATCCCCTCACAAAACTCTGTAGTGAAGAATTTGTGAAAAATCAAGTTAAGTTACATGACATAACACTACAATAATGATCTATTATTATTATTGTAATCACTGAAATCTCTTGTTAGCTTTAGGGACAAATTAATGATACAAGAAGTCCTCATCTTACAACCATCCACTGAATGACAGTTCAAAATTATGGCGCATGTCCCCAGAGCTACTTAGCACCTGCTTTTTATGATGGCCGTCCCCCTTCCCCGTGGTCATGATTGGATTTTGGGCATATGGCCACTAACTCCCTTTCATTGCTGTTCGCAGGGCCCTATAGTCACATGACTGATTTATTTTTTGTTTTTTTGCTGGTTTCTAGCATTTAATTCCAGTTTCCACCAAAAAAAAAAAAAATACCCATGGAGCATTCACTTAATGACCACTGCAAAAAATGTCAAAAAATTGGATCCAGTCTCCTGATGTCTCAACTTGCAGCCTAACCTCTTATAACTGCAATTCCAGGCTCAATTATGTTTATAAGAGAAGGATTACCTGTATTTTCAAAGTTGCCAAGTGCTTTGCTGTTCTGATGAATCACAATCTTGGCAAGGTGGGATTTGAGGCGATGGTAGGGGGGAAACCCTCAGGGAAGCTATGATAAATGTAGTGCAGTTGCTCTGTTTCTTTGAAAGATGACCTAAGAAGAAAACGGACCAGTTTGTTTGATAATGACTAATGTGTTAAAGATCTAAATGATCACTCCTCTTCGCTTGATTTACAATAAGGAACTGCAAATTAATTCCACTGACCTGTCATAACAGATTAAACTGAAAGAAACAATCCATAAATCTGGGTATTATTTTTCTTTTTCAGTGCTGTTTAAGTTAATTCCATTTAATAATATATTGAACAATTTATGAATTTTAGGCAGTCAGGATCAAAATCCTTACTCATTCACTCATTGTCTACAGAAATGAATTTGTGATTTCTTGGGGCTCTTAGTTTCGGGGTGACTGTTAGAAGGCTCTCTGGCTAGCAGAAGTCTATTGTGCTTTGCCATGGTATGAAGGGTTTGATGTTCCACAATGACAATCCATTTCACAGGGCCTTCTGTACAAAAGCCACTGTTATTGAACAATAATAATAGCACCCAGATTTATATGCCAAGGTCCTCATTTTACTGAGCTTCAGAGGATGGAAGGCTGAGTCAACCTTGAGCCTGTCAGGATTGAACTCCAGACTCTTTCACACTCTGATTTGCTAGGTTCAGATCATTTAACAAGCAGCTGTTCTACCTGAGCTGCTGAAGACATTTGAGGATCCTCATTTCAGCCCCCTAAACATGCAGAACGACAATGATATTAAGAAAAGATTGATGTCTAGGAAGAACATGACTTCTGTATCACTTTAAAATGGCTTTTAAGATTTTGAAGAAGTCACAGAGATAGGTTTAGTTTTGGTTTGAGCTGAGAAACAATCACAAACCTACCTTTAAAACAGCAGTCACTAACTAATGGTCCGTGGACCACTGGTGGTCCATGAGAAAATTTTGGTGGTCCGTAGAAAAATTATTTGCATTTTTTATATTGCACTAAATCAGGGGTGTCACTGCGTTTTTGTATTTACCAGATGAGCTCTTATTTTTGAACTTTCAGACTTACCGTAGCTTTCCAAGTTCTTATCTCTAAGCTAACTGCGCATGTCCTCATTCCTTCACTTTCTTCCTTCTCTTTCTTTGTTCTCCGGCCAAGAGAGGTCCGGCAGGAACGCTGCCAAGATGTAATTAATTAGCTAGTAAGATGTTTTTACTTCTTTATAATAAAATGTGTTTATTAGAATATATCTCAGTTTTATTTTCTTAAAGTATACTTCAAGAAAAGGTCACGATCCATTCTCTAATCAAGGTGCAATTACCCAAAAGCAGAATGGGATTAATTGCCACCCTGACAAGGGGTCCTCAAACTACAGCCACTGGACCGGATACATGCAATGAACATTTGTGTTGCTGCAGAGAGTTTCCCCCTTCAGGGTCTTTTTGTGTGGGTCAGAGGAGGAAAGAAATTCCAACTCGGGGCGTACTTCAGCCTCCTGATATGGGGCTTCGGACGAAGGCTGGAGGGAAGCACCGCTGGTGGTGAAGAGCCAGAGGGCCTCATTCCAGTGGGACTGCATCATGGCCTGGAACTGGCTGACCATCTCAGCCTGCAGGTGCCGGTATCTGGCCTTGCACTCCTGCAGGCCTTCCCTCTGCTTGGAAAGCCTATGCTCATAGTCCTCAGTGAGGTGCTTCTGCTGAGCCTCCTTTTTGGTCAGATCCAATTTGAACTGAGCCAGCTGTTTTGCCAACTCTTTCTCATGGTGGCTGCTTAGCTCCAACAACTGCTTCCTGTTGGGACCCTAAGGAGCCCAGGTGGGGAGGGGAGGAGTGGCTGGGAGGGGAGGGGTGAGTAGAGACTGGCGAGGTGCCCCTCGACACGAATGACATCGATTTGGCCATGACCACCCAATCACATGACCATCTAGCCATGCCCACCTAGCTGGTCATTAGATCATATTAGTGGTCTGCGGGATTTAAAATTATGAATTCAGTGGTCCCTGAGATCCGAAAAGTTGGTGACCCCTGTTTTAAAAGCTCCATAAAAATACTGTGAAATTCAGGCACATTAAAAAATAAAAACTATATAAACTGGCTGCTATTTTGGATTTCCACTGATATACAGCCTTTTTACTTACATGTGCTGGCAAAACCATTTTTTTGCAATCTTTGAATAATTTCATTTTGTAAAATACAAAGCTAAGGACAAAACATTTAGAACTTTCTGTTTGAATATTCCTATAGATTGGGTGCTGCAGAAATATCCAGGACACTCCATGTTCCAAAAGAACAAAATCTGAAAAACTCTGAATGTTCTACCATGATAAATGATGGAGCCCAAAATAAAGCCATACTATTGGGATGTTTTAAAAGCACTGTATATGTTTTAAGTATACTAATCTGATGTGCACCGTAGGCTTTGCAGAATAGCCTGTCTTAAACACTTAGACGAGGTAGAAAAAAACCAGTTTGGAATCTGGTTTCAATAATTTCTATCCTAATTACTAAAGCACCTTTTACAAATACACTATAGCAAAGCATTGTAAGATGACTGATCAGTGTTCAAATGCAAATAACTTTTTTTTCTCTCCCGCAGGAAGCTACAATTTATTAGTAATAAAATGCAAGTGTGCCAGCTCTAATTGTAATGGACACTTTGCTTAATTTTAGTTTATTAGCTAGAGATGGAGGGAGGGTATTAGGGTAATAGTATGGAAAGTGATAGTTCCTGTTATCTAATTTAAATCCTATGTCGAGCTTTTTGTCTGTTGAGAAGGAATATAATCCCAAGGGAAAGTGAGTGATATGAATCACGTTTAACACTATTAAAGTATATGCCCCTTCAAAGAGGAAAAGCACAATGAAGTTGATGCAGAAGAAGCATACATTTTTCAAATAGATCTGCATTGCGGTTTCTGCTAGCCAGAGAGGAGCAAGTCAAATGTTCTTATTTTTAACTGGTGATAGTTTTGGCAGGAAAGCAGAGAATCAGCAACTGGACAATGGAGACCAGCCCCTGTTCTAGAATTCCTAAACAATTCAGATCTATAGAAGTGGGATTTGTGCTCTTTTTCACTTAAGCTTTTGTACTTACATTTCTTCTGTCCCGTTTTTGCAACCCAGGGTAAAATAAAGAGGAAGGTATTTAATTCTGTGAATGCTGAGCTTCTTGGCAAAATGCTAGGAGAGAAAAATCAGTGCAAAATAGGGCAGTTTTTGCTCTACATCTACTGCAGTAACCAGAATAGTGTTGCATTGGGAAACAAAAAGTTCTATACATTATTTTACAATAAGCCTTTAATTAACTTTCATAACTGATAAATTATGAAATTTAACAGTAATGTTAAGACTTCCCATTTACTTCTTTGTGGTCTTCAAAGGTGCTACGGTAGTAATTGTAGGTTTTGATTTCTCCTACTTCTCCTTTGATATGCTTCTCTATTTCATGTGTGGGAGATTGATGCAAAAAATATTTAGGGAAATACCATTTTGTAGAGAGAAGTCTTCCAGAGTCTCCTCATCCATGAAGTTCAGGTAACGTAAAAAATGTTCTTCAAGGTTTAGATATCTAAAATTGTGTGGCAGGCTGGAAATGCTTTAGTGGAGAAGTCAAAATATATTTGAATTGTCTGGTGAAAAAAAACTTCTTTTCCATTCAAATAAGGCAACTGGGATCTGTTTCTGTTTTTCATTTTGTAGAACTTTGTTTCCTTATACTACCTTGCATCACAATTCAGAATTAAGCTATGATGTGGCCTGCATATGAATGCCCATTAAAGTGTGCTTTCACTCGTCCTGAATTTTCCAGGCCAGATCTGATAGCCCTATGGAAACCCTTAGCAGAAAAATCTCAAATTTGTTTACAGTGATTACACCTTTAATCTTCGTAAAAGAATTTATCCATCAGGATTAATATGCTGGTCTCTTCTCAAACTGTAAATTTTATTGAAACTCAACACAATTAAAAATCTCAGACTTTAAAACAGTTTTTTCCTTTCTTTCCTCAAGAGCTTCCCATAGACATGGCTATTGCTTACTTGTCTAGCTCAATCAAACAGGCTTAAGTTGGTATTCATTAAAGGTATAGCTATACTGGATTCTATTCAGATGTAGCCAAAACTCTTGAGTCAGTGGGCACATTTGGTATTATGAAATGTCCTATGAGATTCTCACAAAATGGCAACAATTTATCAAAAACAATTTATCAAAAGTCTGGTAAAGTGATTCAAAGCCAATCCTTCTATTCCAGTAGAGTATGTTTATGAGAACAGAACTTGGACTGTATTCCCTAAATAAAGCTTATCTTTATTATTTTTTTCCCACGCAAGCTTCAGAGTACTTTTAAAGCTCCTAACTCATGTTTCTCTCTAAAGTACACTCATATATTCTACTGCATAGTAGCTGCTATCCATTAATGTTTTACCCACACACACACACACACACACACACACACAGAGAGAGAGAGAGAGAGAGAGAGAGAGAGAGAGAGAGAGAGAGAGAGAGAGAAAACACACATACATGGGGGGAAAAGAGAAAGAGCAAAAGCGAGAGCACTAGGGGGAGAGAGAGAGAGAGAGAGAGAGAGAGAGAGAGAGAGAGAGAGAGAGATGGATGTTGCCTGAAAATTTCTAAATATTGATATACATTAAGATATAAATGATGATGACGGTGTGCCATCTGGTCATTTTCAACTCCTAATGATCACATCTTACAAAACATGATTCTGAGTGGCATATAAACATTGAACAACGAATATAAAAACAGGCAATGTAAAAATAAGAAATACAGATTAAAATAAAAATTATAAAAACAAATATACCAACCCTAGGTAAAAAGAGGATAGGAATGGGCACCTAACAATGGAGCCATTCATATAAATAAATACATTTCATATCAAGATATAAATCGATAGATACAAATGGGCATTAAAACATCTATTGATTCTTTGGGTAAAATCAATATAGTGAAAATGAATATTACACTGAGATTAATGGACACTTTAAAAATGATTGCAATATTAATGCCTACGAGATATTTCTCTAATGATAAATTACTGAGAAAAGAATATATGACTGGCCAAACTCTCTTTAATATCTTTAGACAAACTGATGGTAGCTTCAGTTTACCAGAATTTCTGTTTCAGCATCCAGTAATGTGGCCTGCTAAAAAGCAACTCCCGATATTTAGGAGTCAATAGCCAACAAAAGCTGAACATTTGAAGTAAGTGTCCCTCTTGGTTAACCATCCTTTGTTTGTTTGTTTGTTTTTGAAAAATAAAAGTGCCTTACAAAATGAAATTGCACCCGTCACTCGGGGGAGAGATTGAGCAAGAGGGAAGCCATCAAGACATCTTCAATAAAAAGGCAGGTTGTTTTTTCCCCCAGCAAGGATAAAACGGCTCCCTTCCCTTACCTATTTTTGGGACCTTTGCTTTAAAACAAACTGCCACCACTGAGTGAAGCCCTGTTAGATTTGTGCTTGGCCCATCTTCCAATAATTTTTTGGGACTTTTTCTCCAAGTTCAAAGCAGTTTTGAAATTCCAAGGTGAAGAGTCATTCCTAGCACACTTGTGTCATCATTCACGAGGATTATTTAACATAAACTTCAAGTCTTTGCTGAAAATCACCCTTTGAACAATGTATTTCTTTCTGAGGATGATACATGATCAGGTTAAACCCAGACTTTAATTGAAGAAATAGTCTACATATTATATATTAAGTTACCAGCCCTGGATCAGTGTGTGTGCATTGTGTTTTGCATGTGTGCATGTGTGTGAAATCCAGGACAGGTTTGGTACAACTTGAGATCTCTTCATCCTGTTATTGGCACACACAAAAATCCTTTTAAATTTGAAAAGAAATTTATGAGGTTGTGTTTCTTTTTATTGTACCTGTTGTGTCTCTTGTTTCCATTTTGTCTCCGTTGATAATGGATGAATTGACTCTTGTGAAACGCCAAGTTCTGCCTTACAAAAATCAGGGCGTCTCTTTTTTCAAAAGTGAAAAACAAATCAGCTGGAGCTCTCATTTGTTCTTCGAATCTGTAACCCATTCTTCAGTCTAAACGATCCAGGCATCAAGGATTTTGTAGGTTTTAGAACGCAAGAACATTCCACCATAAATCAGAAGTCCAAAGTCATAGCTCTATAAATCACCAGAAAGACAAAACAACAGCAACAAAAAGAGCCAATTAAAATAGTCCAGACAGAGTTAAAAAGCTGCATACGTTTTGCATAATTGGTTGCTACTCTTTCATTAATGACAGGATGGGCTAGCAGAAGGCTGGTAAACACACATATGGCTCTGGCATACAAAAGTTTCAGTCATGTACTAGTGTCTGGCAACAGCTGGTTGGCTCTTAGCACAGAAGCATTTTTTTTGAGACCTGGCCCCGTGGGGAAGGAAATGAAAATAGCAATTTTCTTCGATTGCTTGTTCAGGGATCCAGATTTGAAAAGGAAGAATAGCTAAGAGCATGGGACCTGTATACATGTCTCCCCACCAGCATCTTCTTAAATAAAATGTATATTTTCCTGGAATCATGTGGCTATTTTAAGAAACTTCTCTGAGGAAGTGCCAACAGGGGCTAAGGGTGTGCCCTCTGAATCATTTTCTCCCCTTCAAATCTAGATTTCTGCAGGTCACTATTCTTTAACTGTTGGTAAAAATGGCCAGATCTACCACAAATGTGTATACAATGCCATATATGTCTTGATTGATTGATTGATTGATTGATTATATAAATCAAAGTCAACTTTAGTGATCAAAAGATAATGTTCCAGGATGCCCTGTCCCCAATTTGGTTCTTCAGATCTTCCAGACTTACATTCATTGCTACTACTATATCCATCAACCTTGCTCCTGATCATCATTTTTCCTTTTGTTTTTTGTTTTTTGTTTTTTTATTTCACCCGGCCTAGTATTATAGCATCAACAGAGCAAAGTTATTATTCATCTTTTTTCTAAGGCTAGTTTGGACATTTGAGTATATCTCCCTTTCCGTGTAGTGCTGTAATCTTCAGGGGATGATCCTAAACATTATTTTGTTAGTGTGCAAAATTAAGGATATTGTGCAATAATTTGTACACTCTATTGCCTCCTTTCCCTGATACTGATATGTAGATGGACCTCTTCCAATCTGTTGGCCAATCATTCTTCTGATTTTCTGACATACTGGTAGTTTGATTAGAACTTTTGCTGATTCTTCTGTTGCTTGCCATATTTCTATAGAATTTCTACAGAAGCTCTCTGGAATTATTAACTCATTCTTTCATATGTATAAAAAGTACCTTTTTAAGCTTACCCTTTCTCTAAGACGACCAGACAAATATACAGGAAATTTCAGAAAAACTATTTCTGAAATTAATCATTCAATATAATAGGCCCACATCCTGCAAAGGGTCTTTGCTTATTTGATTTGTTTGCTTATATTCTACTAATTTCTTGGGCATTTAGAGATTACAGTGGTTGTTAATAAATAAATAAAACCAACATGTGAATAAAACCAACATTCTTATATTGATTAGATTGCAATGAAGAAAAATGCTCTGAATAAGATTCCTTTTTGTAACATTAAATAAACATTAAAGTTTGGGAAAGATTTTGGTTAACCGCCTTAGCTAAAGCAAGCTAATACAATCTATTAATTGACCTCTACAAGGTTTGATATCCAGTTATTAGGAAATATGAAATCAAATTACCTTGATCAAATATCTAATGATTTTCCTGCAACCAAAGATCCACAGGGGTTGAAGGCACAGTTCTAATTGCTTTTACACCACCATTAGGTTTTTAATTTAGCTGTAGAGCATTGCTATAACAATCTCAGTGGTTTTTTTTTTCATTCTAACTTTAATGTATTGTAATTAATTCAATCCTTTCTAAGTCATTTAGCTCTGCAGTCTACCTTTTTCTTCCTATGAACTTGTAATAAAGTATCCAAGCACCAGTTTTATTCTGGGCACTTGAACATGACACCTGTTGGAATGATGTGAAATATACTCCTGTTTCTGACCATGAAGTAGCTCATGGTGGAGAGAGCAGTAAGCCAATTGACTTGAGGATGCCAAGTGCTCTGGGCATCCATTCCAGAATGACAACCACTGGATTCCTTTTCAACAAAATGAGCTTTCCTGTTTTAGTATGCTGGCAAAGTACAGCAGGGCTTCCCTCTGAATGGTTCATATAACTGAAAACACCACACAAGATATACATTATATAAAAATACAGACCTGCCCCAAGAGAGATGGAAGTCATGTAAAACACCACTACATGGGGAGATAATATAATGGAACCAAGTATATATTTCTTCTCTGGGAACATATAGGAAGGTGAACTATATATACCTTTCTCGTGTATTTTATAAACCTCTTTATGTAACACCACCAAGTGCCAAAACCAGAATAGCCCCTAAAGCTAATGGACTATATAAAGTGCAGTGGTCCATGAGTTCAGTTCCCAGCAGAAACTTGAATTCCATAGAACAACATCTGGTTACTAATATTTGATGAGTCTGAAATAGGATAAGACCCTAGTCTTGTCTCCCGTTGGTCAATGTAACTGGTCAATGAAAGAAATTTTATACAGTGCCTTCCAAATGGATAGAACCACAGATACTAAAATTTCACCAAACTCCTTCCTATCACAAAGGAAGTTAGTAGCTAAAGGCTCCTCTTACCTTCTCTAATCCACCTGGATTATTCTCTACCAATTTAGATCCTTTTTCTAGGTGCGAGGCATTGTTTGAAAGAAAATTCTGGAATGCAGAATTTTTTTTACTATCCAAACACATCGATAGGCCCAGAGGCATTTATATGAAATTATATGTTTGCTTTGGAAAGAATTTTTCATAAAAATTTAAATTGAGGAACCTAAAAATAAAACAGAAAAAACAAAAGTTATTGAGAAATAGGGCAAAAACTTAGGTGGGTGGGTGGCCATGGACACCTTGATGGTCACTTATGCTTCAAAATAGCGTTCTTAATTTCAACAACTTTAAGATGTTCATCTGCACCTCTATAATTGTCTGGTTTGGTTCTGCAATGCAACAAGACAGACACAGACTTCAGAGGATAGTTAGAACTGCAGAAAAAACGATTGCTACCAACCTGCCTTCCACTGAGGACCTGTATACTGCACAAGTCAAAAAGAGGGCTGTGAAAATATCTACAGACCCCTCACATCCTGGACATAAATTGTTTCAACTTCTACTCACAAAACGACGCTATAGAGCACTGCACACCAGAACAACTAGACACACGAATAGTTTTTTCCCGAATGCCATCACTCTGCCAAACAAATAATTCCCTCAACATTGTCAAACTATTCACTAAGTCTGCATTACTATTAATCTTCTCATCGTTCCTATCACCCATCTCCTCCCACTTATGACTGTATGACTGTAACTTGTTGCCTTATGATTTATATTGATTGTTTCCTAGTATGATTTGATTGCTTATTTGTACCCTATGACTATCATTAAGTTTTGTACCTTATGATTCTTAAGGAATGTATCTTGTCTTTTTATGTACACTGAGAGCCTATGCACCAAAGACAAATTCCTTGTGTGTCCAATCACACTTGGCCAATAAAGAATTCTCTAATAATTCTATAATTCTATGTGTGGGCTGCAAATCCCAGAATTTCCCAGCCAGCTTGTTTTATAGTTTCATAGCAACCTTTCATTTGGAACATATTGACCCATTCACATAAATTTAGATGTTTACATAGTCTTTAGGGAGAGGTAGTGTGAAATGTTTGTTATTTCTGCAATTTGGGGGATTTAAAATATTCTATAGCTCTTCTTGTGCTCTCTCAGCTTCCATATGGGTCACTGAAATAACTATACTTTGTTTCTTTATTATTCCACCATTCCCTTTCCTTTCCTTCCATGTGAATTTAGATAATAAAGTGCTCGAAATAAGGAATCTGACCTTTGGTTATCTTTACAACACCGTGAAAATGATGGCAAGCTAGAATAAATATTCATCACGAACACTGAAAGACATTGAAATCCAAGAACATTGTTAAAAATAAATGGTTGCATAGATTTTCACGGATTTGACAGAGAATATTAGAGTGCAAAAATGCATATTAGAGTTTGTTATGCTGCTTAGGTTTGTTGACTATTAATGGTAAATAGCTCACTTCAAAGACAAAAAAAGAATTGAAAACTGAAGGGAAAAAAATCCATACGCATCCAAACGAGGCTGCAAATTTTCAGTCTGATTGCTTTTAAAATGTGCTATTTTAAATAGTACCACTGAGAGCAGTAATTGCATTTTTATTATTACATTTGTTAAGTTTTGGTGTGGTTAATCAAACTACCATATGAGGGTAAAAATTTAAAACAAGAAAGCAGATACTTAAAGTCTGTAAGCAGCTGTCACTGTGTCCAGAAGGGTGTGAAATATAGACAAATGTGCCATCTGAAAGAGATGCAAAGAAAATCACAACAGACGGAGGGCATCTGTACTGTGAAGGCTGCATGTTGTACAGAGAAAATTATGGGGCTTGAACATTTCGCTACAGAGCCCTATGATTTCTTTTTTAATGGGCATAATAATATTTAATAATTTCTATATTAACTCATCTGTGTGTGTGGGGGTGTCTGTGTGAATGAATATAAAGAGAAGAAAGGAGGTGAGTGTGACTTATATAACCAAAATCATCAATTGAAACCCCAAGCAGGATTTGCAAGGGTGCTGATGGTTCTGAAGATAATTGCCTTCCAGAAAATTGGTTGAGAATTTTGGGACCTTCAATATCTAACCTGGCTGAGAATTTAAGCCAAAAAAGACCACGCTGTCTATCATGAGGAAGGCTAAAGCAGGATAAGGTTAGCTTTTTCTTGTGGCTTTGCTAGGGTTTGTTTTTTTTTTTTTTTTTTTTTTTTTTTTGGTACCTGTAAAGCAATTTCTTTAAGAGGGAAAAAAATGAAATATTCAGCAGTTTAACCTGGAATAAAACTCAGGAGATAAATTCTGGCCTTCAGAAGGCAGATGGGGAAAAAAAGACTTGCTTCATTAATTATTTCAGCACCAATACAAACTGATCAGTTTAATCATGTGATTATTTGATTCAAAAAATATTCATATTTTTTTGTCAGCCTAATGTTTTATCTGGGATATAATTACTTTTATGACAACTTGATTTGTAGAGTTAAAAAAAAAAGAATTTGAAAGATTGTATTTTCACTTGAGGAGGTATAAATGGACTTTATCTGCTTCAGAAAAAGAAACTTGATGGCAAGATTTTTTTTTAAAAAAAAGGAAACTTGGATGTATATATGGAAAATTAATTAACTAACTTTAGGAAGGCCTCTCTACTTTTTTTTTATAGAAGCCTTTGTCAGATGTTTGGATCAAACAATCAAAGGATCATTTCCTATTTATTTTTTTAAAAGAATCTTAATTTTTTAGTGGTTGCTCCTGGACAGTGTCCATCTTCTTTTAAACTTAAATTTATTTAGATTAGAGGAGTAACATACATGACCTAATAAGATAAACATTTGGGTATCATCTCTATAAAGATATGAAATGTCAGCCTGACACAACACACACACACACATGTATACACAAAGAATTTGTCACGCTGTCACAAAATTATAAACTTGGAAGAGTTATCAAGACTAATCTCAGCTCTAAACTATCTCCAGCAGATGGCTAGTCAGCCCTCTTTGGAGCAAAAAACCACACTGGGAGCAACTCGGAGCTTCCCTGCATATCAAGTTCTTTCTCTCTCTGTACCATAATATGTAGACTGAGTTTTAAGCAGAACTTTATTCCATATACTACCCATTTCCATTTAGCTGGAGATGCCAGGGGTTTTTAATTTGTGCAGGCAATGTTTGCCACTGAACTTTCTTCATCTCTCATTGTTCCTGTTGCTTTTCGTTATGGTGTGGTGGTTATTTGAATCAGCAGTCCCTTTCTCCCTGTTCAAGTCTAGCTTTGCATTCAAGCCCTTTTGCATCACACACTTAACCTGTCTCTTACAAAGTCACATTATAGCTTCTTCTCTATATCATTGATGGCCATCATAGAGTACTGACAACGTAAATGTCATACTTGCAGTTATTTATGAGGCCGCGTCTCTCTGAGAATACCTGCCTGTTCTACCGGATTGGATAGAGTAGCAGTGGTGGGTTGCCCCTGATTCAGACCGGTTCGCAAGAACCGGTAGTAAAACCGTCGGGAGGCTCCGCCCACAGCCCCGGATGTCATCATAGGCGAGCGCACGAGCGCAATCCCATTGCGAACCAGTAGTAAAGGTAAGTAGAACCCACTCCTGTAGGGTAGTTACAGCCCAAGTCCCTTTCTTTAAATTCTGCCACTTAATGCCTCAGAAGCACTGTAGCTGCCCTACCTTATAGTATAGGCTTTCCCAAATGATTTAGCAAACCCCCACCAGAATACAGAACAATAGAGGTGGAAAGGACCTTGGAGGTCTTCTAGTCCAACCCCCTGCTCAAGCAGGAGATCCTCTACCATTTCAGACAAGTGGCTGTCCAGTCTCTTCTTAAAAGCCTCTGGTGATGAAGCCCCTTCAACTTGTGAAGGCAAGTCATTCCACTGGTTAATTGTTCTCAATGTTAGATCATTTCTGTTTAGCTTTATGTTGCTTCTCTTCTTGGTTAGTTTCCATCCATTGTTTCTTGTCTTGCCTTCTGGTGCTTTGGAAAATAGGTTGACCTCTCTTCTTCGTGGCAGCCCCCCAAATATTGGAACTCTACTATCATGTCACCCCTAGGACTTCTTTTCTCTAGAGTAGCCATACCCAATTCCTGCATCTGTTTGTCATATCTTTTAGTCTTCAGGTCCCTAATCAACTTTGTTGCTCTTCTCTGCATTCTTTCCAAAGTCTCAACAACATTTTTATAATGACCATATAAAAGTAATTCTAACCTTCCCTTGGAAGTTTTCCTGGTCTGGTCTATCTTGAGGGGCTGACAATTGGTACACAAGTGTAAGTAATCTCTTGGCCATGGTTGCCACCTGCTCTTCAAGCAGAAGCCAAATTCTGCACCAGTTCTGGCTAAATGCATCTTAGTGCAGAACTTTTACTTCCAGTGCATTTAACTTTAAGTCACATTGAGTTCAGTTTCTGCCTGCCAGCCACTCTTTTTCCATGGTCATCCACAGGTTTGGAGTGTGACTCTCAGTCTACTTTTCCAATTTAAGCAAAGAGGAGGAGGAGGAGGAGCTCACCTCTGGGGGTTAGATATTCCACAGGGTGGGGGCAACAGCTTGCCCCCCTTTTCCTTCTTTTTCCTTTCCCCCATCATCTGGTGGTTACCTGGATTTTGGCAGCCCAGATGTGGTGTCTCTATTTATATTGCTAGCTACCACAAATGATTAAGGCAAAGGTTCCCCTCGCACATATGTGCTAGTTGTTCCTGACTCTAGGGGGCGGTGCTCATCTCCATTTCAAAGCTGAAGAGCCAGAGCTGTCCGAAGATGTCTCCATGGTCATGTGGCCTGCGTGACTAAATGCCAAAGGCACACAGAACACTATTACCTTCCCACCAAAGGTGGTCCCTATTTTTCTACTTGCATTTTTGACGTGCTTTTGAACTGCTAGGTTGGCAGAAGCTGGGACAAGTAACGGGAGCTCATCCCGTTACGCGGCACTAGGGATTCGAACCACTTAACTGCTGACCTTTCAATTAACAAGCTCAGCATCTTAGCCACTGAGCCACCACATCCCTACCAGAAATGATTAATAGTTAGCAATAGTAATATTAAAAGCAGCAAGGTTTAGGTTAACCACAGGATGGCAGCCTTGTCCTTATGTTCTACCTGATTCAACACTCTTGCTGCTAACATCATAGCTTGACACTAATACATTTCCCCAGTGTGCCTTATCAAAAGGGGGAAGAGGAGGAGGAGGAGGAACCAATTTGGCAGCACTGCTGGGTGCAGGTCACTGAGTAACCTTAAGTTTCAGCAGACTTTATCAAAAGTTAGTGTGACATCTGCATTTCCCTTGATTAGAAAAAGAGGGAAAATAAATAAATGACATAGATCTCAGATGGATCACATGTTTTGTCTGGCTCGTTTTGATTGTCACACTGACCGACTTGCTCCTGAGAATTCACAACACAACTTGCCCCCTCCAAAAAAACCAAACAAGGCTAATTGGAGTTTAAATGGATTTAAAAGATGCTTAAGTAGGAAAGATAGAAATGAACATGAGGTAGACAATTTAGTGGCATGCAGAAGCCACTAAAAATACAGAATACAAATACAGAAGCCAGGAATAGGCAATGTAGTTAGCTAGGCTGACTAACAGGAAGGGAAATAATAGCTTAGTAAGATTCCATTAGGCAAATAGATTTGTGGCATAATATAAGCTTTAAATAAGAAATAAAGGATCACTGAACCACTTTAGTAGAGCACAAGGAGAGACATCCTGTTGCCCACGAGATGGTTTAAACCAGGGGTCTCCAACCTTGGCAACTTTACGACTTGCGCATGCTGCTGAGGAATTCTGGGAGTTGAAGTCCACAAGTCGTAAAGTTGCCAAGGTTGGAGACCCCTGGTTTAAACCATAATGTTCAAAAGTGCTCTGAATGAATGAATCCCTCAATTGTCCATCGTTTTGCCAACCTTAAACTGGGTTACTCCATTCTCATTCTTCATTTGAGAGCATTTTTAAACAAAAGCCTTCTCATGAAAATTTATAGATATATTTATACCCTTCTCTTTCAGTAGATGCCTTCTTGTGGGTAACTGCTGACTTTACATCTTTGTGCCAGTAATTTCCCCTTAAAAATATGTGAATCGGTCTATTATTTTTGAATGAATGTGCACATTTTTTGCATTTCAGTGTGCATTCAGGGCAAACTTCAGAAGACTTACACATTTCTTAGCTGTGTGAGTCCCCATGCATGCAGAAAAGTGAATTTACTAGAGACGAATGCATTATTTCAATCCCTTAATTATTGTATATTGTACAGGCATTCCTTGACTTAGACCAGGGATGAAATGCTCCTGGTTCGGACTGGATCATCCAATCCGGTAGCAATGGAGGCAGATGGTTCGGAGAACCGGTAGCAAAAATCCCTGTGCCCACCCCCCCACCATGCCCTGCTGAGCCGCACAATCATCAGAGGCTTTTTTTTTACTTTTAAAAGCATTTTTTCTACAACTTCTTCCACGGAAAAAAATGTTTTTAAAAGTAAAAAAAAAAGCCTCTGATGATCGTGTGGCTCAGCTTGGATCGTCAGAGGCATTTAAAAGAAAAAAAACCTTTTTTCTTTTAAATGTCTCTGACGATCCTAACTGAGTTGCTTGATCGTCAGAGGCATTTAAAAGAAAAAAAGCCTCTGCCGATCAGGCAAGTCAGCTGGGATCGTCAGAGCCTTTTGAAAGTATTTTTTTACAATGTCTTCGCCGAAGAGGTTGTAGAAAAAATGGTTTTAAAAGTTAAAAAAAAAAATTGGCGACACCCGCCCAGTCACATTACTCCCTCAAGCCACACCCCAGAACCGGTAGTAACAAATTTTAGATTTCACCACTGACTTAGACTCCCGTTTGGGATTGCAGCTTCTATTGCTAAGTGAAGCAGTTGTTAAGCGAGTCACACCCCATTTTATAACCTTTTTTTTTTGCCATCCTCGTTAAGCAAAGCACCATGATTATTAAGTGAAGCATTGCAGTCATTAAGCAAATCTGGGTTTTTCCCATTGACTTGGCTTGTTGGAAGCCAGCAGGGAAGATCATGAATGGCAGTCATGTGACTTCAGGATCCTGCAACCATCATAAATCTATGCTGTTTGGTAAAGGCTCAAATTTTGATCATATGATTGCAGGGATGCTATGATGGTCATAAGTGCAAGGACCAATTGTAGGTCACTTTTTTTTTGCACCATGATAACTTTAAATAGTTTCTAAATGAATAACTCAAGATATAATAATAATAATAATAATAATAATAATATAGCAACCCGTATCAACCATTAGCACCAGTCAATGGTATTTGTGATGCATTTTTGAATGTTCAGTTGACTGAGTTTCATGTTTAATAATAATAATAACAACTTTATTGTCATTGTACGTGTATACACAGTATACCCATACAACAAAATTCATTTAACACCCAAAGACCAGGTCCAACACACATAATAATCCTCAAACACATTCCCACCACAATTCTCCACCTCTAAACTACCCAAACATCCACACAACAGACCAAGTAATGCTGTCCAACAGCTCACTGATGGTGACCCTTTAGTTCATTGTTGAGTGCAATTATAGCTCTGGGATAAAAACTATTCAGAAAACGTGTGGTCCGAGTTTTAATTGTTCTGTATCTTCTGCCAGAAGGCAGCAGTTCAAAAAGATTGTAAGCAGGATGGGAAGAGTTTCTGAGAATCTACCTGCATCCTCAACATTACAGGAATTGCCTTTTAAAATACACGGACCTGGTTACAGCTGGTGTAATAGATGCTGTTTCTTAAGAAACTCTGGGGGGAGAGAAAGCCCTACCTAAATGAAAAGGTGATATCAGCTCTCCCCCATAGGCAGCACTGAATGTCATACAAAGCAGGAAGTGGATTAGTAATGATTGGTCAGACTGCCAGAGGAGTAAAGCTATCCTTTGCTATCAAAGGCAAGTATAAGCCTTCACTTTCATGACATCACTTTAGGACAAAGACCTATTATGAGTTTATCCAGGATGTCGTTTTGTTTGGCATCAGACGCACATTTGTTTCTTTTACATAAGATAAATCTTTTCCACCACTAATGAGTTGTCCTCTTGAGGTATTACAGTTACGCTGTATGAAACATCTTAAAAAGAAGTGGATGCTAAAATTTCCAGGAGAACAGTAAGGGAGGCAGGATTTAGCATGAAAGCCCTAAGGAGGACTTTTCAGCACCAAGGTCCAAACTGAAGTTCTCGCACTCCTCTTGTATATCCAGGAGACGAAATAAACCAGAATGTACCATAGTTGCATGGGGAAGATTGTACTTTTTGTTGCTGACCTTGTCTGCTTGTTGCCATTTGCTTGTTGGACAATGCTTTTCCTAGCATGTTCCCAAAAGACTAGGGTATCTCTAAGCTCAAAAGAAATTATGCATTAAATACCATAAATGGATGGTTTTCCCATTATGGCTTGAATTGGCAAGCTGATTGTTTATCCGGGGTAATTTCATCAGGAGAGAAACTAGTTCTAAGCAGATGCTTAAGGCAGACACCATTTCACCTCCCAAAATTCCTGAACTCTCTTGGTCTCACCCATTTTTTTGAATGAGACACTCAAAGATTTATGCCAACACCAACAGACATTGCCTCACAAATTACCCTTTTCATACAAAGCGATTACTAACTGCAAGTCTTCTGATGTGGAAAGCGTCCCCACCATGTCCAGTACATATGTTCTATATATAGAAATATATTATTTCTATGGAAGTTATAGTTGCATCTTGACATTTCCAGGATGGATCTCTCTTTAACCAGCTTCCCCATCCCCCCGCCATTGCTTCTTATTCTGCCCTCAGGTGCATGGGAAAATAAGTTGACCTCCTCTTCTCTATAAGAGCCCCTCAAGTACTGGAAGACAGTTTTCATGTTACCCCAATCCTTCTCTTTTTAGGCTAAACATACCTAGTTCCCTTAACCATTCATCATATGGTTTACCTTCCAGACCAGGGGTGCTATTCAGCAGGTTCTGACAGGTTCTGGAGAACCAGTAGTGGAAATTTTGGGTAGTTCGGAGAACTGGCAAATACCACCTCTTGCTGGCCCCAGAGTGGGGTGGGAATGGAGATTTTGCAGTATTCTTCCTCTGCCATGCCCGCCAAGCCACGCCCACCAAGCCACACCATGTCCACCAAGCCACACCCACAGGACCGGTAGTAAAAAAAATTGAATTTCACCACTGCGCCAGACCCATCATCTTTGTTGGTCTTCTCTGCACTCTTTCTAGGGTCTCAGTGATGTAGGGTGGGGCTTGGTGGGCATGGCTTGGTGGATGTGGAAGTGGAAAGATATTGCAAAATCCCCATTCCCACCCCACCCCAGGGAAAGGATATTGCAAAATCTCCATTCCCACTCCACTCTGGGGCCAGCCAGAGGTGGTATTTGCCAGTTCTCCAAACTACTCAAAATTTCCGCTACTGGTTCTCCAGAACCTGTCAGAACCTGCTGAATAGCACCCCTGAGATGGACTCAATTACAACGGCAAGGGATACACCATTGGAAAACCTGAAAAACTAGGTTAGGTAACAACATCATGGAGAAACTTTATCTATGGGGTCATAAAAGTCAATAACAATTTGATCACACACAATCGATCTATCAGTTAAAATTATTAAATGGGACAGATTTTTTTTTCTTTGTGAAGCAAAAATAATTGCTAACTATAGAGGCATGGGGCTAACTTATTCACTATATTAAGCTTTTGTGTGCAATATAAAACACCTGACTTTATTGAACTATGATATAATATAAAGATTTATTTCTGATTCCATAATAAAGAAATTTGTGGCAAAGATGGACGTAAAATTAATTAGGAAGCGGGAAACAATACTTTTTGTTTCTTAATATGGTGGTCAAGATACAAGAAATGTTTGGTGCTAATGAAATCATTTTCCTGAATGCATAGTGTACTTGAAATGCACATGTTTTTACATAACTTCTCTTCCTCAGACTTTTTTCCCCGCAGGTTAATTCTATATTTTGCAGATTAATGAGAATACTGTTTGACTTTCTTCTGCTCATTAAACAGGTTTAAAGTCAAGTCATTCTGAAATATGTCTGGGGAAAATTGGATTGTATAAATCCTTGCTTTGTTGCAAGGATGACACGTCTCAATTTCTTTTTGAGAGAAACACTTGAACAGAAAATAAATACATTGTGCCCCTGAATCATATTGTTATGATTTTGCTGTTATGGTTTTGCAGTAATGTAGCCTTCCTAGAAAGATTCTAGGATTATATTTATGGAAAAAAACCTGTGGAAAATTGTTCCATTGCTCATCACAGCTATGTGAGAGTCACTTTCTCTGGTGTTGCATAGGATTACAGAGGTGATTGATAATTGTACTGGTTAATTTTTTTAGCTGCTTTTTCTCTGAGCTGTTGTTCAAAAACCCTCTCTGGGGATTTAAAGATCTTTCAGTAAATAGGTCCACAGTGATGACAGCGTGCCAATGATCTCTCTCTTATGCAATGCTGGCCCCCTGATTATTGTTTTGTAGCTTCTGCAAGCGTGGAAAGATGCTGTTCAGGCAAAATTTAAGTGGGAAAGCTTAATTCCTAAAGCTTCATAATGCACAACTAAACAGATATTGTGCAACTCAGCACATGATTCATTCATCAACAAGGTGAGCCAAATTTAGCACTTCCAGATGAGAATAAAAGAAGTCCAGTACATATCAAAGGTAAGCACCTCCAGTTGACCTTAGTTGAACTTCAAAGCTCAGCAGGTTAGGAAATCATCTGAAATTTCAAGCTGTTAGGTTGAGTCTGGGGAAAAAAATCCCAAGCTTCCATGGATGAAGTCTCCAAGCTAAGTAACTCACCACACCTATCTCTTTATTTAATATTTGAATTCCTCACCAGGATAGCTCCATTTTCCAACCTCTTTCCTCTCAAATCCAGGGCTGCCAACTTATGGCCTTTCAAAAACTGGATTCCAAAGTGTATTATCTCTACTGGTAGCCAGGATAGTGCAAAGTTGAGATCCAACAACTTGGAGAGACACTTGGCACCCAACTGACATAACCATTGTCCTATTTAAATTACTATAACACAGAAAGCCAAGAACAAAGCATATGGATCAGTGTACAGCTTGTTAAGATATTTGTTCAGAAAAGTTCCATTTGCATTAATAGAGTTTTTCAGGTTGTTTGTGTATTAAAACCTTCAAGAGAAAGGTAAATGCAAAGGATTTTTGGGGGGGAAAGTGTAGGCTTCACCTCATTTATAATGATCTTACTTCAGATTGAGTTACCAAAGACTGGTTCTAGAGTAAAATACATATGATATGAGCACACTCCATAGTGTGTAGTCATAGGAAAGAGCTTACTCAAGTGTGCATTTTATTACCTAGTTTAGTCTTTGAAATATAAGGTAGCATGAGTTCTTTTGGCACCGGGGAGAAGAATTCCTGTGAAAATCCCTACCTCCTTTTACATTCAAAGTCCTAACCTCCTAATAGGTGGAGGTCTGTGAAAGAAAAGTTATATCTCAATTGCTGTACCTATTAATGGCTTTTGGAATGGACAAGTGGGTGAGCCAATCAGAAGGCAGCTAATAGGGTTGAATCTCCCGGGTTTTAATGTTCCCTCCCCTAACTGTCACAGTTGACAGTATAAAAGGAGATTCTTGACAGAAAACCATTGGCAATCCAAAGGGCAGTTCAGAAGGCGGTTGGCAGTTAGGAGTGTTCTGTTCAGCTCTTCTGTTAGATAACTGTGGGCAGTTTGGAATTCTGTTAGAAGGGCAGTTCTGATGCAGTTCTGATGGTTTGAAAGATTATTTCTTCTGAGGAAGACTAGACAGAACTAACATTGTGAGTGATTACATACATACATACATACATATACATATACATATACATATGCATACATACATACACACACACACACACACACACACACACATATATATATATCAGCATATTTAAGCAAAGTAATGAAATACTATTTAGTATTTGAATAGATATTGTCTTTATTGTTATATGAATAAAAAACATTTCTTGTGAACTGCTTCAGAGGCTCATTTGTTAAAGTAGATCTTAATAGAGATAAAGATTTACAGTTCATTGATTTATTTCCCCCACGACAAGGTCTTTTTATGGTCAGAGAAAAAACTGTGCACAATAATGTTAGCCCTACGTATGTTCACAGAAACTCAGGGTGTGATGGTGGCTTGTATCCCTACACATGTATTCTCTAAAATCATCTCTTGTTATCCTACTGGCACCCTCTTCACAACTCCTTGATTGTTGCCTTCATCAGGACCATCCACGCTGAGGGTCATTAGCTTCAAAATGGTAAGTATTTGTAGCCCCACCACTTTTAATGCATATTAAGAAAGAGTGGGACTTTGATTGCTTGGTTTCACTACCTACTATTTTGAAACCATCACTGAGGACATCCCTGCATCACTTTAACCAGTGGTGAAATCCAATTTTTTTACTACCGGTTCTGGGGGCATGGCTTGGTGGGCATGGCTTGTTGGGCATGGCATGGGAAGGATATTGCAAAATCTCCATTTCCACCCCATTCCAGGAGAAGGATATTGCAAAATTCCCATTCCCTCTCCACTCCTGGGGGAAGGATATTGCAAAAACTCCATTCCCACCCCACTCTGGGGCCAGCCAGAGATGGTATTTGCCGGTTCTCCGAACTACTCAAAATGTCTGCTACTGGTTCTCCAAACTGCTCAAAATTTCCACTACCGGTTCTCTAGAACCTGTCAGAACCTGTTGGATTTCACCCCTGACTTTAACCCAGGGAAATTACTTCAGCCATTGATTTACTAGGGAGGAGAAAATGGCAACCATCTGGTAAAATTCTCCAATTCACAGACCAAAGTTGGAGACTTAGCATAAAGTTGCGAAGAAAAAGAAAACAAGAGAAAGGATCAACAATTACTTTATGAAAATGTTGACCTCAGTTATTATCAACTGCTCCCTCAGATTCTGGATCTTTCACAAACATGCGCATGGGCATTTTGACTGCTTTGATTGTGTGCTAGCTGGTGTTGACTTGTAGCAATCACCTAGATAGGTTTCTCCAGGATTACCTCTCTCCAACTTGGATTTATTTGTTCTATGATCCTCTTCTGTTTTCTTGGATATTCCAGATATTCTGAGGAATCTTCTCCAACATCAAAGTTCAAGAAGATTCTTGAGAATATTTTGCATATCTAGAGCCAAGGTGGCGCAGTGGTTAAGTGCAGTACTGCAGGCTACTTCAGCTGACTGCTAGCTGTGGTTCGGCAATTCAAATCTCACCAGCTCAAGGTTGACTCACCCTTCCATCCTTCCAAGGTGGGTAAAATGAGGACCCAGATTGTTGGGGGCAATATGCTTACTCTTTAAACCACTTAGAGAGGGTTGTAGAAACACTATGAAGTGGTATATAAGTCTAAGTGCTATTGCTATCCTTGCTTTCCTCTTTCTTGAAAATAAATAAATAAAAGAGAGAGTGAAAAACGTGAGTGAGCTCCCCCCACTCTTATTTAAAGAAGCACACCAAGAGGGGAACCCCACCAATTTGATTGGGAGTCCATTATTTCAACTTCTCGAGTTACCCTTATTTGAATGGGCAGGTAATCAGATAGCTTTCCTTTAATTATTTCGGTATCTGGTCATCTTGTGCTGGGATGTCCTCCAGGAGTGAAATGCTATCGGTTCGCTCTGGTTCGGACAAACCAGTAGTGATAAAAACTACTGGTTCGGGTGAACCAGTAGTTAAAAAAAGCTACCGGTCGGACGAACTGGTAGTTAGCTACTGGTTCAGTTGAAGCAGTAGTTTTAAAAAGCTACTGGTTCCTCCGAACCGGTATTTCTGATTATCAGCTGTGCTGTGCGGTTTAGCTTTCTAGTGAAGCTAAATCGCACGGCACAGCTAATCCCCCCTCGCTATTCTACTAATCTTCCCAAGCCTCCTTTTGGAGCATTCTGTGCATGCGTGCACACAATTGGCCAGTGAACTAGTAGCAAACCGGTTCAGATTTCACCACTGATGTCCTCCATATTTTATCTATCATAATGTGATGACTCAACAAAGCAGGCCAACTTTCCTTCTTTTCTAGAAACACAAAATCCTGATACATCCACAGAGAATAAATGCCATTGTGAGGAAGTCACATGATTTCTTGGAAATCCTCAGAGTCGAAGGAAATGAGATCGCTTTAAACGGTCAGATATATTCACTCATACCCTCCACATAACTGGGAAAACATCTTAATTTTTGTAGAATTGGGACTATCAAGGAGTGCTTGGTAATATTGGGCAAGAAACTGTTAGCTGTTGTCTGGGTTGCATTAGCCTGACTGTTCTTTGCAGACAGAGAGATAAATGAGCAAATAATAAAGTGGTTGATTGTCTAACCTTGACATTTTTCTCCCTGTGTGTTTGCTTACCTTGGCTCTTCTTAAAGAGAGATGCACTGCGAATATAGGGAAACAGATTGGTCTCCTGAGTTTATGCAGTTGTCACAGCCAGCAGTTATTTGGAATGAGCAGTTCTGCTGTGCCTTCTAAAGACTGTTCCCTTTGCATTAGAACATGGATGATTAGGCTGGCATTGTTTGTTTGTTGCGAAATAGCAGCCAGTGGCCAGGACAAGCACTTTGTTTGATTGTATGTTCTCCCTGATCTTTGTTTGCCCAGTACTTGCTGTGAAGAGATAAAATGAATGAAATGGGCTAGCAAGGGATCAGCCTGGTCTAGTTAATTATGTATATTTATGGGGCCCCAATGAATTTGCTTTATTTATTTTATTTATTTTTATTTTATTAAATTTCTATACCTTTGCAAAACCATTGGATTATGCAGGACAAGGTTGCCAACTATGATTCTGGGATGCCTCCTTTGTAGTCTTCTGCCACTGACAGTCTTTTTAAAACCCCTATTAAACATTCCCATTCTTCCATATTCAGGATTTCTCAACAGCAAACCAGAATATCTACCGTATTTTTCAGAGTATAAGATGCACCTTCCCACCCCCACCCCCATCCCCAAAGAGGCTGGAAATTTGGGTGCGTCTTATACTCCGAATGTGGCTTTTTCGAAGCTTTTTTTTCAGCCCTAACGAGGCGCTAACGAGGCACTAGTGAGTGCTGCTTCTTTGACTCTCCGCTGTGCTTTAATGTGGCGCTAGCCAGTGAAGCAATCTCCAGGCTTTGCTCTGACTCTCAGCTGTTCTTTAGCTTTTTTTTCAGCCCTAACTAGTCACTAGCCGAGTGAAGCGATCTTGCCCCCCCCCCCCATGCTTTCCCTGCTTTTCTCATTGCTGCTTCCTCTCAGCTGTGCCTTAGAAGCTGTTTTTTATCCCCAAGCAGGGGATAAAAAACCAGCAAACTAATGTGCTGAAGCTGACCAGACTAAGGACGCTAGCCAGATGAATACCTGGTAGGCAGATTTCCCCCCACTATTTTCCTCCCCAAAAACTAAGCTGCGTCTTATACACCAGTGCATCTTATACTCCAAAAAAATTGGTAGTTAATTTTTGTCTTGTGTGAAGAGTAATAATGATCCGTGCTCTGAGGTAAGAATTAGGTATGAGATAAAGCCAGAGCTTCCACCGTTCATTATTTTTTGTGCTGAATTCTGATACTTTATTTTTTAAAAAAAATATTTTCAAGGATTTATTTTCCCCCTCTTTTTTTCCTGGCAAAAATAATACTTCTAGTGTGTCATTGTGTTCTAATAATATTTTGCTTTTCTTGAATGTTAACAAGGGCCTTCTGCTTTGATCTTTTTTTAATTTCCCATTCTGACTGTGGATTTTGTCTATGCAATGACCTAGCTTTAATGTGAAACACTGACACTTTTGCTACCATAAAAGACAAAGGAATATATTTTTTTGCTTGTCAGATTTCTATTTTGTAGAAATATACTCACATAATGATATGTGCTTGCCTAACCTTTGCCTGCTTCTTTGAAAATAATAATAATTTGAAAATATTTACTTTTCATTTAATTCAGTTCACATCCCATCGAGAAGAGAAGCAAAACCAAAAACTTCAGGTTTTTTTTTTAAAAAAGGTAAATGTTCTATCAGAAGAAAGTGTGTATTACTTGCAATACAATATTGTAATTATCCAAATAATGGTATTTTCAGAAAATCCACAAACTAGGGAACTTACAGCCCTGTGTTTTATTGTGAAATATGTCTAGTTGACCTGGTGGGAACCAGGAACAACTAGTTCCAGCATAATTCATATCATCCCAGAATCCTACAATAGTTTAGTGAGAAGTGTTTTACGTGTATGTCTATAATGACTTTGCTTTAATTGGTATATCTTTCGCCTGTGTCTCTGTTTCTTTATTAAGAGATTGTATGGAAGTGTGACATTTGTGAATGTGATTTCATAGTGTGATTTTGTGTGTTTGTATACACACACAACACCACACACTATATATATATTATCTTCATCTATATATGCATTTACATATAGATAGAATATAGATATACTGTACATGTATATCTATATCTACTATGTCTATAAAATATCTATATATATCTATGTGTCTGTTTATCTATCTATCTATCTATCTATCTATCTAGTGATGAAATGTAAAATTTGTTACTACTGGTTCTGTGGGCGTGGCTTGGTAGGGGGTGTAATGTGACTGGATGGGCGTGGCCAACACAACACCCACCAAGCCACGCCCACAGAACTGGTAGTAAAAAAAAAGTGAATTCCACCACTGAGTACAAGTATTATTTCCCATAATTTTTACTCCCCAAAAAGCTCTTTTTCCCAGGTAACCTATTTGTTTATTTAAATTCATTGGCCACTCAGCTGCAGTGGCTAGATGACTCAAGCCCACTTAATCTTCTTTCTCTTTTCTTCCTCTCCCAGAAAAAGGAATGTTATGCATTGAATACTATGGTGGAAAGCCCCCTCGCCCTTCCCCCCCCCGAAGAATGAAATATTTGGAGGAATATTTTAAAAAGGCAGAATATTATGTTTCCCTAAATGAGAAATGGAGAAACATGTTTTTTTAGAGGCAGGAAGCAGACTCAGTCTTTCTTAATAACCCCAGCACATATTCTGTGCTCATAAAGAAAGATTGGGCCAGCCTATTCAGAAACCAGCCCCAGTCTCCCTGCTCCCGAGCAGAAACTGAGGAGGCCACCTTTTAGACATGCAGATTTTGTAATCCATTCAAAGACAGGATATTTTGAAACAAAGGCAGAACGGTAGGATTAGAAGCAGCCCAGAGCAGTCCAAAGCCCCTTCATTGCACCACCACCAGAGCAGTCCAAACTTCAACCAAATTAGCTCAGACAAACACCTAGTATTTGCATTTCCTCTTTTGCCTATAGAGCCAGCTATGACCCCTCCATAACCCCTAAATGACCCCATTGGAATCTGACAACAGCCAATAGAAAATGTTCTTGCACAGGAACAAGAAGCTCAAATACAAAGCCCAAAGAAGAGATAAAAACCATCCACTCTCAACTCCATTTTGTCAGCTGCCCAGAATCACTTGTGGTTCTGCTTCATCATTAAACCATCTTTCCAATCAGCCTCCATGTTTCCAGTGTCTTTCTCTCATCTTAGAACTGAACCAGATGGATATTTCTTCCAACAAGTTGTTTAACATAGTGATGGCATGTGGGGGTGGGGGAGAGAAATGTCCTTGTGTTTAGTTTCTCTGGTGAGTATAGAAGTTGAAATAATTTATGCCCAGGATGTGAGGGATCTGTAGATATTTTCACAGCCCTTTTTTGGACTCGTGCAGTATATGGGTCCTCAATGGAAGGCAGGTTGATAGCAATTGTTTTTTTCTGCAATTCTAGTTATCCATTGAAGTCTGTTTCTGTCTTGTTGGGTTGCAGAACCAAACCAGACAGTTATGGAGGTGCAGATGACAGACTCAATAATTCCTCTGTAGAATTGGATCAGCAGCTCCTTGGGCAGTTTGAGCTTCCTGAGTTGGCACAGAAAGAAGATTCTTTGTTGTGCTTTTTGATTACCTTTTTTAATGTTAGGTGTCCATTTTAAATCTTGAGATATGATAGAACCTAGAAACTTGAAGGTCTACATTGCTGATACTGTGTTGTCTAGTATTGTAAGAAGTGGTAATATAGGAGGGTTAATAACAAACCTAAAACATTCTTTAGGTTTACTACGATCTTATTCTTTTGGGGATAGATATACCATAGAAAGCTTTTAAAACAAACAAATAAACCAATGTTTGTTCTTTTGGGGCTTTACAAATTGTTATAAAATGTTCCTTAGGGATATAAAGACCTTACTAAAAAAAAAAAAGTATCACTTATCAACAAATCCATCGCCTTATTTTTCCATTTTAAAACTTCAGTTCAAAGTTTTGATGGACAGCTGGTCCCCAAATGGATGCAATAAATAATTTTCTACAAAAGACAGACTTATATTGTACCTTTATTTATATTTGGAAAACAGATAAGCAAAC
The DNA here is from genome assembly GCA_022577455.1 of Arizona elegans. Lineage (NCBI taxonomy): Eukaryota > Metazoa > Chordata > Lepidosauria > Squamata > Colubridae > Arizona > Arizona elegans. Next base: position 15,525,522 of record JAKOOJ010000007.1, read on the forward strand.
AAATACATATGTAAGAAAAGAATGAAATAAAGAAGAGCACAGGTTTGTTAAGAAAACAAGTAAAAGAAAAATATTCAAAGTATACTTATTTATTTATCCAATTTGTAGAGGGGCCCATGTCAAACAAGAGACAATGGGTAGCAAACAATCATAAAATCAATTATACAATTAAAAACAGAATACGACAAGCAAAATACAATAAATAAACATATACATATATGTGACTGATTTCTAGAATCTTACCCAATAACTCCAAACACAGGATGCAGTGAACCAATGCTCTTTATTGATCAATGTTTCTATTACAGGTATTTAGCTGGAAGTGGCCCCTAGACTTCTGGACCATGTCTTAAGTACCTGGGAGGCAGAGCTAAGGTAAAGAGGGATCAGGGGAGGATCTGGGTGGATGTAGAGTTAACCCTTATCATACCTGGGATGGTGAATGGTGGGCATTTATATATAACAAATCCCCCTCTAAATGCCCAACAGTTGGACCTGCTTGCGTGTTCTGTACCCGTACCCTTAATTTAGACGTAAGGTAAGCATGTTTTTTGCTGGGTAGAGGTTTGGTCAGGATGTCTGCGGCTTGCTTGGTGGTCTCACAATGTACAGCCTTAATAAAACAATGTTCATTAATTCTCTGACATGCTTGTGCTTAATGTCTATATGTCTGAACCTTTGGCCTACTGCTTCTGCCATGGATATGTCTATGGCTGCTTTGTTGTCCTCATGTATTACTATCGGGTAGGCCGGTTCGGTCCATATGCTGATAAGCAGATCGTCAAACCATGTCAGATTATTGGCTGCTTTACTTCAAGCTAGATGGAAGGAAGATCAAAAAACTGGCTTTGTGCAAAATGAGGAGAATTTGGTAAAACAAATTAGAGATCAAAAACAAATGCATATTAAAAGGTTGTATAATGCTTTATTGGAAATAGATTCTGAGACGGAATTGGTTAAAGATTGTATGATTAAATGGGCACAAAATTTTCAAGAGCCAGTAATGATGGAGACTTGGGAAAAGATTTGGATTAGAAATGTGAAATTTACACAAGCACAAAATTTAAGAGAAAATTTTTATAAAATGTTCTATAGATGGCACTTAGATCCCAAAAAATTATCATGTATGTATCCTAATGTGCAAGCTAAATGTTGGAGATGTGATTGTGATGATGCAACTTATTATCATATATGGTGGACTTGTAGAAAAATCAAAGCATTTTGGATAAAGATTTGGTGGGTGATGCAGAATATTTTTAAAAAGAGACTGAAATTTACTCCACAGTTGTTCTTAATGGGTATAACTACGGACTGTACAGTTGCAGAGACTAAATTGATTTTGAACTTGATAACAGCAGCAAGATTGTTGGTAGCACAACACTGGAAGAAGGACTATTTGCCTACTATTGATGATTGGATATTGAAAGTAACTAATTTAGCTGAAATGGCTAAAATTTCAGCATATCTGAAGGATCACACACAAGAAAGGTATATACAGGACTGGAGAAGATGGATTGATTATATACAAAATAAGTATCAGACCAAAAAATATCAAATAGCTTATGAATGATTTCTTTTATTTGTATAAGCGCTATATAAGTGATATTAGAAGTATTATGTTTAAGAAATAAGATTTTATATATGGGGGGTTAAGAATTTTTTTTTAGGGGGTGTTAGTTTGATGAATGGTTATGCAATTTAGTTCATTGTTAAAGGTTAATAGAAATACCTTGTGTTCTGCTCTGGGAAGTCGGGGAGGGGGAGGGGGTTGGGAGGGAGGGTTGTGGGGAAATTGTGTTTGTTTTAAAACTTTTTCAATAAAAAAAAAAAAAAAAGATTATTGGCTGCTTTGGAGAGGCAGATGTACTCTGCCTCAGCTGTGGAGGTGGCTACCAGGTTTTGTTTTCCGGTGTACCAGTGTACTGGGCAGCCGTTAATGAGGAATACGTAGCCGGATGTGCTCTTTCTACTTTTTGTGTTGCCTGCCCAGTCAGCGTCTGCATAGGAGGTTAGTATGGGTTCTTTGGACATCTCTGGTTCTAGGTTCAGGCATGCGTCCATGCTGTGTTTTAGATATCTGAGCACACGTTTTACCCCTTCCCAGTGATACATCTTTGGATCGCTGACATGTCTGGATAGCAGGTTGACAGCCAGGAGGATGTCTGGTCTAGTCCAATTAGCTATATACAGTAGTGACCCAATAACAGACCTATAGAGGGTATTGTCCTTGATGGTCTCGCTTTCCTTATTCATGTGTTTCAGGAAGTCAATATGTATTGGCGTGTCACATGGCTTGGCTTCCTTCATGTTGCATTTAATTAACAGATCCAGTATTTTCTCCTTTTGAGAGATCATGAATCCCTTCTGAGTTCTATCAATCTGGACACCCAGGTATTTGTTCACCTTTCCCAGAGTCTTTAGTACGAAATGCTTCCCCAACTGGTTGGCAAACTCATCACAATTTTGTTTGTGCTGGCCACAATATAAAATGTCATCCACGTAGATGAGTATGTACTCTATAGATGTGCCCTCTCTCGGTGAAAAAGCATAGGTCGGCGGAGGTGGCTGTGAACTCCATGTCCTTAAGGATCTTCACTAGGCACTCGTACCACCTCTTACCGGATTGTTTCAACCCATACAGACTTTTGCTCAGCAACCACGTGTCCTCCCCTTGTGTGTTTCTCCCTGGGGGTGCCCTGACAAAGATCTCCTTATCTAGCTTCGCGTGGAGGTAGGCTGTCTGCATGTCGAACTGGTAGACTTCTAACCCTAGGATTGTGGCTATTACTAGAGCGCTTTTTACGCTCTCTGCCCTGACCGTGGGTGAGTATGTATCAGTGTAGTCCTCCGGATATTTCTGGGCAAACCCTTGTGCTACTAGCCTAGCTTTGTACAGTTTCTTATTGTCCTCTAGCTCTTTGACTTTGAAGACCCATTTAGTCCCAATGGCTACTTTGTTTTCTGGCACTCTGGATGGGGTATACACATTCAACTCCCTCAGGCTGTTCATCTCCTTATCTATGGCCTCCTCCCATCTGTCCCTTTCCTCTCGTGGTAACTTAAGGATGTCCTCGTAGGAGTTGGGTGTTGTGGTGCCTGTGTGTATTGAGAGTATGTAATCGTCGAATCTCTTAGGTAGTTTGTTTCTGTTGTGTCTTATGGGCCTTCTGGGTATTGTTTCTGAGTCGTGCATGTGTTGGGTCTCCCTCTCAGTGAGTGCATCTACTTTTACCTTTAGGATGGGGTGGTTCTCTTTCTATTCTTTGGTGTTTACCCTTTTGTGTTTGGGTTTTTGTTTTTCGTGTGTCTCGCTTTCGGTTGTGTCTGGTTTGTTATTGGTCCTAGCATTGTCATCAGTTTCTTGCCCGGGCAGTACCTCATTGAGGTGTATTCTTGACCAGTTTGTGTTCTTGTGGAACACAGCTGATCTGGACATGACAAATCTGTTGTCTTTGTCGATGAACCTGTAACCTTTGGTTCCGGACTCATACCCCATGAATTTTAGTCTCCTTGACACTTTGTCCCCTTTTCTCCTTAACTGTTTGGGTATGTGTACATCTGCAGTTACCCCAAATATGTGCAGGTGTGCTATCTGAGGCTTCCTATTGTACATGACCTCGCAGGGAGTTTTATTCACTACGCTTGACCATATTCTGTTCAGTGTGTAGTTTGAATATGTGAGTGCCTCTGCCCAGAAGTGTTGCCCTAGTCTGGCGTCTTCTAAGACGCACCTTACCATTGTTTGTAATACACCGTTTTTGCGTTCTGATACTCCGTTCTGGAATGGCAAAAACGGAGAAGAGGAGAAGTGTAGTATCCCATGCTTCTTTGTCCAATTGGAGAAGTCCCTAGATAGGAACTCTGAGCCCCTATCTGTCATGATTTGTTTTATTTTTACGTTATGTTGAGTTTCTACCCTTTTGTAGAACTCTTTAAATTTTTGGAACACCTCACTTTTGTGGTTGAGGGTGTATACAAATCCGTAACAGCTATAGTCATTGACTATGGTAAGGAAGAACCTCTTCTTGTATTTAATAGAGGGTCTCATGGGTCCCACCACGTCCATGTGAACTAATTGGAATATTGAGATGGTGGTGCGGGAGGCCTTCTTGGGCCGTGGTTTGGTTTTGATTTTCGAACATTTACACACAGAACACTCCAAATAATGTTTACAGTTCTTTAATGGCAAGCCATTTGAGCATTCATTCATCTTTTGTACCGTTGGAAAACTAGCGTGGCCTAATTTTCTGTGTAGTAAGTGGGCGCACCCATCATGAATGGGTTTGCCAATGTGTGGTTTCCCTTTGTGTGTTGTGTTTGTGGTGGGTTTGCCTCCTGCAGTGTGTTCTCCTTCACCCCCTCTATTTTCTGTGGGCGTGCTTGTCCCTTTCTCATTACTTTCTGAGTTAGTGTTTGAGTGCTCTTGGGGTACTAAGTAGGTGAGTCCCCCTTCTATGATGATCTTTCCTATGCTTCTCTTTCCTTTGGTCATATATGCTTTCCCTTCCCTGAAGGTTGTCTCAATGCCCAAGTCTTTACTTAGTTTGAGTGTTGCTAATATATTGTGGGGTATTTCTGGGATGAAATACCCCACAATACCTCTCTATCTTCCCTATTCCATCTATGTGTCCGCTCCCTTCTCCTTTCACCAATACCTTGTTCTGGTTGGCTACATTGATGTGGTATTCCTTAGGCGTGAATGCCTCCAGTATGTTCCTATTGTTGGTGGTGTGGTTGGTGGCTCCTGAGTCAATGAGCCATGTGTTCCTTCCTTTTGCCTGGGTGTTTGGGTGTTGGTGGTCTCTAAGTTCGTATACTGACCCAGTCTGACTATCCCTGGAGCTATCCCTATGTCCTCTGCTGTCCCTGGGGTTGGGTGAGTCCCTGCGCCTGAACCTGCTTTCTGGGGAGCGCCTGTCTGAGTAACCTGGTTTGCGGCCTTGCCTTTCCCTATGGTAGCTGTGGTCCCTGTCCCTCTGGTTTCTGGGGCAATCTCTCCTATAGTGATTCCTAGACCCACAGTTAAAACATTCTGGCTTATCTTGGTCCCTGGTCTGGAAGTCTACCCTTTTTGTTGGTCTGCTCTCCCTGAGGCTTGATGAGCGTTCCCTTCTCAGGCTGTCCTCTGCAATCAGCCTGTTGGATAATGTCTCTAAAGAGAGGTGCTCTATGTTGAGACTATCCAGTTGCATGATAAAGTTCTCCCAACTGGGGTTTAGGGAGTTTATGATAATGCTTTTCATGATATTATCAGAAATGGTTTCCCCCCTTTGTATGAGTTCTGCCCTGGTGGTGTTTAGCTTGAGTATATGCTCCCCCATGGGTGTCCCTGCCTTATGCCTGGCTGAGTAAAATTCCCTGGATATTTTGGTTGTAGTGGCTGCATTCTTACTGTAAAATAAATTAAGTATTTTTTGTAGTATCTCTGCCACGATTAAGTGGCGGCCAAGACTGGGGTAAATGCTGGGTGACAAGCTAGACATTAACAGATAGTAAGCCCTGTGGTGCAAACAGTCAATCTCAAAAGTCCATGGCTTCTTGGGTGGGTCATCAAATAAGTACAACATATTTTCTTTCAGAAAAGCATCTGTAGTTGGTGGTACCACTCCAAAAGATTGGCCCCATTTAATTTCAATTTGTGATTGTCAGCAGTAAAAGTTATGTTACTTATAGTCTAGTGCTGTCCATGGTTCTTTATGTGAGTGAACTCGCAATATGCTGGGGGAATGCTTGTTGCCAGTCTGAACTGACTTATCTCTATGTTCCTTGTACTTATCTCTATGTTCCTTTCTCTTCCTGTAGGTGGCGACTGGGCATGCGTGAGGCTCATTTCACGCCGGAGATCGTCTGGTGAGGAGCTCCTTGTTGCTGCTTTCAGGCCTAGGCCTAGGCCTTCTGGTTGGAGGCTGGGCTCGCTCCTGACGGGCCCGTAGCCCTCCCTGGACGTCGGATGCCATGGCTGGGCCCCTGCATCTTGGGCGAAGAGTGGAAGAAGGCGAGGAGGCAAGGCGGTCACAGGTCGAGGATCCCTGGAGACGGCGGCGGTGGCGGCAGTCATAAGTCAAGGATCTCTCGGATTTGGCAGCGTGGCGGCAGCGGCAGCAGCCGTGGACCCTGGGCAACGCTGGAGAACCTCCGGATGGGTCAGAAAGCCTGGTGGAGACCTCATGGTTGGTGAGTTGTTGTTTCTTCTTCTCATTCCGCGGCCTAGGGAAGTTGGTGCGGTGGGTGGTGTGTGCGAATCCTGTGGGTATTCAGTCTGCAGGCAGCTGGGTCTTGAGTGTAGTTTTTGGGGTGCGTTGTCCTGCGTGGTGTCTGCTGGTGTGCTGCAAGGGTTCCGGTGGCTACCCTACTGCTCTTTTGGGGGTGCTGAGCGTCGGTTTGTTTCTTTCTTGCTGCTGGGGGCTTGAGTACTGAGCCGAGTGCTGCAGCCAGGTTTTCGATCGTTTCGTCTGCTTCGGGCTCGATGGGTGAGCCCCCGCAGGCTTGCAATCTCACTTGGGTGTTGTTTTGGGGGTCTTCCCCAGTGTGGTTGGGGTTCTTGTTGTTTCCCGCCATTCGATTTGAATCTCGGCTTCCCATTGGCTGTTGGCCATTCCAAGTTGGCCGCCGAGAGCATGGCGCGGAAATGAAATCCTCTACGTCCGGAGCTTCAGCTTGGGGATACCTTCCTCTTGTCAGGCTGAGGATTTTTTCTCTCTGTTGCTGGATGCTCATCGCTGCTCCATTGCTTTCGAGTAGGCTTTGGAGTTTCGCGATGAGCTCCTCTTTGCTGGCAGTCGCTTCCATCATCCCCAGGATGGTGGATCGGAATTCTTCATTGCTTGGTGGCTCTGCCCCTTCGCAGTAGTGGATTTCTTCTCTCGGCCCTTCATCCCTGGGTTGTGGACTCGGGTTGTAGTCTCCATCACCTTCAGTTGTGGTGGTCCTTGCTGTGGCACCTTCGAGAGCCTACAGTTCTTTCATCTGTTTGATGTAGGCTCTGGTGGCCATTCTTTTCTCTGCCTCTGTCTAGGTTCTCAATTCTGCCATCTCTGTGAGTTGTGGGTAAACCATCCTCTGCTACCAACCTGTGACTGATTTCTAGGATCTTACCCAATAACTCCAAACACAGGATGCAGTGAACCAATGCTCTTTATTGATCAATGTTTCTATTACAGGTATTTAGATGGAAGTGGCCCCTGGACTCCTGGACCATATCTTAAGTACCTGGGAGGCGGAGCTAAGGTAAGGAGGGATCAGGGGAGGATCTGGGTGGATGTAGAGTTAACCCTTATCATACCTGGGATGGTGAATGGTGGGCATTTATACATAACAATATATAAGTACATAAACATACATTCTATCTATGAGACATTTATATGTCACTCATTTCAGGAAAGGCAATATAAAGAAGATAATTCAGTCAAAAGGGCTGCCTTCAGACTCTCAAGGTTCTGTTAATATAGCCTTAAAATAAGGTAGAATCAGCACCTTTAGTTACATCTCTGTTTCTCTCTCTCTCATTCTCTCTCTCTCTCACTCTCACTCTCTCTCTCTCTCTCTCTCTCTCTCTCTCACACACACACACACACACACACACACACACATGCACACACACACACACACACGGAGAGAGAAACACACACACACACATGGTCTGAACAATCTACAGACATTGTGTCAGTTCTCCAAGGGAAACGAGACAGGAAATATGACTAATTGGGCTAATTCGTCCTTATAGTAAGGCTACATTAATGGAATCTTGAAAGTCTGAAGGTAGCACCTTTGACTAAACTTCTGTCTTCTTTGCCTTGTGTTTGCCTTCAATGGTGGCATAGAGCTGGAGACATATAAGTGTCCCATAGATAGAAGAAACATTTTGCCATTAAAAACTCAAGTCCATCCATCTGTGTTTCGTTGTTCTTCTATCCTGGGGAGATGTTGATCCAGCCGGGTGATGGTCCAAGTAAGCAGGTCAGTTACAGGCACTGCATGGAATTCTGTCCAAGCTGCTACACAGCCTAAGAAGAGACAAATCACAGGGCAGAAAGCAGAATTAACCATAGGCTTGAGAGAAAAAAACCCCACATTTGCTGAAACTGAACCATCTCTTAGTCCAACCCTGCATACTACTAACCTGCTGCAGCATATTAGAAATGATGATGGTCGGCATCTGCTCCACAGCATCTTCAGCCCCAGTGCCATCTTCCAAACCCCAAGGGAAACTTCAGCAGGAGGGAGTTCTGGTCTTCCAGTGATCTAAAAACAGAGATACCAACAGTTATTATTCAGTCAGAAGTTATCACAGATGAAATTCAACTATTTTTACAATTGATAGAAGGAAGAACCAAAGGGCCATTTCCTGAGATGGTAGCTTCTCTTCATAGGTGGCTCAACAATGGAAGGTGGAGGTTACAGCTCCTCTATTTCCACATCTCCTGCATGGAAATAAAAGGTGAGGAAAATAGAAAGAAAGAGATTGAAATTTGATCTGTTTGCTACACAGCTGGAAAACATATACAGGTTTTCGAACTATGGGAGTTGTCCTCAACTTATGACAACAAGGGAGCTCAAACTCTGCATGATCAGTCATTACAGTTTTTAATCAAGTCGCCACATGACCGAATTCGATTTTGCAACTGTTTTTACAACAATTGTTAAGTGAATCACATGGTGGTAAATCCAAAAGCAAATTATCCAGTGGCTGGTTCCCCCCCCCTTTTTTTTGTACCTTTAACTATGAAAATATCTCAAACTGCAATCATGTAACCATTGAATGCTGCAAACGATTGTAAATTTGAACTTCTTGCCAACTACACGAAATGTGACATTAGTGTATGGTTGATGTGACTGTCGTAACTAAGACGACAGGTGATAAGTAACCCTCGCCCCTCCCCTTAGTGTTCTCAAGAAAGTTACCTTCATTGATGTTTTTGTAGGTGGTTCCAGCCTGCCAGATTTCCCTGGGAACATTAGGGAAAGCCTGCTGGACTTCTTGGAGCTGTAAAATAACAAAATCCCTCACCGTGTTGCCAAGGTTCTTGGAGAGTAGTTCTCCTTCCCTTGGCCCATCACTCACATATTACTAGCAAGATATCCTTCCCAAAATTTCCTCAAGTAGAATGAGAGGAAAAAGACCCCCCTGCACTCTCTCTGGCACCAAGAGGGAGGTTATTTGAGGGTGGGGTCCCAAGAGCTGTGGGGAACTCAAAGGCTACAATTAATGTTAATTTAGTTTTGCTATGTACATCGATCCTGGGATGATGGTTTCCACAGGAGAGGAGCTGGTTTATCGCTGGCAAAAAGAGTTTCCCACGTGGGTCCAGTTGCTGTGGAATTGACAAAGAAAAGAGATGTTTTCTCATTTCTGAGAATCAAGAATCTCGCTGCCGTTCAAACTGCCATGGGACTTCTGGACCCTTACCTTCAGAATGAAAACAAACTGTTCTGTGGTGGGAGACTGTCGGAGTAGGTTCCTCATTGTTAGGCCAAAGGCCTCCTCCAGCAACTTCTTCTCCACCTGAAAGGAAGCATAAGAGATGGTGCTCTTTCTTTTGAAGAACATTTTCCCATCCATGCAACACTAGGAAGGAAATCCCAGAAATGTTGGTTAAAGTGGTACCTCAAAAAGATCTTCCTCCTCTGCATCCAGGGTAGCCGTCCAATAAAAACTGGAAAGGTCCATCAGCATGGATTCTATTGGTTCATCCCTTTCTGGTGTTATCTTGCTGTGGGATTAAAAGAAGAAGAGACATTAGTGCCCATATTAATGAGCAAGCCTCCGTTCCATTTTTCCCATAAGAATAGGATAAGCTGGCTCAACTGAATGCCCTCCCCCTTCTTAATGACTGAGTACCCCAAACAGACTTTTCTCACCCACTATAAAAGAAACAATAGACTGACCTGAGATCATACATTTCCAGCAATGCAGCTAATCCATTGACAAAGCTGTGCTCCTGCAACAGAGCCTGCCAGGAAACAAAAGAGGAGAGAATCAGAAAAGTCAAGCTCAACCAAGTTGCTCCAGAACATCTTCTTTGTCCCAGCCTGTTTTAACCTGCTATGTTGCTGCAACAGCTCACCTTTCAGTCCAAAGGAAAATTGTTAAGGGTCCTTTTGAGCTTTTGGTAAACTTTTTGAGAATTCGCAGTAGCTTTCCTCCTCTCCCTTTCCCTCTCATATCTCCCCATCATCCTTAACTCTTCCCCCTTTCCAGAGTCCCCAGTGTAATTCCTTTGACAAGGAAAGCTTGAACCCTTCTGAGCAGTGCTGAAATCTAAAAATTGTCACTACCAGTTCTGTGGGCGTGGCTTGTGGGGGGGGGGTTAATGTGACTGGGTGGCCGTGGCCATTTTTTTTTAACTTTTAAAACCATTTTTTCTACAACCTCTTCGGCGAATCTTGACGATCCAAGCTGAATTGCCTGATCAGCAGAGGCATTTTTAAAAGGCCTCTGCCGATGGACTCTATCCATCCTAAGGAATCTTTTACCTCACACTGAGATTGGGCCAAAAAAGAGTGGGTTTGAAATCCGGAGGCAAAGCCCAGCGAAAGAAACCTCTACTTCCAAGGAGTACCTACTATTTGCGTCTCTCTCCTCCTCTCAGAGACCACTTGGCGCAAATATTGGCTTATTTCCTGGTCTCTTCTTATACAGGCCAGCTCTGATTGCGCTGCTTGGAAAAGGTCCTTCCTCTCGAAGAGGACCTTCTCTTTCCCTCGGCTGTCCTTTGGAGGGAAACCTGGGAAAGGAGACACAGAGGGTGGAATCAGAGCAAAATGTTAGATCTCCTCCAGATAAAGGAAAGACCCTAAAATAAGCCTTTGGCAGCATCCTTCCCTCGGAGACCCGATTCAAAGGCTTTTGTGGTTGCTGGCTATGTCTATTTTAGGGGAAAGACCTATTGCATTCTCTATATCCTCCCTCCCCAGTTCCCAGGATAGAGATAGCTTCCACTGAGCAAATGTGAAGTTTCCCAGAAGAGTCTCATGGAAGCAGAACAATTTATGGAAAGTTAATGTGGATTCAGAAGCTTCATGAGGAGCAGGAGCAATTTGGTTCTGCCCAGCCCCTAAGTGCAACCTCAAGTATAGGAAGAGGCAGAATTGGCTTCTCTAGAGGCCTACAGAGAGGAGTCCACTCCTAAAGGAGCTCCTTCCCTTTCCCTCTCCATCCCCTTCAACCCAAAGTGTGTACTCACCGTGCTGCTCCACTTTATGGAGCTCAATGTCTATCATGATTTTGGTTTTTCTTCGGCCAGACAGATTCGCTGTGTCTTCCAAGGTGGAGGTTGAAGGACTGGCTGGCCTGGCATTCCTTCTCATTCTCCCCCAACAGCATTGGAAGATTTCTCTGCAACATTTTCGAAATCTCAGGAACCTAAGAAAAGGAATGGAAGGGAGTAAAACCCCTTTTCCAGACTCCACCTGCTCTACCTGCTCTGGGTCTGGGACAGAGGGAGCATCTGGGCAAAGAGAGAAGCTCCTTCTGTGTAAATCTCTGTGAAGGAGCCCAGTCCTGAGGGCCTCCCTTCCCTTCTCTACCTTCCCCCTCTCCATTTCCCCATCCCAGGGCAAAGGCTCATGGACAAACCTTCCACCTCCCAAACAAGAAAAGACATGGAGAAGCTCTTTAGAGCAGCCCTTCTGAAGACCTACTTACGTCTTCGAAAACATCTTGGCTCTGCTCAGTGACAACTGGCAGTTGGTGACCTTTGACCCTGTATGGATGTCTGGATGACCTCCTACAGCCAATAGAATTCCCAGAGGGCTGAAGGCCTCCTTTGGGATCTACCAAAGGATCTGCTCCACCTTTTCTGTATACACTGTTGGCAGCCAAAGATCTCTAGGAACCTACTAACAAATCTCTCAAGCTGCCTCTTTCTCACTTTTTGCTATAGAAGCCAAAGCTCTTTGTATGTAGCTTCCCTTTTTCTACAGGAGCTCCATTAAGCTCTCTGACTAAGCAATGCTCACCCATGCAGCCATATCTGTCTGTTGTTTGGTTACATTTCCAATATTTGTTAGACTTATTTTTAAACTTTGTAACTAACTTAGCAGGTGGTAAGTGCCATCTCTAAAACATTTTATAAAAGTTTTCCTTAGAAGAAGTTGCCATTGTTAATTGATTCTTTCTTTCTGATAAGTTTTGCCATTTCTCTTATTCTATATTATGTCTAAAGTTTTTTGCCCAGTGTATCGTTGTGTCTTTTACTTGTTCATCCTCCACTTTCCGATTTAGTAAAAAAATTAGATATTTTCTTAATTAGTTTTTCATCAGAATTCAACAATATCTGATCGAAGGCTTTATAAAGGCTGTACATTTTCCTGTCTTTATCATATCTAGATTGTTTTTGCAATTGAAGCCACCATGATAATTTAATACCCTCGACTTCAAGTTCTTGCTTAGATTTTAATTTCCTTTCAGTGTCAAAAATGTCTTTATATGTCACAATTTTTTCAAACTTCACCAGATTTGGATATGTAAATTCTTCCATTTTGCCCCATTTTAGAACCGTTTCTCACCCCGCACCCCACCCCAATCATATTGGGAATCGCACAGAATCACAGTTGCTAATTCTTATCTAGGCATTTGGTAATATTATTACATCTACTACATTGAAAAAGATGTTATCCGTCTTAAAACTTTTGTTTTTTGTTTATGGAAACACCAACTATCTTATTCTGTATATTTTGTGTTATTCTGTGTATTCTTTTTTGGCTCTTATTCCCAATCATTTCTTTCCTCTCTTCCTCCTACTCTTGTCACTTACTCTCTCACCCTGTTTAGACCATTTGTGAACCACATTCACAGAGGATGGAGGATGGATGAGGACCTGTGTCTGGTCTAATTTTGGGAACTCTATCTTTAGTCTTAGCATTCTCCTTCAGCACTTGCCTTGTCTTTAACTTCCTGCTATACATGGCCTTTCTCTGCGTTTTGTCTTGAATAGAATAGAATAGAATAGAATAGAATAGAATAGAATAGAATAGAATTCTTTATTGGCTAAGTGTGATTGGATATACAAGGAATTTGTCTTCGGTGCATAAGTTCTCAGTGTACACAAAAGCTGTAAGTGAGAAATCATCATCATAGTCATCCTAAAAATGCATTTCTCATAAATCATAAGATACAACAGTTAGTGATATAAGATCAGTGGTGGGTTCCTCCCGGTTCGGTCCAGTTCGGCCGAACCGGTAGCGGTGACGATATGACATCACCGAACCGGTTCTCCCCTCCCACCCTCCCACCCCCCACCCCCCACGTTATTCTTTCCTTTTATTTTGTCCCACCCCCAATCTATTGCTGCCTCCTGAGTCCCAGCTGATGACTAGAGGGAAAAAACTGTTTAAACTCTTGCCGCCGGGCTTCAAAGGGCCGTCCTACAGCTGATCAGTGTTAAAAGGAAACAAATGAGTCGGGGCGTAAGTGCAAGGACTGGTCGTAAGTGCAAGGACTTTCCAGAAATGACTCTGACCAGCTAGCCACGCCCACCTAGTCACAGGACCTCCAACCACACCCACAAAATAAGGCATGCCCACAGAACCGGTAGTAAAAAAATTTAGAACCCACCCCTGTATAGGATATTAAATAAGCAACCAACATAAATCATACTAGGAAACTAAATAAACCAATATAAACTCGAAAGATACAAGCAACAAAGTTATAGTCATAAGTAGAAAAGGAGATAGGTCACGGGAAGGTTGAGAAGAATAAAATAAAAAAGGATTTGCATTTTCTTTTTTGCCTATATACCCAGCTATGACCCCTACATAACCCCTACATGACCCCATAGGAATCTGACAACAGCCAATAGAAAATTAAAGGACATGTTCTTGCACAGGAACAGGAAGCTCAAATACAAAGCCCAAAGAAGATATAAAACCTCACCCATTCTCAACTCCATTTTGTCAGCTGCCCAGAATCTCACGTGGTTCTGCTTCAACTATAAACCATCTTTCCAATCAGCCTCCATGTTTCCAGTGTCTTTCTCCCAGCTTAGAACTGAACCAGATGTATATTTCTTCCAACACTATCTTTAGCCTCTAGAGGAAAAATAGGATATAAATCTAACAACTAAATAAAAGAAAGGGAAATAAATTCCTAACACCTCCCTTACCAGACAGATTACTATACAATTTGGAAGAAATGGTATGAATGGCTTGAGAGCAGAAATAAAGAACAACACAAATAGAGGAGAACATAGAATGAAAAATATGTATGTAACAAATATATATTTATATACATACACACACACACACAATATTTTAGCTAATGGTTTTAAGGGGAAAAAAGTTAAGCATTAATGGGTTTTTCAGGCATCTGAAACAAATATATAGAAATGTATAAAATTAAGGCTATTAGGATTAGAAAATACATTGTAATCCTTCTAAAAGGGGACAATGAAACAATATGAGAGACATGGGGGCGGGGAGTCACAGTGGAAAGCAGACCATGAAGAAACACTTGTTAAAAAGAGGATATATTTATATGTTGTATGTTATGTGTTTGTCATAATGTGTAGTAACAAAACAATAAAACTTTAAAAAAAACCCACCTCCCTTCCTTGTGATTTATGCATGTATGAACTTGTGCTTGTACTTTAAATAAATAAATCTAAAAGGCAATTAGAAAGTGTGGACAAACAATCCCCTCAGAAGCCACTCTCCTTGACATTAATTTATTATTGCCTTAAGCAATAACAGACAAAGTGACATATAATAATAGGCTAATAATTTTGCAACTAAGTGTTTCCATCATGGTTGCCTGGGGCCATGTCAGATGGACTAGGGGCATGGGGTAACCACAGCAGACACTAACTGATAAACTGCAAGAACACCACGCTAAGCATCTGTAGTAGAGAGAAAAATGTTGTGATGCTTGTGATTTGAACCCAGGACGTCCCCCCCTCCTTTTTTTTAATGGAATGAAAGATAAGATGTTGGGAAAATGTATCCAGTGCAAAAGTATAAACAATACAAGGGCAACAGAACTTTGGAAAACAACTTTTTCATAAACAGAAACAGAAGCTGCAAGAATGTTTTGGAACTTTCATGGTTTAAGACAGTGGTGAAATCCAAATATTTTACTACCGGTTCTGTGGGCGTGGCTTGGTGGGTGTGGCAGAGGAAGGATACTGCAAAATCTCCATTCCCACCCCACTCCAGTGGAAGAATATTGCAAAATCTTCATTCCCACCCCACTCCTGGGAGAAGGATACTGCAAAATCTCCATTCCCACCTCACTCCAGGGGAAGGATATTGCAAAATCCCCATTGCCTCCCCACTCCTGGGGGAAGGATATTGCAAAATCCCCATTGCCTCCCCACTCCTGGGGGAAGGATATTGCAAAATCTCCATTCCCACCCCACTCTGGGGCCAGCCAGAGGTGGTATTTGCCGGTTCTCCGAACTGCTCAAAATTTCCACTACCGGTTCTCCAGAACCTGTCAGAACCTGCTGGATTTCACCCCTGATTTAAGACAAACATGAGCGGAAGGAAGGAAGAAGGAAGGAAGGAAGGAAGGAAGGAAGGAAGGAAGGAAGGCAGGCAGGCAGGAAAGAAGGAAGGAAGGAAGGAAGGAAGGTAGGAAGGTTCTCACTCCCAAAGAGACATATATGTGTGTGTGTGTGTGTGTGTATCTATCTATATCTATCTATCTATCTATCTATCTATCTATCTATCTATCTATCTATCTATCTATATTCCATTTGGAAATGCTCTTTGCTATCAGGGGTTCCTTTCATTTAAAATCCTAACAGCTGTGGAGAATACCAGATTGGAGAGATCTGATTAAAATATCTAAGCAGTTTTTTTCCCCACAGTAGCACAATTAGCTCTAAAAAAAAAAGAAAAACATCTTTAAAATGCTTATTTTGTTAGACATAATCCTCCTGCATCCCTTTGGCATTTCTAGAAATAAAAGTGATCAAGCCTTGGTTTTATTTCATCCTTCATTTATTTTATCCTTCAATAAACCCATGCAAAGAAATGTAATCAATAAAATGTCATAGCTTGGGTTGACAGCTGCTTTTCATTGCAGGGAAAGGATGTTTTTAAAGATTGTTATGCCCTTCCAATTTTGCAAATGAGTGTTTATTGAGAAATGATTTTCTTTGAGAGAAGGATAGCATTGGAAAAGATCTACAAGAAAAGGTCTTGTATTTCTTCAGTATGAGCTTGAGTCTACATCAGTGGTAGGATTCAAATATTTTAACAACCTGTTCTCAGCCCTAATGACCGGCTGGGTGGGCGTGGCCATGGTGGGCGTGGTCTGGGGGCAGGGATGAATTCTAAAAATTTTCCCTACTGGTTCTATGGGTGTAGCTTAATTGGTGGGTGTGGCTTGGTGGTCAGGTGACCCAGTGGACATGGCCAATAATAATAAATAATAAAAATAATAAACAAAGTACACAAAACAATAAGAGGTACCAAAAACCAACTTTCACTCTTTACGCACACACAACACAATACAACTGACACACACAATGTAAAAGCAGCTGCACTTGACCCAAAATGGCCCCTGCAACAAGCAGGAACCTCACAGAGGCACAAAAAGCTCAAAAACCAAGTTTCACACTTTTTCCACACAAAATGCCACATACAGCTTTGTGAGATTTTGTGTGTTTGTGTAGTTAGAGTGAAACACTACAGAAATACACCGAATCTCAGAAAGCTGCACAAATATTTTATTTTATTATTTTATGTTATTTATACTTTTAGATAAAAGCAGTTAAATTTAAAACTTCCTTAACTTTAAATTGCTGTCTAAAAAAAAAAAACCTCCTAAAAAAACCTCCAATTAACTATTTTTTTTAAAGCTCCCAAACAACAACAAATACAACAAAAAACCCAGTTACTTACCCAATTGAAGGCACAAGGCAGGCAGATTCAGTTGCTCACCAATGAGATTGATTGCAGGCAGGCAGATTCAGTTGCTAGCTGATGCAATTGATTACAGGGATTGCAGCAGGCAAAGCAAGGCCGGAAAAGTGAGTGAGCTGGAAAGAAGCGGCAAGTGGCCAAGTGGGCAAGTGGGCAACCGAGCGATTGGGTGGGCATGGGTGGGAGGGGGCAGGGATTTTTGCTACCAGTTCTCCAAACCACCCGCTGTGATCTGTCCCCATCCACACACACACACACAAACACAGCCAGCCGAGGGTTAAGGAAACACTTTGGCACACACCCAGGTCTTTATCTCCAACTTGGCAGCGATATACACACCGTCTGCCAAGTGCATTTATTTCCACAAAACAGAAAGATAAGATACTTAGCGTACAAAAGTCCAATCAGAATAATATTCCTCTCAGCAGTTTCCGGACGAGGCTTTAGTGACTATCCAAGGTTTACTTTTGTTCGTCACAGGGATCGCTGGCCACCACCCTCTATTATATAGTCTCTGGGGTGTGGTCCAGTGACTCAGTTCTAATCCCTAGCACGCCTCCTGAGCTGCTGCAATCGTTTATCATGCCTTCGGAGGCGTGCGTCCAGGAATGATGTCTCTCCCTCGCTCTCATCCGAGACACCTGTCTCTCGGCTAATCTCCTCTCCCTCGGCCGGCACCTGAGACAGTGCCAGAGGGGAGGGGCCTGGAGAGGGAGGCCTGGCTGACTCCTCTTCCTCATGCTCGGAGCTTTCTTCCTCTGATGGGACAGGCTCAGAGGGCGGGGCCACAACACGCTGCCATCGCTACTGGATTGGCCAATCCGATCCAAACCGGGAGCATTTCACCCCTGCTTGGGGGTGTGACAGGCAGTATTCGGCCTCTTGCATCCCCCTGGGAACAAAAACCTGCTGCAGGGGGGGACGCCTCCCACGTGCCCTGTTTTGGGCCTAGTAAGCATCCCTGCAGCCTCCTGGGAGCAAAAATGGGGACTTCTGGAAGGGAAGGGGAGGGGAGGGGCCAGCCAGCAATTTAACAACAGGTTCGGCCAAAGTAGTGTGAACTGGTTGAATCCCACCACTGGTCTACATCCATACAACT
>JAKOOJ010000007.1:15548486-15755986 GCA_022577455.1 Arizona elegans
AGCCAGGTTTTCCCTACGTAGCCAAGGTTTTTTTGTAGCTCCAGCTCAGTAGAATCTCATCTACTCGGTTCTGGGCTTTTTTCCTTTCTAACACCTAGCAGTTAGAGCTTGCTAGGTGTTAGAAAGGAAAAAAGCCCAGAACCGAGTAGATGAGATTCTACTGAGCTGGAGCTACAAAAAAACCTTGGCTACGTAGGGAAAACCTGGCTAGAAGAAACACACACACACACACACACACACACACACACACACACACACACACACACACACACACACACATATATATATATATATATATATATATATATATATATATATATATATATATATATATATATTTGACTATTGTTTTCAGATCCTCGGGGTCTGATGCAAGTCAATTACATTTCCAGTCTTTCAGAAAGTTGTTAGAGTTGATCCATCAAATATCTGTTCTCTAGCATCTGCACTAAATATGCCTGGCTCATTCAGGGCAAAGTTTTAGCTGAGTCCAGTGATCTATATTAAACTGTATTTAGTGCTACGTATCTACCCTAAAATCACTGTTCAAATGGTACTTTGTATATCACCTTGATTTATTTAAATGTTTATTATTATTATTATTATTATTAGACACTGGCCTAAACTGCTGCCATGCCTACCAATCAGAGGCTTCAACTTTTGATCATG
This sequence comes from Arizona elegans, assembly GCA_022577455.1. Lineage (NCBI taxonomy): Eukaryota > Metazoa > Chordata > Lepidosauria > Squamata > Colubridae > Arizona > Arizona elegans. The sequence goes on from JAKOOJ010000007.1 coordinate 15,549,156, forward strand.
ATATTACAACAACAACACTGCAATGCCAATTAGATAACCTCTGGAACATTTTTCTCCATTAATCTAGTTCAGGAATGTTGGGTGACTTTGTGTTGTTGCAATGCCTATTCTGCAAAGGCTGGTGCTCAGTTCTAAGAATAGCCTACTGCTGTTAAGGTGTTTTGGCAGGTCATATCAGGACAAAGCGTTATTCCCATAGTCCAATATATATGTGGAAACCTACTGAAAGTTAGCTAAGTTCTGAACTACCGCTATTGACATTCGGAGACCAGCAACTTAGTTCAATTCTCCAAATAATCAGACCCCCCCATCCTTCCAAAATATGGAAAAGCAACATCTCTTTATTATTTATTTGTAAATACTGTGTTTCCCCGAAAATATGACCTACCCTGAAAGTAAGGCCTAGCCTGATTGGGCCTTATATAAAGCCTACTTCAAAATAAGTCCTAGTTGAAGGAGTTTGGCATGACCAGCACAGGAGGCAGCCCTTCCCTTCCCCGGTCACCTCATGGCTGCTCGGCCCCTTCAGCGCAGCCCACTGATCAGCTAAGCCAGCAAGGGCCAGGAGTTCTGTCTTTCTGGGTGCCTGGAGATCTTTTCCAGCACCCTCTTGCTGGCCCCAGACCTGCGGACAGTGCCCAATGGAGGGTGCCCAGCAGGTCCAGGTGCGGTGGATGGGCAGGCATGATGGCCTTTACATGGCCGGGATGCCTGCAGAATTCCTGGCTTCCGAGGCCGTCAAGAGGTGACCGCACTCGCTGCCTCTTGCACCTCAAAAAGAATAAGACCTCCCCGAAAATAAGCCTGAGCGCTTATTTTCAAGCCTATAAGAAAAAAAATACCCAGTCTTATTTTCAGGGAAACACGGGTAATTATTTCTTTTATGTGTTTTATATAGCATATAGAGACAATATGCCATATATAACATAAAACACATTTTTCAGATCTGTTTATCTGTTTTATGAAGTTGGTCCAGGTAATACATTTTAAGTGAACTTATTACATTTGGCGTATAGTAAGATGAGTGGAATCCAATATGGGCCACTTGAGTCAGCAGATCATGACTTCTCAGAGAAGACCGGGGCCATCGGGCTGCAATGAATCATATCTGATAATAATGCAAGAAAGAGGCAGGGAAAAAGAAAAACAGCAGTAGAAATGAAATGGTGAATATTTTAATAAAAACATTGCCAAACCTTTAAACACTGCTAAATTGTTCTTGACGTACAATGAATAATTTGGGCTCAGTCTTAATTAAACTGAGTCAGACCACTTAGTCTATCTTGCCAGAATTGTTTGCTCTGATAGTGCTTCAAAATTCACAGGCTGTGTTGAGGATATTGTTGTGTTACCAACCAGCAGAGTAAATGCACAGAGAAACGGTACTGAGAGCAATGAATACAATACATACAAACTGGTTTAACAAAGCTTTTACTTTGTAGTGAAAAACAATTGCATTGTCTTTTAGTCAATCCAAGTCTTTAGCCATTCAAATCAGTCCAAAGTTACAGATATTTTCTTACCATACAAACAGCAGTTGGTAATAAACAGCAATTCAATGCTGGTAACAAATCACGATGGTAGCATATCCATCCACATCTTCACACACAACAGTAACCGTTCCAATCAACAGTTCCAGTCAAGCAGCAAGTCAAGCAATGATGAGAGCAGGTCCAACAATGACTATAGCTCAGCTTCCTTCTTATATATACTTTACACTAGTAATTATCCACTTAAGATAAGTGAAGTCAGCAGTGCAATGACTCAACAGTACAATTATGATAATTGCAGTCAGCATTCAGTCAGCAGTCATTAGTCATTACAATGACTTAGCAGTACAATTACTCAGCATTACATTTAAAGTTATAGAACACATATATTGCCTGGACAACTTGTTAGGCTTTTACCATATCCTAACAGGCTGAAATCAGGTTGTGATTGATGCTGTGCTTTATTTCAAAACCTGATAAACAATGTTCTCTAGATGGTTTGGAGTACATGTCTGAGAATCTTTTGTCACAAGTCCTATTAATTGAGACTGATGGCTCTCAAGTCCAAATCATATTGAGAACACCAGGTTGCCTGTACCTCTCTACAGTATAAGTCCAATAAGTCTTGCCATTGAAAGCAGAAAATTGGAAAAGATGGGAGGCAAGCCAAGTGGAGTATTTAAGAACTGTTGAAAGTCCATATAAGAACTTGATGGACAAACAGCAATACCTATGGATATTTATGGGATAAACAGTTGTAATTGGCTTATTTTCATCCTGTTTCTGATCCATTTCTCTACGACGAGGAGGAGGAGGAGGAGGAGGAAAAAATATTCATAATATCTAATCTGTGTCTACATTCTTGAAGTTTTCATTCCATTAGTTATTGTCTAACTCTTGGTAATCTGAACCCTATATAATGTGACTGCCCTTCAGATAGAAATAGAACAGAACAGAACAGAACAGAACAGAATAGAATAACAGAGTAGTCCAACCTGCTTAGGCAGGAAACCCTACACCACTTCAGACAAATGGTTATCCAACATCTTCTTTAAAACTTCCAGTGTTGGAGCATTCACAATTTCTGGAGGCAAGTTGTTCCACTGACTAATTGTTCTAACTGTCAGGCAAATTCTCCTTAGTTCTAAGTTGCTTCTCTCTTTGATTGGTTTCCACCCATTGCTTCTTGTCCTGCCCTCAGGTGCTTTGGAGAATAGTTTGACTCCCTCTTCTTTGTTGCAACCCCTGAGATATTGGAACACTGCTATCATGTCTCCCCTAGTCCTTCTTTTCATTAAACTAGTCATACCCAGTTCCTGCAACCATTCTTCATATGTTTTAGCCTCCAGTCCCCTAATCATCTTTGTTGGTCTTCTCTGAACTCTTTCTAGAGTTTCATATCTGAAGGCCACTATCATGTTCCTTCTCAACCTTCTCTAAAGCTAAAGATATCAAGGTCTTTGAACTGTTCCTCACAGAAGTTGGTTTCTGGTCCTTTCACCATCTTAGTAGCCCTTCCCTGGGCTTGCTCCAGTTTATCAATGTCTTTTTTTTAAAGTGGGGTATACAGAACTGAATTCCATGCAAGGCCTGACTAAGTCAGAGTAGACTGGAATAAATAATCCCTGCAATCTGAACTCTACTCTCTATGCTCCTCTCAGTGTTTCTCAAGATGTAATTGGCTTTCTTTGCAGCTGCATTACACTGTTGAGGCATGTGGAGTTTCTGCTTAAGTAGGAAAGTCATATATGCTGTTTTTGAGCAAGATTTTTCCTCCATTTTGTGCAAGTTCTTTTTATTTTTTCTTAACTACCAGGTATATGTATGACTTTACATTTCTCCACTTATATTGTATCCCCTTTCTTTCTGCCAAGTGATTAGGCTAAGTTTTTTTGAACTTTTCCTTTCCTTCTATTTATTAGTCAATTCTCTAAGCATTCCCTTGACTAAATTTGCATTTATTTTAATGGGCATTGGCATCTACTGATGAAGGTGCCTAATGATGACCTGAATAATTAGAAAAGTTGTGTGATATGGATCCTCATGGACTGTATATCTCCAGAGTCTAATACATGTCTCAAAGAAGAACTTAACCCTTATCCCAAATTGCTTGCTTTCTATCTGCAAGAGGTTTGATAGTGGTGTTTCTTTAGAATACATTGTTTGTATTCTAACACAAACATACACACAGACACACACACACACACACACACACAAATGAAAGGTAAGCATAGATTTACCATATGAAACTGAAATCTAAGCTGAACTAGAATATATTATAAATATGAATGCATAGCTCACAGCAATTGTCTAGAAGTTAGTCTTGACATGTCCTTTTTGTTTAATTTCAAAAAAGAGGACTTTGGTGGAATAACCATTTGTGCTGATTAAGTGAATTCTGCTGCCATTAATTCAGACTTTATTCAAAATAAATAATATCATTAAAAGCAATGCCTTCCTTTATGCTGCTCTTTTAAGAAGTTCTTCCCCTTAAGGATATTGATGATGGTAGTACAGTGGACTAAAGCACTGTTATTAACATCTGCTGCTTGCAATTACTGCAAGTTCAAATCTAACCAGGCTCAAGGTTGACTCAGATTGTGGGGGCAATAAGCTGACTTTGTATAAATATACAAAAGTATGAAGGCTATTGCTTAATGCATTGTAAGCCGCCCTGAGTCTCCGGAGAAGGGCGGCATATAAATTAAAGCAAAAAATAAAAAAATAAAAATCAGACAATCTAGGTTTGAGTGTTCATAGCTCTCTCACACACACACTTTTAATCATCAATATCATCAGATCTAATGGTGGGATTCAAAAATGTTTACAACCGGAACCGGTTCTGTGGGCATGGCTTGGTGGGCATGGCAGGGGAAGGATACTGCAAAAATCCCCATTTTCTCCCGATCAGCTGGGGAGGCAGAGAATAGATGCGGGAAGGGCCAGTCAGAGGTGGCATTTACCAGTTCTCTGAACTACTCAAAATTTCTGCTATCGGTTCTCCAGAACTGATCAGAACCTGCTGAAACCCACCTCTGATCAGATCCACATTAAAATGGGAAGCATTCATAAAAACATTTGCATCAGGAGGGATTTGCATCTTTGAGAGAGCAAGAAATCATTCAGCACAACAGCATTCTGAAAACCAATCACAGGTAAACCTCAAGCTTCAAAAATCTGGTTGATTTTTTTTTTTTTTAATTAGAACTAAAGAGAACGAATCGACAAAGATATCCAGGAATAGAGCTTGCTCCTGGTGACTCCATGGTATAGAATTATTCCACCTCAGTGGAATTCTTATTTGCTTAAACACCCACACATGCACATAACAAGCGATGGAAATAACGAGAGGGTTGCAAATAGAAGACAATACCATCTGTACCTCTTGGAAATTTCCAAAAACTGAAACTGGCTTGTTTTTCCTCTCCTCCTCTGGAACAATTCTGAAAGCAAAAATAGCCTAAAGCTAAAACAGATTAAAAGGACAAGGAAAATAAAAAGCAATTTGCTTGCTTACCCAGGTGAGAAAGAGAATGGGTGTCACCACTGAAAAAAAACCATTCATCCCATCATGTTCTTTACAGAAGCATCTCATTTTGAAGCCTCTAAAAAAAAAAAAAGGCCTCCAAAGAACATTGTAAAACCTGGATTGGGTTGGATACTTGCTGTTGCAATGTTTAATGTTTAATGTTGCAATGTTTAAATTCCTTCATTTCTTGTTTTGTGAACCAGATTTAGGCTGACACTTCAAACTGAAAGCTTACTGAGAGGGTAAAATTGTTAAACCATACAACAAAATTTTAAATACCACTAGTGTATAATCTTTCCATTCCCCACTATCTGCCAGAGCTGAAGAAGCTTCTTAGATGAGAGGCAATACATCTTCAAAAGTAAAAACCAGAAAGTCCAGTTGCCTCCAGAAAAAGCACCTTTGGGACAACCATGACTTGCATGACTGAGACTCTCTACAGATGTTTCGCTATACAATTTGGGATGGACACCCTTTGAATCGTGTTGGGAGTATGAACGGATTTCCAGAGGAAAAATTGCAGACTACAGCTGGCTGGGGGATTGTGGGAGTTGAAGTCCACCCATCTTCAAGCTACCAAGGTTGAGAAACACTGCTCTAAAAGGATGCAGATTACCAGCTGTCTCTAAGGAATATAAATCCTTCCGTTCCACACTATCCTATCAGAGCTGAAGAACCTTCTTGGATGAGAAGTGACATGTCTTCAAAAGAAAAAACAAGAAAGTTCAGTTGCCTCCAGAAAAAAGCACCTTTGGGACTATTATTATTATTATTATTATTATTATTATTATTATTATTACAATTTATATGCCGCCTTACAATGCATTTAGAAAACCATTATAAAAACATTTAAAAATTAAAACATTAAAACCCATTCACACCATGAATGCCCCATCTCTCTGGAACCAGTTACCTACTGAGGTCCGGACTACCCCCACCCTATTGGCCTTCCAGAAAGTGGTGAAGACCTGGCTTTTCTGGCAGGCCTGGGGCCGTTGATCTCACTGTTCAATCTTGCAAGATCCGGCCATGGATGGTGTACATGTGTTTTTAATGTTTTTAACATTAAATTTTAATGCTTTTATAATGTTTTTTTTTAAATTATGTTCATTGTTTGTATTATTTTTGTTATAAGCCGCCCAGAGTCCCTTGGAAGTTGGGCAGCATAGAAATATGATTAATTAAATTAAATTAAATTAAATTAAATTAAATTAAATTAAATTAAATTAAATTAAATTAAATGTAAACTCTTCGTCTTATTTATTTATTTATTTATTTATTTATTTATTTATTTATTATTTATTGGTTCGATTTATATGCCACCCTTCTCCGGAGACTCAGGGCGGCTTACAATGCGTTAAGCAATAGCTTTCATCCTTTTGTATATACCTGCTTAGTTGGGCTTTGACCACCCCCCCAAGCGGTGTTCTTTTTTATACAAAGTCAGCTTATTGCCTCCACAAACTGGGTCCTCATTTTATCTACCTCGAAAGGATGGAAGGCTGAGTCAACCTTGAGCCTAGTGAGATTTGAACTTGCAGTAATTGCAGGCAGCTGGTGTTACTTAACAGTGCTTTAGTCTGCTGCGCCATCATATCTATGGCCCATTTCAAGGCCATCTTTTCAATAGTCCTCTAGTTAGCTTCTTCTAAGAATAGTTTCTTGGCTAAATATACCACTGCATTATCTCCATTCCTATGAGTCTATACCAAGTTCTATGTCACAAGCATAATTTATTGATGGAAGCCTTTTCTGACTCCGGGTCTTAAAATGAGCCCTTGACACAAAGCTTCTGTCAAGTCTCGAAGGCTTAATGACATTCTGATGTCAACTTCACTATTTATTTATTTGATTTATATAGCCTTTATGCTATAGCAGGGGTGTCAAACTCACAGCCCATGGGCCAGATGTGTCACGGGCTGGCCACGCCCATCCCTGGATTAGTGAAAGGAAAAAGTCGTGATACGTCACATGACAACATGACGACTTGAGTTTGACACCCCTGTGCTAGAGAGTCTTTGCTAAATCTCCAGCAGTAATTGTCAGTTTCAGTTTATATTATTTTTTAAAAAAAATAATGAAGTGAAACAGAGGCGTGCTTGTGTTTTGTGTTATAAGTCCTTCCAAAGGATCTAATTTAAAAGCTTAAACGGGGATGGGTTTATAAAGAAGGTATCAAGATTTATAAACCCTTTGTTTGTTCATAAAATCATCATAGGAGCCTGAGTGGCGTAGAGGAGGCTAATGCCTCCTAAGGCAGCATTTAATATCCAGCTGCCTGCAATTACTGTGAGTTCAATTCTCACCAGGCTCAAGGTTGACTCAGCCTTCCATCCTTTCTAAGGTGGGTAAATTGAGGACCCAGTTTGTGGGGGCAATAAGCTGACTTTGTATAAATATACAAAAGTATGAAGGCTGTTGCTTAACACATTGTAAGCCGCCCTGAGTCTCCGGAGAAGGGAGGCATATAAATCAAATTAAAAAAAAAATTGCCCAGAAATGCTGGTGTATCTGTGGCACAATTGTATAAAACCATAGTGATTGCTGTGCCATAATACAGGCATTTATTTCTCTCCAAAGAATGCCACAGAATTGTGTGCTGCATTCATAGATACTAATGTTCAGGACTGCTTTGGTCAGCCTTTGTGTTTCTACTAACCAGAGTGCAGTTTAAAAGTGATTTAACAGTGATCCCCTCTTTCTCAGGAAACTCCTAGATATTGCAATTTGAGAGTACAGAGAAAGTACAGAGAAAGTAGTGATAGCCAAATCTGGCCCTAGTAGGTAGATAATCTCCTGATTAGAGAGGGACCTTAGCAAAGCTTTGTCTGAGGGTTGGAAAATTTTCTTGATGCTAGTGGTAATGGCCACAATATTTCAGTATATTTTGTTGGATAAGGCCCAATGTTTAAGCCTGTCAAAATCCTTCTGAATCTTGAACTTATCTTCTAAAGCAGGGCTGTCAAACTCCTGGCCCATGGCTGGATGCATCACACGTTGGCCATGCCCACACTCGGTTTAGCAAAGGGGGAAAATGCCCTGATTAGTGATGCCACCGTGACGATGTGAGTTTGACACCCCTGTTCTAAAGTGTTGACAATTCCTCCCAGTTTAGTGTCAAATTTGATGAGTTCTCCTTCATGCCCTCATTTATGATGATGTTGAAGAGCACTGGGCCCAGGGCAGAACCTTGAGGTACCCTTGAGACCAGTGGTGAAATCCAGTTTTTTTTACTACCTGTCTGTGGGTGTGGCTTGGTGGGTGTGGCAGGGGAAGGATGCTGCAAAATCTCCATTGCCACCCCATTCCTGGGTGAAGGATACTGCAAAATCCCCGTTCCCTCCCCACTCCTGGGGGAAGGATATTGAAAAATCTCCATTCCCACCCCACTCTGCGGCCAGCCAGAGGTGGTATTTGCTGGTTCTCCGAACTACTCAAAATTTCCGCTACTGGTTCTCCAGAACCTGTCAGAACCTGATGGATTTCACCCCTGCTTGAAACGTAATACAATATGCCTGAACACCAACATGCTTGCAAATACTCTGAGACCTAAAATGCTCTTTATCCTATTTTCTTTTGTGTTCTTTAAATTAAGAGAAAAAGGGGAAAAAAAGAAACCGACACACTTGCAAGCGCCTGACATGTATTTTATTAGGGAATAAAAATAGTGGGTGGTTGAACTCAATGCTTTGTTTGGAATTGTGTCTGCCTTCCAGGGCTGCCAAGTAGGAAGGAAAACAGATGGGATTAAAAGAGATAGTAAAGAGCAATCTTGCTAGTTTATTTCCGGCAAACAGATGTTTCAATAGAAAAGAATATTTTAGCTCAGGATTGAACTCTGGAGTCCTTGGTGCTCTCTGAGCTTAATTGTTGTTTTCTTATAACTCCCAAAGGTGCTTTTTCAGGAGGCAACTGGACTTGCTTGTTTTTTCTTTTGAAGACATTTTGCTTCTCATCCAAGAAGCTTCTTCAGCTCTGGCAGGATAGTGGAGAATAGAAGGAAGTATATTCCTTGCAGACAGCTGGTTATTTGCATCCTAAAGGATGCATCCTATTTAACCCTGATGTGGCCCTCAATGAAATCAAGTTTGACACCCCTGTTTTAGAGGGTCATTGAAGCACTTAGAGGTTTATCTGTATCCTCAGGGTCACCTGAGTGGTGCTCCCGGTTCCTGCAGTCTTCACTTTTGCAAAATGAATAAATACCCTTCAAATAGTATGAATGGATTTCCAGAGAAAAAATATGAAGACTACAAGAACCATTAGCACTATTGAGGTGACCCTGAAGATACAGATTAACCTCCAAGTGCTTCAACAACCTTCTAAAAAAGGATGCAAATGACCAGCTGTCTGCAAGGAGTATAAATCCTTTCGTTCCCCACCATCCAGTCAGAACTGAAGAAGCTTCTTAGATGAGAAATGAAATGTCTTCAAAGAAAAACCAGAAATTCCAGTTGCGTCTTGGAAAAGCACCTTTGGAACTCTGAAAATTAAGTGAACGGGGCTCCTGCTCCTGTAGTCATTTCCTGTCTGATTTACTTAGAAATCTGATTTAGTGTCTGGAGGCTGTAGGGGCTTGGATGGGGTGTATAGCATCTCCCTTCCCGAACAATTTTCTTCCTGAGATTAAAGTGGCCTGATCCTGTTAGCCTTTTGAAAGATCTTCCTCCTTAAGGGAGTGGCTAGAATGTATCATTTGTATAAACTTCTTTAACACATTGACCAGACAATTATCCATAGAATCAAACAGTGTAGGACACAGGTATCAAACCTGTGGCGTCACATTGCCATAATGTAACGTATCGTGACATTGTTCCCTTTGTGGAGCTGGGGTGGGCATGGCCTGCAAATGATGCCTCCAGCCCATGGGTCACCAGTTTGACACCCTGGGTGTAGGAAATTATTTTTGTGTGTGTGTGTGTTCTATGCATTCCAACGTGTGTGTATGTGTATAATGTCAGCACTTCAACCTGCACTTACTCTAGTGCTGACATAAGAAGGAGAAGTGAAGGCATCTGGAAAGGGACGGCTGACTTTTCACCTACTTATTTTCCCTGGAGATAATGTTTCCGAGGAGATGAGATGGGAGGGGGGAATTCCTTTGAGTTGGAGTAGATTAGGGGTAGAATGACTTGGAAGATGGGCAATGAGTGCAGGGGAGTGGGGAATGGAAAGGGAGGGTTTTGGGGCTGGACCTCAGTGTTGGCTTCGTTTGGAGTCAGGTTAGGATGTCGTGCTCAATAAAAAGGAGTTTTTTCTTCAAAGATTCTGTTTGAAATGCATTTTATTGGAGATGACCACGAAACTTGACATATAACAGTGTATGATGTTATAGTAATTCTCCAGGTTACTTAACACAGGCTATTTTCTCACACAGATTAAAATCACCACTCCATCCTTTTAAATGCCTTGGTAATCATTTTATCCTGCCCCCACCCTTTCCTTGTTCTCTTTAGCCCTCCTCTTGTTATGCATACTCTAAGAGGGTGGTTAAACTATGCAAAGAATCACCAAACTGCATTAAAGCCAGCTATGATAGCTGCAGACATCACTCAAGTGAATTCCTGCTGTGTTTTCATTATGACATTAACCTTTGAGAGCACACTGCATTCTTTCACTAATGCCGACTTGCTTGGATTTGTGTTTTTAAAAATCAAGAGTAATTTTTATCTCTTAATTAGATGTCACATGGTGTATGTATATAAATGCAGAATTGTGTCTATAGCATAGGAAAACAAACCCATCTGCTGTGCAGTTTGCAAATGGACGCATGGCACTGTGTTTGGAGGATGGTGATAGATGGTCTAATTCTGAATATCCATGGCAGACTGGACTATAAATCTTGGGATAATTTGGTTGGATGACTTCTGGAAATTAGTGTTGCCCTAGCAAGAAAAAGCATGTTTACAACAGAATCCTGCTGAGATAAAAGAACTATAGATCCCGGAAAGAATGTTAAGTCTTATTATACAGATAAGTAATTGAAGGAATGTTAATTCTGTGTTTACTAGAAATGACTATACAACACAAATAGCAAGGCTACAGGCTTTTGTCAGGAATGTGTAAATGATTAACAATTGATCTGCAAAGTTGCATCAGCCCTTTGCAATGCTTTGTCTGCGAGGAGATTCAGGGGCTGAACAGAGTGTCATTTAAATGAAAGCCACAACGGGCACAGAAGGATCACAAACAGAAATAGGGATCCATCTCTCCCTCTTTTCTGATTTGTGATATAACCTCTGGTGGGATCAGATCTTCTACAACCTACAAATGGCAAATATTTAAAATTGGCATATATGATTTGTTTTTATGTAGGCCTTTCTCTGAATTTAGATCCCACAGCTTTGGAGATCAACTGTGTTGCGAGGCGTGGTTAGTAGCCAACAACTTGTCAAAAACTCAGACTGGTGCCTTTCACATAATTTTAAGAGGGAATTGAAGCTAGATAGGCTGTTCCTGCTCCAATCATCCCTTCCAGGGGTGGGTTCTACTTACCTTTACTACTGGTTCGCAACAGGAGCACGTGCACTTCTGCGCATGCGCAGATCGTACCTTACAATGTCTGGGCAGAGCCTCCCACTGCTTTTGCTACCGGTTCTCAAGAACTGGACAGAACTGGGAGCAACCCACCACTGATCCCTTCCCCTATTGATTCTACCTGAGATCTTCATGCATAATATACTGTACTTTTCGGAGTATAGGACACACTCCAAAAGAGGGTGGAAATCAGGGGTGGGTTCTAAATTTTTTTACTACCGGTTCTGTTCGGTGTGGCTTATTTTGTGGGCGTGGTTTGATGGTCATGTGACAATTCTTTAGGATTTAGCAAACGTACTGGGCTACCAGGCTTTTAACTGCTTGCAGAAGGGTACTGGTCTACCCATTTGTTTTTGGAGCGTCCCAGTCTACCCATTTGTTTTTGGAGCATCCCGGTCTACCCATTTGTTTTTGGAGTGTCCCGGTCTACCCATTTGTTTTTGGAGCATCCCAGTCTACCCATTTGTTTTTGGAGCATCCCGGTCTACCCATTTGTTCTTGGAGCGTCCCGGTCTACCCATTTGTTTTTTGAGCATCCCGGTCTACCCATTTGTTTTTGGAGCATCCTGGTCTACCCATTTGTTTTTGGAGCATCCCGGTCTACCCATTTGTTTTTGGAGCATCCCGGTCTACCCATTTGTTTTTGGAGCATCCCAGTCTACCCATTTGTTTTTGGAGCGTCCCGGTGTACCCATTTGTTTTTGGAGCGTCCTGGTCTACCCATTTGTTTTTAGAGGCACCGGTCTACCACCACACTGCCTTTTAACACTGATCAGCTGTAGGGCGGCCCTTTGATGCCCCGTGGCAACAGTTTAAAAGTTTTGCCACATTTGTTAAATGAATGACTGCAGTTGTTAAATTAGTAATATGATTAAGTGAATCTGGATTCCCTGTTGACTTTGCTTGTCAGAAGGTCCAAAACAGGATCAGATGACCCCGGGATGCTATGACAGTCATAAATATGAACCACCTGCCAAGCATCTGACTGTTGTAAGGCGAGGACTACTTGTACAGTTATTTATCCCACTTTGTTATTTTTATAAGTAACTCAAGATGGCAGACATAACTAAGACTCCCACCTCCTATTTCCCCCATAGTATTCTGCCCCAGCTATGGACCCCAAAGAACTCAGCATACACAAAGTCCATTCAAACATTAATTTACTGAATAAACCAGTTTTTACAACAATGGCTGTTAATTAATTGCATTAACAGCCGCCAAGAATTAAAAGAATGATAACTGAAAACTTACTATGGTTGGCAGAATGCCCAGAAGCAATTTGCAGGAAGCTGATAAGCAAGAGAAGACACAAAGGTATGTGAATGAAGTTGTTCCCTGCAAATTGCTTCAGTTGGCGTTCCTCCTTAAATAGGTTAAGGGAGTGGCCAATTAGCCCCAAGCCTTACTCTCGAGCAGACCTCCTCCTAAGGTGCCACTCCTGCCTTTTGGCAGCTCTGCGCGCCCATGCATCGAGAAGAGGCTCCTCCTCTTCCTCCTCTTCACTTAAGGGAGTTTCTGGAGGTTCTGAAGGCCCTGTCTGAATCCCCGCCTCTGGCACCACATCTTCTCCAGCCTCCTCATTGTCCGACTCTAGTGCCAGCTGCCCAGGCTGCTGGCGCAGCACCACACCAGCCTCCTCACTGTCTGAATCAGCTACTAGCTACACAGGCCGCGTACAGGCCACAACACATAGCAACAACCTTCTAAGGGACTGGGCTTCATTAAGTGACTGTTCTAAATTAAGGCAGTACTGAAAAAAAATGACTTATGACCAATCCTCACCTTTACAGCTGTGGCCGCATCCTGTGGTCATGTGATCAAACTTTGTCACTTGGCAACTGGAAGGCCATTTTTGATCTTCCCAGTCGGCTTCCCACAAGCAATGTCAATGGGAGAAGAGGAATTTATTTAACAACCACATGATTCACTTAACAAATGCATTGATCCTAACATTGGGTGTGACTCATTTAACAACCACATTGCTTAGCAGTGGAAATTCTGCTTCCAATTATGGTCATAGGTTGCGGCATATCTGTATTGACAAATACAGTAATTTTTTACCCAATTTTTATTTTAAAGCTGCCCATTCTTTTCCTGACACCGATTACTTATAACTTATGAAATGCTAAGGAACATCATATAAAGAACCATTGCTGGAATTGGATATGTCTAGTTTGATGAAAAGAAGGACTAGGGGAGACATGATAGCAGTGTTCCAATATCTCAGGGGCTGCCACAAAGAAGAGGGAGTCAAGCTATTCTCCAAAGAAACTGAGGGTATGACAAGAAGCAATGGGTGGAAACTAATCAAGGACAGAAGCAACCTAGAAGTTTTTAAGAAGATGCTGGATAACCATTTGTCTGAAGTGGTATAGGGTTTCCTGCCTAAACAGGGGGTTGGACTGGAAGACCTCCAAGGTCCCTTCTGTTCCTCTCCTCTCCTTTTCTATTTTCTATTTTCTATTTTCTATTTTCTATTCTATTCTATTCTATTCTATTCTATTCTATTCTATTCTATTCTATTCTATTCTATTCTATTCGCAGCAAAGCTATTTATTTTGTCATGGTTATCAATTGCAGCTCAACTGAGACAGTGCAGCCTGTTATATAATCTGGGTGAAGTAATCCATCACTCTTCAAGAACGTAACCTGGAACAGAAGGAATAAATGAGTTTGCTTTTGATGCAGCAGCTTTCCAGTTTATTATTGATATATGTCTATACTGCCATGTTCTGATATATATATTAGAAATACTAAAAACTGTCCACCTGTCATTTGCATCTTTCTGTGAAAACTTGCAATGGGTCTCCAAATACTTGATGATTTTTTTTTTGCTAGCAGTTGGAAGAGGGAAGTTAATTTGAATATATTTTGTCAGGAATTAATTTCTACTGTTATGAAGGAAGGATACTTCATTCTGCATGCTGATGATGATTTTAGGTGTGTGATTCATGCAGATAATCTCTAGAACAAGATGACATGACACTTCCCTATTTAAAAAGATGTCTGGGGCTTATCATTTGAAGTTCGCCTTTATGAGAGCGGTAGGGAAAAACATGTTTTCAAATTATCCCCATGTGTTAATTCAGTAGAAAACATGGATTATTGGTTTAACCACTTCAGTAAAAGACTTAGGTAATTTATAATGTAAGAAATCTTTTTTTATCAACTTTTTTTTTTATCAACTAAAATGGGCTTCAGAGAATTAGAATTCTCCATCACTGGTGGCTTTTAAGAAGAGACTAGACAGCCATTTCTCTGAAATGGTATAGGGCCATGATGGCGAACCTATGGCACGTGTGCCACAGGTGGCACATGGAGCCATATCTGTGGGCACGCGAGCATTGCCCTAGGTAAGCTCCAGCACACATGCACGCACTGGCCAGCTGATTTTTGGGCCTTCTAGGCCCACTGGAAGTCGGGAAAGGGGCTGTTTCCTGTCTCCAGAGGGCCTCCGGGGGGGAGGCCGTTTTCACCCTCCCCAGGCTCCTAAAAAGCCTCTGAAGCCTGGGGAGAGTGAAAAACAGGCCTACCAGGCCCACCGTGCCATTGTATGCCAAAAGCGAGGGGCGTGCAGGAGAGTGAAAAACAGGCCTACCAGGCCCACCGTGCCATTGTGTGCCAAAAGCGAGGGGAGTGCAGGGGTTGCGCGCACATGCACGGGTGGGCAGGGCACATTGAATTATGGGTATGGGCATACACACGCGCACAACCCCTCCGCACTCCCCCTGCTTTTGGCACGCGACGGCAAAAAGGTTAACCATCACTGGTATGGGGTCTCCTGCTTGAACAGTGGGTTAGACTAGAATACCTCCAAGGTCCCTTCCAGATCTGTTATTGTTCTGTTCTGTTAAGGATATCTTGGTCTGGCTTTTTTGCACATTTATTTCTAAGATGTATATAAAGAACTTTTTTAATAGAATAGAACTAAATTTTTTTATTGGCCAAGTGTGATTGGACACACAAGGAATTTGTCTTTGGTGCATACACTCTCAGTGTACATAAAAGAAAAGATACATTTGTCAAGAGTCATAAGGTACAACACTTAATGATAGTCATAGGGAAACAGTCAATATAAATCTTAAGGATACCAGCAACAAGGTTACAGTCATACAGTCATAAGCGGGAGGAGATGGGTGATAGGAACGATGAGAAGATTAATAGTAATGCAGACTAAGTAACTAGTTTGACAGTGTTGAGGGAATTATTTGTTTAGCAGAGTGATGGCATTCGGGGAAAAACTGTTCTTGTGTCTAGTTGTTCTGGTGTGCAGTGCTCTATAGAGTCGTTTTGAGGGTAGGAGTTGAAACAGTTTATGTCCAGGATGTGATTTAGATACTCTAAAGCAGATTCTCTAATCTTGTGGAAAAAGCCAATGTGTAAAAATTAAATAGGCTGTACACAGAATATTCAGAAATGGACTAATAGCCACTACCATAATGCACACCCTTTTCGACACCTTGCGTTAAGTGATTGATTGAAGTCAATGTTTCTAAACGTTCAAATAAAGCTGAAAGTTTTCACATGAAAACTACTTTGTTGGATCAAAGCCAAGGTCCATAAAAAGCACTTAGTTATCTGAAAATAACAGAGTTGGAAGGGACCTTGGAGGTCTTCTAGTTCAACCCCTACTCAAGTAGGAAACCTTACACCACTCCAGACAAATGACTGTCCAGTCTCTTCATAAAAGCCTCCAGTGAAGAAGCTTTTGAAGGGGAGCCATTCAACTGGTTAATTGTTCTCACTGTTAGGAAATTTCTCCTTAGTTCTAAGTTGCTTCTCTTCTTGATTAGTTTCCATCCATTGTTTCTTGCCTTGCCTTCTGATGCTTTGGAAAATAGATTGACCCCTCTTCTTTGTGGCAACCCCTCAAATATTGGAACACTGCTATCATTTTACCCCTAGTTCTTCTTTTACCTAGACTAGCCATACAAAATTCCTGCAACCATTCTTCATATGTTTTAGTCTCCGGGCCCCTAATCAATTTTGTTCTCTTCTCTGCATTTGTCTATGGAGATTCTCAGTCATCCAGGTCTTGGTTGTCCCAAAGGTGCTTTTTTCAAGAGGCAACTGGACTTTCTGGTTTTTCTTTGAAGACATTTTGCTTCTCATCCAAGAAGAAGCTGAAGAAGCTTCTTGGATGAGAAGCAAAAACATATTCAAAGAAAATCAGAAAGTCCAGTTGCCTCTTGAAAAAAAAGCACCTTTGTGTCTTCTTGGCATTCTTTCCAAAGTCTCAACATCTTTTTTTTTATAATGATCAAAACTGGATGCGGTATTCCAGATGTTGGTCTTACGCTTTATTATGTGGTGCTAATACTTCATGTGATCTTAATTCTATGCTTCTGTTAATGCAAGTTAGGATTGCTTTGGCTTTTTTATTTGTTGTATGCCGCCTTTCTCCGAAGACTCAAGGCGGCTGCACTGTGGCTGTGACTGCACACTGCTGGCTCATATTTGATTAAGTATTTAAGTATATATTTAAGTATGATTAAGTATCAAATAATCCATATTTTTCAGAGTGTAAGATGCACCAGAATATAAGCTTAGTTTTGGGGGAGGAAAATAGGGGGGGGGGAAAATCTTCCTACCAGGTATTCATCTGGCTAGCGTCCTTAGTCTGGTCAGCTTCAGCACATTAGTTTGCTGGTCTTTTATCCCCTGCTTGGGGATAAAAAACACCTTCTAAGGCACAGCTGAGAGGAAGCAAAGCACGGGGTGGGGGGGAGATTGCTTCACTCGGCTAGCGCCTAGTTAGGGCTGAAAAAAAATTATAAAGAACAGCTGAGAGTCGGAGCAAAGCATGGAGATCGCTTCACTTGCTAGTGCCTTGTTAAAGCACAGCGGAGAGTTGGAGCAGGCAAAGTTGGGAAGCTTGCTTCACTCACTAGTGCCTCATTAGCGCCTTGTTAGGGCTGGAAAAAAGCTTCGAAAAAGCTACATTCGGAGTATAAGATGCACCCAAATTTTCAGCCTCTTCTAGGGGGGGAGGGTGGAAAGGTGCGTCTTATACTCTGAAAAATACAATAAGTGCTCTCATCCAACAACTTTTACCACTACACCAAAACGGGCCTCATAGTTTCTCTAATGCAGGGGTGTCAAACTCGTGTCATCACGGCAGTGTCATGGACTTTTCCCCTGGGCGTGGGCGTGGCCAGTGCGTGAAACATCTGCAATGTATAGTAAAACTCAGTTATGTCCATTTTAACATCCTATTTCTTGGGTTTTTTTTTTTTTTAATTTGATTTATATGCCGCCCTTCTCCGGAGACTCAGGGCGGCTTACAATGCGTTAAGCAATAGCCTTCATTCTTTTGTATATTTTATACAAAGTCAGCTTATTGCCCCCACAAACTGGGTCCTCATTTCACCTACCTTAGAAAGGATGGAAGGCTGAGTCAACCTTGAGCCTTGGAGAGATTCGAACCAGCAGAAATTGCAGGCAGCTGTGTTAATAACAGGGTGCATTAAACCACTGTACCATCAAGGCTCTTTTCTAATGGTTTCCTCGGTGTGAAATACAGAAGATGAACACTTGCCAATTTCTGAAGGGGTTTCCAACTTTGTTTTAAAAGTTTGGTATTGCGTGGAGCTTTTAACTTAATTAAATCAGTCTTTAATCCTGCTTTCTTATTTTACATACTTTAAAGAATGTAGAAGAACTTTCCAGGAAATGCACCAAACAGATTTGCAGTCCAGCGGATTAGGAATAAAGTTCTGGGAGCCAAGACAGCAAAAATGGGAACAGCAATTGTGGACCTATGTTCAAAATCAAACATTTTCTCATCAGTAGTCACTAAACATGTGCAAAAAGTTTTTCTGTTCTTAATCAATGGGGCACAAAGTGCACTCACCCTGCAGATCATATGGGGCAGGCAGAAATAATGGGAAAAGGGAGCCCTCAGATATAGCAGGCTCTATACCAAGTTGGACTTAACAGGCAATAACCATCACCTTAAAAGGCATGAGAGATTATGAGGAGGGACTCTAGAACCTGGAAAGGACCAGGGGTGGGATTCAGCTGGTTTGGACAGATTTGGGTGAATCGGTAGTTCTGGTGAGCAATTGGCCCCACCCACCTGCCCCTGCCGTTTCCTGTCCTATATTTCTGTTTTTTAGCTCAGCTGATTTGCGTGGCACAGCGGATTGCCGTGTGTCAGCTGTTTTACTCACTGGCACTGGCATAGTAGGTACGTTTTTAAGCTTACAATTTTTGAACACTGCGCGTGTGCACAAAGCACCCTTTTTTAAAAAAAAAATTGATTTATATGCCGCCCTTCTCCGGAGACTCAGGGCAGCCCACAATGAGCTAAGCAATAGCCTTCATTCTTTTGTATATTTATACAAAGTCAGCTTATTGCCCCCACAAACTGGGTCCTCAATTTACCTACCTTAGAAAGGATGGAAGGCTGAGTCAACCTTGAGCCTTGGCGAAATTCGAACCTGCAGTAATTGCAAGCAGCTGTTCTTAATAACAGGGTGCTTTAGACCACTGTACTACCAAGGCTCTTGGTATGCACACGCGCAAAGCGCACACGCACTGAACCAGTTGTTAAAGTGATTGCATCCCACCACTTTAGCACACCAGATCAATCTGTTTGAGGGCTGTCCCAGGCATAATTCCCAGTTCTCTTCAAGAAGGAAATGGGAGTCCTTCCACAGAAGGGAACCTCAAATATTGCACAAGGTCTGAACAAGGGAGCAATATCCCTTTAAGAACCAAGACTGACTGGGACCAAAAGAACCATGCAACTATAACCAATAGGTCTAGAATAGTTCCTTCCCATCCTGATCCAAACAGCATCCATACCTCAGGACAGGACCTTGACAGCATTACTGAGCCAACCATGAGTCAAGAAATACAGCTGAAAATTATCAGCATACTGTCAATACCTGACAAATGATCTCATCCAGCATGGAGCTGTTAAACAGAAGAGACAAAACTGTAGAGCACTGAAGCACCTTACAAAGCCAGGGATTTGTGATTGGGCCTCTAGCCACTTATAAAGGTAAAGGTTCCCCTTGCATATATGTGTTAGTTGTTCTCAACTCTAGGGGGCAGTGGTCATCTACATTTCAAAGCCGAAGAGCCAGCGCTGTCCGAAGACGTCTCCATGGTCATGTGGCTGGCATGATTAAATGCCAAAGGTGCATGGAACACTGTTACCTTCCCACCAAAGGTGGTCCCTATTTTTCTACTTGCATTTTTTACGTGCTTTCGAACTGCTAGGTTGGCAGAAGCTGGGACAAATAATGGGAGCTCACCAGAGGTGGGTTTCAGCAGGTTCTGACCAGTTCTGGAAAACCGGTAGCAGAAATTTTGAGTAGTTTAGAGAATCGGTAAATACCACCTCTGACTGGCCCTGCCCCCATCTATTCTTTGCCTCCCAAGTCCCAGCTGATTAGGAGGAAATGGGGATTTTGCAGTAATCTTCCCCTGGATTGGGGACGGAATCGAGATTTTACAGTATCCTTTCCCTGGAGTGAGGTGGGAATGGAGATTTTACAGTATCATTCCCCTGCCATGCCCACCAAGCCATGCCCACAGAACCGGTAGTAAATTTTTTTTGAAACCCACCACTGGAGCTCACCCCGTTACATGGCACTAGGGATTCGAACTGCTGAACTGCTGACCTTTCAATCGACAAGTTCAGCATCTTAGCCACTGAGGCACAAACTAGTCACAGATGAAGAGAGTCACCAAACACTGTGCCTTCTCCTCCCAATATTCAGTTAAGGGTTGGGGTTTTGTCCTACTTTTGTAGAACTTTGTATTAGGGAGGATTGCTCCTGAGCTTCTTTCTCCACTCACTATGCAGCTATGGGCCCTCTCTTATCTGATCATTCCCTAGGCAGCATTTCTTCATCCCTTCGCTCAAGATCTTTCTCACTTATCATTATAGCATCTTGCATACAACAGTGATATGCTTCATGTACTCCAGAAACAGGACCGTCGGTCAGGGTCATGGCATCCATTTATGGAGGCAAACCTAACCCATGGATTTCCTATCCATGCCATATTTTCCCAACAACCCACCCACCCAAGAGAATCTGATTAACTTCAGCTCAACTCAATTGGAGGAAGCACTGCCTGTGCCCATAGCGCCCTCTGGTGGAGCCAATAGGTTGTCTTGCTGAATGTCTCTGGATTTCCCGAATGAACTCAGGGCAATGAAACTACTGAATAAAAGTGCATGCCTCAAACTCACTATCTGCCTTCTCCATCGATAAGTGCTACATAGAAATTCCGTGCCAACCCAGCTATAGATTCTATTCTCCCACTCTGAGGTAGTGATAAAGTTGTTCTCTTTTTACATTCTACTTGTCTATTAGATGGAGGTTCATGAGTGATAGGTTGCTTGCTGTCTCCCAAAATCCAGGAAAAGATAAAATGTTCTTCCAGCCAGATTTAGATCACTCACCAATAACTCCAAGAGTTCTTAAAACTCTTTTTAAGAAGTGTTTTAAGGGGGAAGGAGTGTCATCTGCAACTTCAAGTCCAAAACAAATTGATTTTGGAAGGCAAAAGAGAGGAAGTGGAGCATAAACAGTTATAATTATATGTTTTGGAGCAAGAGGAAAACAAAAAGTTTATATCCTGATCGGTAATGCTTATTTTTATTTTTATTTTTTTGAAAAAAATAAGTGAGTCGAGATTGTCCTCAAGTCTCCTTGAATTAAATTATAGATTCTGAAAGGGCAGAACAAATTCACGCAGCTCAGGCAATGAATTATGTTTGTTGATGAAGAGCCAATGCTAGACTCCTAGATTTATGATAAGATGGGGAAACTGAAGAGCAAGACCCTGGAGCCATAACAATTTGATACAAAACCTGATTTAAAAGGTGGTTAAATGATTGCGCTTTCCTCCAGGGCTTTGATAGCAACTTCCAACACATTTTAATGCTCTGAGCATTGTTCAAAAGCAAAAATCCCCTACAAAGCACAAAATGCCAAAGCAACAAAAACAGGAGTAAAAAGCTTGTGGGTCATGTCACGCTGAGCATGGGACGAGGCCTTGAGCTTCAGTATCACTTTGGATGTGGAAGGCAAACAAATCTCTCTGAGCAAATATAGATAGTTGACTCAATGAAGCATGTGGAAAACGGGGGTCAGGAATAGAGTTCAATTAATGCTCAGGAGAAGATTACAAACGATAGCCTTGGAGATCAAACAAAACCTCCAGATGAAATTGAAAGAGTGATCATGTTCAGGCAGAAAGCAAGGAGACCTTGTGGCCGTATTAAAGGAGAGCTGCAATGTTCCAAGCAAAGAATAGAACTAATTAGAACTGCAGAAAAAACAATTGCTACCAACCTGCCTTCCATTGAGGACCTGTATACTGCACGAGTCAAAAAGAGGGCTGTGGAAATATTTACAGACCCCTCACATCCTGGACATAAATTGTTTCAACTCCTACCCTCAAAACAATACTATGGGGCACTGCACAGAAGAACAACTAGACACAAGAACAGATTTTTCCCGAACGCCATCACTCTGCTAAACAAATAATTCCCTCAACACTGTCAAACTATTTACTAAGTCTGCATTACTATTAATCTTCTCATCATTCCTGTCACCCATCTCCTCCCACTTATGACTGTATGACTGTAATTTTGTTGCTTGTATCCTCATGATTTATATTGATATTGTTTCCTGATTGCTTATTTGTACCCTATGACTATCATTAAGTGTTGTACCGTATGATTCTTGATGAACGTATCTTTCCTTTTATGTACACTGAGAGCATATGCACCAAAGACAAATTCCTTGTGTGTCCAATCACACTTGGCCAATTAAAAATTCTATTCTATTCTATTCTATTCTATTCTATTCTATTCTATTCTATTCTATTCTATTCTATTCTATTCTATTCTATTCTATTCTATTCTATTCTATCTATTGGGCAGATTCTATATTTACAATGATTTAGGACGGGGTGTCAAACTCGATCTCATTGAGGGCCGCATTGGCATTGTGTTTGACCTCGGGGGACTGGGTGGATGTGGCCAGGGTGGGCGTGGCCAGCTTGACATCACTCGTGTTGGGGTGCCTGTGGTGACCCAAGCCCTCTGTCAGCGAAAACAGGCTCCTGAGCTCCGTTTTTGGCTGCAATGACTTCCTGCAACCCTCTGCCAGTGAAAATGGATCTCAGGAGAGGCACATGCAGCCCTCCTGAGCTCCATTTTCACTGGCAGAGGCACCGTGGGCCAGTCCTTCACTGTTTCCAGCATGGCCCCACATGCCAGATCTAAGCACCCTGTGGGCTGGATCCGGCTCCCGGGCCTTGAGTTTTGACACCCCTGCTTTAAGACAAAGTGATCACAGGCGGTCCTTATTTAACAACCCTTCTGCTCGAACTTGCAATGGCACAAATGATAGTTACATCCAGACCTCAAAGTTCTGGACATTATAGAATGGGCCGATTATCATGATCCAGGTGCTCACAACCAGCCTGGATTTCTAACTGCTATAGCATCTTGTAGTCACAACGATCACCATTTCTGACCTTTCCTTCTGGTTTCCCACAAGCAAACACAATGGGAAAGCCTACAGGAAGTCACAAGTCACCATCACACATGGTCCTCCCTTAGATAACGGTAATCAGGAATTGCTGAGACAGCTGTCATTATACAGTGCTGTCACCTGACGTTACACTTTATGACTACATTACTTAGGGATAGAAATTCTGATCCCAATTACCATTGTTCAGCAAAAACTACCCCTTATTTTATCCTGTAGAACAGGAAAAAAATTGACTTAAGCATAAAAGTACTGAATTCTCGTAGATGATTTCCTGACCTATAGACCTCACCTCCCAGAATTCCTGAGCCATTGATGCTGGATGGGGAATTCTGGGAATTGAAGTCCACCAGTTGTAAAGTTGCCATAGTTGCCCACTCCTGCTTTTGATCATTGTGGCCCAATTCTGAAGGGGTTATTCTCGTTCCAAGCAGTTTACAAAGCTCTTGATTCTGCTCCACTTCCTCCACAGCAAAATGGATCCTATAGCCAAGGTGCAGCACAATGATGGTAGAAAAATAAAAGATACACCCAGGGTGGGCTGCTGTGGTTTGCAGGGGTTTGGAGGCACCTCTAGCTAAGATTCTGTGTAGTTTGAAGAACCCCCAAATCCCTCTCCTGGCTGGCCCCTCCCACTCAACCCTTCCCTTCCCAGAAATCCCATGCGGCCCATTTTGGATGCAGGTAAGTGCAGAGTGTGTGCGGAGGCCCAGGTAGGGTGAAAATCGGGCCTATCAGAAATTCAGGAAGGCCGGAAATGGGTGTTTCCAACCTCCAGAGGGCCTCTGGAGCCTGGGGAGGCCATTTTTGCCCTCCCAGAGGCTCAAGGAAAGCCTCTGGAGCTCATGGAGGGCAAAAATGCATCCCCGCGCCGTGGTGCAGGAGGCCGACTAGGCCACGCCCACCATAGCCATGCCCACCCAGCAACCGGGTAGAGAACCCCTTGCTAAAATTTTTGAAGCCCACCCCTGGATACACCTATATAAAAATAGATTATCTATTGCCTGTACACACTGAATGGAGAGAAATGCCTACAACTAATTCCTAACCACCACACAAAAAGCAATTGTGAAGATTCCTTCCTATTTCAATTATTTGGAGGTGGATCCATTTCTTTTGCCTCTCTAGGGAATTTTCTATGACATTCTCTAGGTCTGTATTATGATTTGGCACTTGGGGTTGGTGTTGATCCAAGACTGACAATCCTATGTTTTTTAAGTCTAATATACCTTTCATAGTTTGTAATTCTGCTATCCCTGGATTGTCTAGTTTGTCTACTAAATTATCTCCCACTGGAGAGTCAGTATGTTTGAGTTCCTCTAAACAAGATCTATATTCAATAATCTGTTATTCTTGCTGCCTCTTCTATTTCTGTCATCTCAGTAGATAACTTTGTTTCTTTTGTTTCTTTAAGAGCAAAGCTAACAAGTGAAACATCTTACATCACTTCCTACCAGTAGGATTTGAACAGAGGTTTTATTATTGAAATGTTTGGATGGATTTGCTAATCCAAGATTGTGCAAAAGAAATCTAGATACCTATAAAGAAGCAAAGACTGTATGAGGTGATTATATGTTCTTATTATTCTGTGGCTGGTACAGCACAAAGGATTAGCAGCTTCACTACTGAAGGAATATTTTGTTATGTCTTGGTTTTGCAAGTACAGTAGTGGCCAAAATTGTGTAAACCTTTTGAGAAAAATGTATTTTCTAAAACTAGCTAATAACACCACTTTTTTTTTTTTTTTTGGAACAGTACCAGTGGTGGATTTCACTTACCTTTGCTACTGGTTCGCTCGCATGCGCAGAGCGTATTTGATGACGTCCAGGTGGGTGGGCGGAGCCTCCCTCTGCCGCTGCTACCGGTTTACCCAAACCGTGGTGAACCAGTAGCATCCCACCACTGAGTAGTACCATAAAATTATATATCAATGGATACTTCAGGGGTGCTATTCAGCAGGTTCTGACAGGTTCTGGAGAACCAGTAGTGGAAATTTCGAGTAGTTTGGAGAACTGGCAAATACCACCTCTGGCTGGCTCCAAAGTGGGGTGGGAATGTAGATTTTGCAATATCCTTCCCCTGCCATGCCCACCAAGCCACACCCACCAAGCCACGCCCACAGAACCGGTAATAAAAAAATTTGAATCCCACCACTGGGATACTTCATATAGACCAGGCTGGCTGGGGAATTCTGGGAGTTGAAATCCACAAGTCTTAAAAGTTGCTAAGTTTGGAGACTCCTGATCTAGACTCTAAATGGCTAAAGGATTGAATCATTCTTTCGGTATTTGATGGATCTGGGACTGATTCACACAACCAAATTGCCTCAATGGAAGTATAGGCCACTTGTCCTTTCTCAGTAGCAGAGAACAGGATGCTGTCTTCTACCTGCCTTCTCTTGGCTAGGAAGGTAACCTTTTTTGCTGCAATATGTCAGAATTAGTGTTTCCTATCCCTTCACTTTCATTTTATTGAAGGCACAGCTGGCTTTAATCAGTGGCTTAGACAGCTAAAGCCTTGGGGAGAGCTTATATACTACCACGTCTTCTGAATCACTTTAAAGAAAATCCTTGGATCAGCAGGAAGTGGTGCTAACAGTCAATGTGGAGTACTAACTATAGTCCCTTGAGCTAGCACCCCACATTCTAATCGGTGATTATGTGTTATGTGGCAGAATATCCCAATCTCTCTCTGACCACTGGCTGCTGCCTACAGGATATTTTGTCCTGAACTGCTAGCCCCATTCTAAAAGAGCCTCATTCAGAGAACCCCTGGACCAGTGAAACACAAAACTTTTATTTTCCTTTTCCCCTTTTAAAGTAGAACAGTGAAAGGCTGGAGATGCCCTCCCACCCTTCCTTCCTTCCTTCTTTCCTCCCTCCCTCCCTCCCTCCCTCCCTTGAAATGGTGATTTCTCTCTCTCCTGTTGCATGTATTGAACGAGTTGAACCAAATATTTAATGTGCTTTAAAAACACACCCTTGTGTATGTATGTACATACATACATACATACATTCATACATACATACCAGTGGTGAAATCCAGCTGAATCTATCCAGCTTGTGCATTATGTTTTTTACCCTCTGTGCATGCGTAGAAGAGTGCATGCACTCCTATTCCTGAACTGGTAGCAAAGGTAAGTGGATTTCACCACTGATACATACATACATACATACATACATACAGACAGACAGACAGACAGACAGACAGACAGACATATACTGTATATACAGTATTTTTCGGAGTATAAGACTTACCTTTTCCCCCCCTAAAAGGGGGTGGAAATTTAGGTGCATCTTGTACACCAACTGTAGCCCCGCCCACCCACTGGCCCCCACCCTTTGGCCTCTGCCTCCCAGCAGTTTACCTCCTTGCAGCAAGCAGCAAGAAGAAACAGCCCATTTCAGCTTCAGCACAGCCTAATTAGCACAAGTTGATTGTCCGTTGGATCGGCCTCCTGACTCTCAGCTGTTTCAGGCTGCAGGGATTGCCATTGCGCAGGCCTCTGCTGCTTGCTGCAAGGAGGTAAATTGCTGGGAGCAGATTTTTTTTTTCCTTGTGCTAATCAAGCAATGCTGAAAACGAAAATGAAAGTAAAGCAGGCAGTTTGCTGTTTGCTGCAACGAAGCAAAATTGTTGGGAGGCAAAGGCAGATTTCTTTTTCTTCTTTTCCTCACCAAAAAAGGTAGGTGCATCTTATAGTCCGGAGCATCTTATACTCTGAAAAATACGGTACATAAACTGGCTGAGAATAGACAAGACAATTCAATGACCATCTCCCCCCCTTTTCTTCTACATAAAGATAATTACACTAATTTGACAAGGAGGCAGAGGCAGATTTCTTTTTCTTCTTTTCCTCACCAAAAAAGGTAGGTGCGTCTTATAGTCCGGAGCATCTTATACTCTGAAAAATACGGTACATAAACTGGCTGAGAATAAAACAAGACAATTCAACGACCATCTCCCCTCTTTTTCTTCTACATAAAGATAATTACACTAATTTGACAATGAGCCAAACGTCTAGCGCAACAGACCCCACATCTTAGCTCTTGAATTATAGTGTTAATCATGGTACAGTTGGGCTAAGCATCTGTGGTGTTACTTGCAAAATCTTGCAACTTCTTCCTCCTTTGAACAAAACGTAATTCCCCTGGATTCTGTATCCTACCTTTTTATATAGAGAACAAGAGACTATTGTTTCCCCATCTACAACCGAAAGAAAGAACTTAGAATGAAAGAGGAGAGATGAAATTCCACATCTAGCTGTTTTCATCAGAGCATCATTTCATCAAACATGGATTAGAATTTGTACTGGATTAAGGTGCCTACCTTTTGGTCAGCAGTGTTGTGTGGAATAATGGAAGTGGATCCCATAAAAATGCTAAAATTATGGTTAAGAAAAGTATCTCATTCCATTTTTGAATAATCAGAGTATCTTAAAAATGAGAATTTGAGGTAGAACATTTCCTGTATTGCACAGATAGTCCTCGATCTTCAACCACAATTGAGCCTAAAATTTCTGTTGTTAAGCATGACAGTTGTTAAGTGAGCTTTGCCCCATTTTACAACCTTTCTTGCCACAGTTGTGAAATGAACCACTGCAATGATTAACTTAGTAACATAGTTGTTACGTGAATCTGGCTTCCCCATTGATTGCTTGTCAGGAGGTCATCCATGACCAGAGGTGGGTTTCAGTAGATTCTGACCAGTTCTGGAGAACCGGTAGCGGACATTTTGAGTAGTTCGGAGAACTGGTAGGAAAAATTCTGACTGGCCCAACCCCCATTTATTCTCTGCCTGCCAAGTTCCAACTGATCGGGAGGAAATGGGAATTTTGCAGTAACCTTCCCCTGGAGTGGGGAGGGAATGGAGATTTTACAGTATCCTTCCCCTGCCACGCCCGCCAAGCCACACCCACAGAACCAGTAGTAAAAAAATTTGAAACCCATCACTGCACATGACCCTAGGACACTGCAACCATCATAAATATATGACAGCTGTCAAGCATCCGAATTTTGATCACATGGATATTGAGATGCTGCAACAGTCCATAAATGTGAAAAACCATCATAAGTCACTTTTTTTAGTGCCATTGTAGCTTTGAACAGTCACTTAGCAAACTGTTGTAAGTTGAGGTCTATCTGTACTATAGTTGATTCTAGAGTAGGATTTACTCTAGAATCTATAGTAGATTCTACTCTCCTCTAGAGCTGTGTAGTCACTGTTATACTGTACTGTGAAGGATTTATTCAGAAAGAGGCCAAATCCATAGATTTTGTCAATGTTCAGCCTTCTTAATTGTGTTTTCTAGATTTCTCTCCCTCACATCCTGGCACAGAAATCCTCTCACCCAAGAGACAGATCGGCACCTATATCACACTGGATGAGTTCACCCCTAACTCTCACTATTTTTCCTCAGCCGATTTGAAATGAAATTAAAGATAAACTGGATCCAAACCACAACTACACAAGAACAGAGAACCCACTTTTCCAAGCAACACAGGATTTCATATCTAATATGTATCCCACCTTTATTATTTTTACAAATAACTGAAGGCGGCAAACATATCCAACATACTATCCAAGGGTGGGCTCCTGGAGATTTGGCAGGGTTTGGGCAATCTTCTAGCTAAGGATCGCTGGGGTTTGGCAAACCTCCAAATGCCACCCCTGGCTGGCCACACCCACAAGCCCATTCATCATTCCAGGTAAGTGCAGGGACCGCGGAGAGGGTCTAGGACGGCAAAAAACGGTCCTACCGGAGGTTCCGGAAGTCCAGAAACAGGCCTGTTTCCAGCCTCTGGAGGGCCTCTGGGCCCTGGGGGAAGATGTTTTTACCCTCCTCGGGGCTGAAGGAAAGACTCTGGAGCAGTGGTGAAATCCAATTTTTTTTTATTACCAGCTCTGAGGGCATGGCTTGGTGGCCGTGGCTTGGTGGCCGTGGCAGGGGAAGGATACTGCAAAATCTCCATTCCTACCTCACTCCAGGGGAAGGATACTGCAAAATCTCCATTCCCACCCCACTCCAGGGGAAGGATACTGCAAAATCCCCATTCCCTCCCCACTCTGGGGCCAGCTGGAGGTGGTAAATGCCGGTTCTTGGAACTATTTAAAATTTCCGCTACCAGTTCTCCAAACTGCTCAATATTTTCACTACCGATTCTCCAGAACCTGTCAGAACCTGCTGGATTTCACCCCTGCTCTGGAGCCTGGGAAGGGTGAAAAAGCCCCCCCCCCATGGTGCAGGCAGCCAACTAGGCCACTTCCACCATGGCCACGCCCACCCAACAATGGGGCAGCGAACCCATTGTTAAAAGCTCTGAAGCCCACCCCTGATACTATCCTCCTCTTATTTTTCCTCACAACTCTGTGAGGTTGGTTGGGCTGAGAGAGAGAGAATGACTGGCCAACTGTCTTTCAGGGCTAGGATGGGACTTGGTGTCCTCCTTTCTAGCTTGGTGCCTTAACCAGTAGACCAAACTCCCATTTGCATATCTAGATCATTCTAAACATAGAGATCATTTATACCCTACCTCTCCGCCAGGGAATCGAGATACATTACATGAAGGTCACCCTTCAGCCAATCTTCACAATATTATAAGGTGGTCTGAGAGTGAGAGACCAGTCCAAAGTCACATTCTGTGATTTCATGGCTTGGTGCCTCTCTATTTGTAGTCAAATTCCATTATGCCGCATTTTGAATCAAACTCCCAAAAGGAAAGGCAAACTTGGGCATCAGATTTTGAAACGACAGGCAAATGCAAGAATACAATTAAACTGGACATTTGGCGCTTAAGCTAGAACAAGAGTTATATTTAAGAAATGCCTTGTTGTTAGATTTCTCATCATTACACAAACACTTACCAGAACATTAGATAAAGAAGAATATTTAATCCAAATACTGTAGTTTCATAAAAGAGAGAGAGAGAGAGAGAGAGAGAGAGAGAGAGAGAGAGAGAGAGAGAGAGAGAGAGGGAGGGGGGGGGTTCTTGCCATTAAGCACTCTGAAAAAATATTTGTTTTGGCACACTTAAAAGAAAACATGCTTTTCTCCACTAGATGGCACTGATGTATCTTCCTATCCCTATAAAAGTGTCCTAGAGAAATATTTCCTCTATTACCTCCAACAGTATTCTGGGGATGTGCAGAGTATAAAGGCGACACAGCTTCTGCACAAAGAGGCAACGGTTTAAGATAAATGAGACCGGCAGAGATGGGAATAAGAATACATTTCCGTGCTCAGCTAGTTTATAATATATAAGAACAGGACAAAAGTGAGTTGGATGGAAGGGGAAGCTTTTCTATTCACTTTAAGATGAACTTGGGCAATGTTATATCCTTACTAGGCACCATTTTGAAATCGGCAACTGGGATGGGCAAACAAGGTGTAAGAGACATTTAGTGAGATCCAAAAGAATATTTTATTTGGTTAGAATGCACGAGCTGTCTGATCCATGGATCTTTTCGTTTTGCTTTCTCTCAGAATTCAGTTCCTTTAAAAAAGAAAAGAAATCACATGTTTTCCATTCATTAAGAGAGTTTTGTGAATTCTGAATTTCTTACTTAAAAGTAAAACAAATGTTATTTTCAGGTAGGCATTGGAAAAGTGTCTCATTCAGGGGTGAAATCCAGTAGGTTCTGACAGGTTCTGGAGAACCAGTAGCGGAAATTTTGAGTAGTTCAGAGAACTGGAAAATACCACCTCTGACTGGTCCCAGAATGGGGTGGGAATGAAATTTTGCAGTATCCTTCCTCAGGAGTGGGGTAGGAATGGACATTTTGCAGTATCCTTCCCTTGCCATGCCCACCAAGCCACACCATGCCCACCAAGCCACGCCCATAGAACCGGTAGTAAAAAGAATACATTTCCCCACTGGTCTCATTCCTATATGAACAACTGCTGAACAAGCTTATGTCTTTTTTTCTTGTACACATATATACTGACCTCCTTGTGGTCCCCACACACACACACACACACATTGTCCAGATTTGCAACCGACATTTAATATTTGACGGCTCTGTTGTGAAGCTGAATTCTAAAGGAGAGATGAATTGGAATAACAAAGGCACATTAAAAGCCATTCTACTTTTTTTTAAAAAAAAATTTGATTTATATGTCTTCTCCGGAGACTCAGGGCGGCTTACAATGTGCTAAGCAATACTTGAACGGCTTACAATGTGCTAAGGCTACAACGGCTACAATGTGCTAAGCAATACTTGAAGTGGTATCAAAGTATTGGGTTTGGTAGTTGTTAAAAATTACTGTAGGGCACATATATATACATATATACAAGTTAATGCATCAAATCCGGTAAATTGAATTGAAACAGCAAGATTCTTCCCTTGCTGATGCCAGTGAACTTGTTAAGAGAGAGAATTCTTCTAAAATAAAATCTATTGGAGGTTGAGGTGAAGTCAATGACACTTGCCTGTCCCTGGAAACCCCCCTCCCCCCATGCACATAGCAATAGCACTTAGACTTATATACCGCTTTACACAGGGGTGGGTTCTACTTACCTTTACTACTGGTTCGCAACGGGAGCGTGTGCACAGAAGCTTCTGTGCATGCGCAGATCATCCATGATGACGTCCGGGTGGGTGGGCGGAGCCTCCCACTGCTTTTACTACTGGTTTGCAAGAACCAAACAGAACCGGGAGCAACCCACCACTAGCTTTCCAGTGTTTTCCAGCCCTCTCTAAGCAGTTTACAGAGTCAGCATATTGCCCCCAACAATCTGGGACCTCATTTAACCGACCTTGGAAGGATGGAAGGATGAGTCAACCTTGACCCGGTGAGACTCGAACTGCCAAACTGCTGGGAGTCAGCAGTCAGCAGAATTAGCCTGCAATACTGCATTCTAACCACTGCACCACCACAGCTCTTAGCACACAACATGCTTCTTTCCATCTGTTTCTTAGATTTACAGATTCAAGAATAGGAAAAGCTAAGTACAAAATAAAAAGAACAAAAAGGAAACAGAAGATTTGCAAGTATGGTAGACATTGTTGGGGGAGAACTGAGAACAGAGAAGGAGTTTTGCATCACCTTTTCACACTAACAAATTATAAAATCTCCTTTAAAAAAAAAATCCAAAATGCCGTTTTCATAAATTTTGTTTGGCTATTTTACATCAATTTAAATTTCAAGTCAATATTATATATATATACTATTAATTATATTAATCTTAAAATCATTTATACAATAATCAATTGTTGTTATATAACTATAACTAGCATGACTCAAATTACATAACAGTTGTTTTTTAAAAAAATAAATAAAATTGCCCAGTCTAAGAAATTTGGCAAGTTTAACACATCATAAATTGATTCAAAATGATGGTCTTATAAAAGGAAAGAAAAAAAAAAAAACTTTGGATGTCATACAAGCCCATTTATAAATTTACAGTCCAAAAATAGTTTCCATATTTTGGAAACTATCTCCGGAATCCAGTAATCATTTCTTCTTGTTTGAACATGAATTGTCACCCTGGTAACTCTAGTCCACCATTCACATTTTGGAACAAGGACTTTTGTCCTTAAAAAAAAAAAAAGGACGGGGGAGTTCATCAAAGAAACAGATCCTATTCGGACCACACTTCCACCAACATTTCTACTTCCCATCCCTTTAGAGATCTGTGTGAAATTGACCCATTGTTTGCTTCTGTTTGGGGGCTTCTTTTCTGAAGCTTCGTTTCTGATGCTTTTTTCAGCCTCTGAGTTTGAGAAGCTGGGCGGGGCTACATTTGGAGTATAAGACACACCCAGATTTTCACCCTCTTTTGGGGGGAAAAAGGTGGGTCTTATACTCTGAAAAATACAGTAATCCATTAACAACTCCAAAACCCTTCCCATATGAGCAGTTTGCTGCAGGGGTGGGTTCTATTTTTTTTTTACTACTGGTTCTGTGGGCGTGGCTTATTTTGTGGGTGTGGCTTGAAGGTCATGTGACTAGGTGGGAGTGGCTAGCTGGTCAGAGTCATTTCTGGAAGGTCCTCGCACTTACGACCAGTCCTCGCACTTACGGCCTGACTCATTTGTTTGCTTTTAATACTGATCAGCTGTAGGACGGCCCTTTGAAGCCCTGCGGCAAGAGTTTAAACAGTTTTTTCCCCTCTAGTCATCAGCTGGGACTCAGGAGACAGCAATAGATTGGGGGTGGGACCAAATAAAAGGAAAGAATAACGTGGGTGGGTGGGTGGGTGGGAGGGCGGGGGGGGGGGAGAACCAGTTCGGTGACGTCATATCATCACCACTACTGGCTTGGCCGAACTGGACCGAACCGGGAGGAACCCACCACTGGTTTGCTGTTTCATTAAAAGGCTCCTATGACTTGAGATGATGGGCTGCCCAGCAATTCTACATCCAAGCACTTTTCGATGGGAAATCACCTGATCTGGATTGGTCAGTACCAGGAAAGCCTAACATTGTAGGCCAAACTGAGAAGACCAGAAAGCAACCCAGAAAAAGATATTGACAAACTGCCTCCAGGATATTTCCAAGAAAACTACATGCAGTAATTACGAGCTGGTAGCCAACAGAGTCGAGTCTCATTTAAAGCAGATTTCTTTTTTTACTTCTATCTTTATTTTTCTTAACAGCTGGGACCATGCGTCTATATTTTCAGAGTGGTTGGAACTGGAGTCGATAAAGAGTGAAGGAAGATAAGTTTTACGTCTGCAGATCAAAGAGATAAACTCCAGGAACAAGACACTGAATCACCGAGTTGAGGCGATAAGCTCGGTTGCTACTGATGAATAAAATGGCTGACTTGAGCTAGTGACTCAGAAAGTGTGGTAGGACAAAAACGGCCTCCAATGAGAACATGAACTCGTCAGAGAGGAGCTGCCATAGTCATTGTAGGAATTTCCTAGGAATTTGCAGTTCAAGGAAAATTAAATTTAAATCCTAACACAAACAAATACAACTTTGCTACAGTTTTCAATCAATTGGAGCAGCATAAAATAAAATAAAATAAAATAAAATAAAATAATAAAATAATAAAATAAAATAAAATAAAATAAAATAAAATAAAATAAAATAAAATAAAATAAAATAAAATAAAATAATAAAGAAGGAAGGAAGGAAGGAAGGAAGGACAAATAAAGAAACAAATAATAAATAAATAGGAGCAGAGGTGCTGTCCCAAACGGATTATGTTGAAAAAATTGTCAGGACCTGAACTGTAAAATTTCACTTTGGAAAGACCGCAGTAAGGGCAACCTGTTCATAGGAATTGAAGTAGAATGAGGGGTAATGGTGGAATTACCATAAAATACATTTGCCTTTATTTGTTGTAGCTGTCAGTGAGGCAGTTTGGGGTTTTGATTCACAGGAGGGGTTTCATATTTCTGGCCTGGACAAGCCTTGTAATGGCTTTTGAAGCAGCTCAGAGTTAAACTGAAATGAATCAAGGGAAGATTTTCTGCTCCCGCTGGTATTAAATCACCTGCTAGAGCTGCACATGACAGTGTGTGTTCAGGAAACAAAACAAGATGAAACCAAAAAGGAATGTGAGGGGATTTTTTTTCCCATACCCTTTGGCAAGCATCTGGACAAAACAAGTCACTGACAGAATGGCAAAATAGAGTTCAAATGACAACATTTCTTGATCTAATTACACTGTCCGTATAACTGTTTCTTCCTAGAAAGGCTGTTTTGAAAAATCATCTTTCAATGAGTGCTTATTGCTTGCTAGGCCAACCTCCATGACCCTGATGCCTTCTTGATACTTTATGTTGGTCTTTGGCTTCTATAGCCAGTTAGCAGAACTTCAGCAGAAAGGCAGAATTTATTCCCAAACTTGGCTTCTCCGGAGACAATGTATTTAAGGGGCTTTTTGATTTTGGTACATGAAATTGCTGTTCCATAGAGCATGCATCCCCAGCAGTGGTGGAATGCTGCCAATTTAACAACTGGTTCGGTGAGTACACGCTTCGCATGTGCACGCACGCTTCACATGCATGTGTGCCTAAGGCGCTTGCACTTGCACTGAAAATGGAGCATTTAGAAGTTCTTCTGCTTATCTTCCAAGTCAGCAATGGTAAGTAGAACAGCGAGGGGGTGGGGAATCAGCTGTGCTGCGCAATTGAGATGAGTTACAAAATAAAGGACAGGATAGAGCGGGGGTGGGTGGCCGGGGCCAGTGGTGGGTTCCAACTGGTGTTACCACCGGTTCTCTTCGTGCACGCGCTTTGCACGCGATCACCACGCACATGCTCACTTTGCAAGCATGTGCGCTGAACATATGCTCTGCACAAGCACATTAGATTTCTGCCCAGTTTAGGTGCAGCAATCCAGTCTGCCGCGCCTATCAGCTGGGCTAAAAAACAACAAATAAAGGTAGGTATAATGTGGGGGTGGGCAGGCGGGAGGGCCCAGCTCACAGTCATAGAGAACTGGTTCACTGATATCACATCATCACCGCTACCGGCTTGCCCGAACCGGGAGCAAACCACCACTGGGTGGAGCCAACTGATTGTCGGTGCTACCGGTTTGCCTGAATCGATCCAAACCGGCTGAATACCACCTCTGGTCCCCAACCCTCAGTCCGTGGCCTGTTAGGAACTGGGCAGCACACTGTAGGTGAGTGATGGGCGAGTGAGCGAAACCAAAATCATCCTCTTCCCAAATCTGTGGAAAAATTGTCTTCTATGAAACTGGTCCCTAGTGCCAAAAAATTAGGGACCACTGCCATAGCGTTTCCATTTAACATTTTCCCATAGGGTAGCTTTCATTCATTGGCCGTGCAGGTGAGACAATGAGCTTGGAGTGAAGGAGAAGAATCGTTCCAACCTTTTGCCATTTTCATTTAAATAGTCATTGTCTGTAGTCTGCCTCCTCTTGTGTCACCTCTTTTCCACTATCATGGTTTCTCAAGGCTTTGAAAACTCCCTGAGTTTTTTCCAAAACCTGAATTCTTCCTGTATCCTTTGTAAGTGGAATTTTTCTCTCTGGAATATTTTTCTAATTGAAGTCAATGACTCAGAAGATGATTGGACCACAATTGAAGCACAAGGTGCCAATGCAATTTTCTGCATTACCTTCTTCAAATAAGGCCTCCTCCCCAGCCATGCATCTGATGGCTATGCAAGCTGGCAGAATACAAGACAATTCACAGAGGTGGCATTGGGACAAGTACCATTGCAATATGCCACCTAAATAAAAGTGCATTCTATGATCGAAGTTAGACAGGACATATCACGATGTGCATCATTTCTGTAATGATATCATGATAGGTGTCACTGGTGTGACAGCATCAGGCCATTGTGACTTTTCTCAGATACCTCTAACTGTATGCACATGAAGCACACCAAGCTTCCCTCTGCATTGAAAAAGATCTATTTAAAAAAAAAAACAGGGCTGTTTGCATGCTGCAATGCATAATGAGAAATGAAGGCTGCCTCTTTGCAGCAGCATTTTTATGTTTGTTGGTAAAGACATTTGTAAAGCCATGAGGTGATGCTTGTCAAAGAAATATATGCACTAGTGTTCAGATAGATACTGTATATTGACTGTATAGTGCAGTGATGGCTAACCTTTTTGCTGTTGCGTGCCAAAAGCGGGAGAACTACGGGGTGGTTGCGCGTGTGTGTACCCACACACATAATTCAATGTCCCTTGCCCCCCACACATGCGCGTATGACCCCCCCCATGCTCCCCTGCTTTTGGCACCTGATGGCAAAAAGGTTACCGGTGGGCCCAGTAGGCCCATTTTTCGCCTGGAGGCTGGAAACTACTTGTTTCCTGACTTCTGGGGGCCCAGAAGGCCCGTTTTTCACCCTCCCCAGGCTCCAAAGGCTTTCTTGGAACCTGGGGAGGATGAAAATGGCCTTCTCCACCCACACCCCAAGGCCCTCCGGAGGCCAGAAATGGCTTGTTTCCTGACTTCTGGTGGGCCCAGAAGTCCCGAAAATCAGCTGGCCAGCACGCGCATGAGCACTGGAGCTGAGCCACGCTCGCGTGCCCACAGATATGGCTCCGCGTGCCACCTGTGGCACGTGTGCCATAGGTTTGCCATCACGGGTATAGTGTTTTTATTTTCTTAACAAAGAAAATGCTTAGGGAGAATTCTTGGGGGGAAGGGGAGAGAGGCCTTCAAGTCAATGTGTGTGTGTGTGTGTGTGTGTGTGTGTGTGTGTGTGTGTGTGTGTGTGTGTGTTATTAAATTTATATGCAACCCATCTCACTATCCAAAGCAGATAGGGACCTGAAATTTTCCTAGCATGATTTTGGAAGTGGTTTGCCATTGCCTCCTTCCTAGGCTGAGAGAGAGTGACCTGCTCAACGTTTGCTTTTGGGTGAATAAGAAATGCATTTTATGATACACGGACATGTAAACAATTATTTCTCTTTTGTTTGCAATGGCATGCCAGCAGAGTCAAGTTAGGCATTTTCCAAATTTTTGACACACTAAGTCCAAAAGATTCGCCATCACTGCTCTAGCCACACCTATCCAGGTACGGAGCAAGGGGAAGGTTTGCTAAATTCACATGTCTCACATACAGGTTGTATAGCAGGGGTGAAATCCAAAATTTTTCCCTACCGGTTCTGTGGGCGTGGCTTGGTGGACGTGGCAGGGGAAGGATACTGCAAAATCTCCATTCCCACCCCACTCTGGAGCCAGCCAGAGGTGGTATTTGCTGGTTCTCAGAACTACTCAAAATTTCCACTACCGGTTCTCCAGAACCTGTTAGAACCTGCTGGATTTCACCCCTGTTGTATAGGTATGAGCAATTAACTACAAGTCAGACCTGGGATGTGTAGCATCTCTCTGAAAATCAATGTCATTGATTTGAATGAGACACATAAACCCAAAAGTAAACCTGTGCAGGATTTCAACCTGAGTATGAAGAAGTTCCTTGGAAGTGAACTTTCTGAAATTGAAAAGACCCAAGCCACTGGGCCATTTCCATGTTTTTGTCCCAGCATCTATTTTCAAAAGGCAAGGCACAAGAGGTCCTCACTATCTATTTGCATGAAATCAGCAGTTCACTGAACCGTTTAACTGGCTGTTATTTAGTTACAGCCGATTAGCAACGGCATTGGTTTGCCATTGATCAGCTTGAAGTGACTGTCCACTTTAAATATAGATAAATTAATTGAATTGCCCTGTAAGAAGTCAATATTCAAATAGGAACAAAATACAATAACGGCTAGCAGTGATTCTACTGGTGCAAAGCTGAATTAGTAATGAGTATGGTGTCTTCATAATTTTCCTCAGAATGTCTCTATGTGCCTTCAAGTCAGTTTTTGATTCCTGGTGACTATCTGGATTGGTCCCTGCAGTTCTCCTGGCAAGGGTGTTCACAAGTGGTTTGCCATTGTCTCTTTCTTCCTAGGGCCAAGAGAAAGGGACTACCCCAAGGTTGGCCAGGTGGGTTTGCACCTTAGGTGAGACTGAAAAAGGTGCTTTTTTGGGAGGCAACTGGACTTTATTGTCTTTTCTTTGAAGACATTTTGCTTCTCATCCAAGAAGTTTCTTCAGCTCTGACTGGATGGTGGAGAATGGAAGGATTTATATTCCTTGCAGACAGCTGGTCATTTGTATCATTTTTTACAGGGTCGTTGAAGCACTTGGAGATTTATCTGTATCCTCAGGGTCACCTGAGTAGTGCTTCTGGTTCCTGAAGCCTGCAATTTTTTTCTTTGGAAATCTGTTCATACTATTTGAATGGTATTCATTTTGTAAAATTGAAGACTACAGGAACCAGGAGCACTACTCAGGTGACCCTGAAGATACAGATAAACCTCTAAGTGCTTCAATGACCCTCTAAAACAGGGATGTCAAACTCGATTTCATTGAGGGCCACATCAAGGTTGTGTTTGATCTCGGCAGGCTGGAGGTGGGCATGGCCATGGTGGGCGTGGCCAGCTTGACATCACTCATGTTGGGGGCGCCTTTGACGGCCCGAGTGCTCTGCCAGTGAAAATGGGCTCCCGAGCTCCGTTTTTGGCTGCAATGGCCTCCCGCAACCATCTGCCAGTGAAAACGGAGTTCAGGATGGCTGCCTGCGGCCCTCCCAAGCTCTGTTTTCATTGGCAGAGGCATCATGGGCCAGTCCTTTGCTGTTTCCAGAACAGCCCTGTCGGCCAGATCTAAGCACCCCGTGGGCTGGATCTGGCCCCCGGGCCTTGAGTTTGACGCCCCTGCTCTAAAACGATGCAAATGACCAACTGTCTGCAAGGAATATAAATCCTTCCATTCCCCACCATCCAGTCAGAGCTTGAGAAGCTTCTTGGATGAGAAGCGAAACGTCTTCAAAGAAAAAACAAGAAAGTCCTGTTGCCTCCTGAAAAAGCACCTTTGGGACAACCATGACTTGCATGACTGAGAATCTCCATAGACTGAAATTTTTGATCTCCCACTTCCCAGTGTGACACCTTAACTACTACAGTTAAGCTCTCCAACATCTTGTAAATGGGCAAGGCCAAAGGTCAAATAGGAGATTTTACTAAGGGAGTGTGATATGTTTGAACTAATGTATCTCAATCAAAGGCATCTATTTTTTTTTTAAAAAAAATCCTCCATGAATATGTGTGTGTGGGGGGGTGGGGGCAGCATCACTGTTCCTTGACTCAGTTTTATAAGAAAAATAAGTATAGTTATTTTATTTAAATAAAACAAGAGATTATTCACTCTTGTTTTTTTTTTAATGAGTGAATCTCCCACTGTCCTCTTTAGAATGTTGACCTGTTGACTCCCTTCCCTGCAGCCATTATGACACCATATCCAGGAAACCACCCAAGGAATGGATTTAAAAGCAGGTTAATGAACTCTAATAACGATGTTTGTTCACAGCAACCCTATTTCCTAGAAAAAGATGATTGAAGCATCATGGGAGGCTACAAAAACAAGTCTCTGAAAGTGCCTCCCCTTTTCTCACTACCCATTCCCCCTGCCTTCATGGCTTGCTGATTCTTGCAAATAAATCATGTGTTGGGATCCAAGAAACACAATTACTAAGCCATCACACAGTTGAAGATTTTTTTTTAGTTGTGCGTGCATTATGCTGGCAAGGATCTCATCAGCTAGGAAGAAGCTGCGATGACTGGGTATTGGAACTGTCAATCAAAGTTTATAACACAAATTACTTCCTCCCAATTTATATTCCAGGGAAACTGAGGCAAAGGGGAGAGAAAATGCTCAGAAGGATGGGTCTGAGGGAAATTTGGAATATTAGCCCCCGGAAAATCTCCATTTGTCTGAGGGTTTATGAATCTATATTTAGTTCCAGGAAGTTAAGGACCGTGATCCTGTAGATATATTTTAATATTAAGACAAATGTCTTTACAATCCATTAAAATATTGGGGGGAAAAAACAATTTGGTTGTGTGTTTAAACATTAACAAACTGATTGTTCTGTTCTTTATCTTCCGTACGTTCCACCAAGATCATATTACCTCAGATATATAAAAATATATATATGAAAAAATATTTTCTCAATCAGGAAAAGATTTGATGGTGGCAGCAAAACCAGCTGATCCTGTAGAAATATTACTGAATTCATGGGATTATGCTCTAATTGGAAGGAAGGGAGGGAGGGAGGGAGGGAGGAAGGAAGGAAAGGAGGGAGGGAGGGAGGGAGGGAGGGAGGAAGGAAGGAAGGAAGGAAGGAAGGAAGGAAGGAAGGAAGGAGAGAGGGAGGGAAGGAAGGAAGGAGAGAAGGAAGGAAGATTCCCCCCCCCCATTCACATATTCATATCACAGAGGGTACAAGATCACGATTTGCAGAAAAGCCATTAGAGTTATGCTAGTTAGTGCAGCTCCCTAATGATGCACATACCAGCAAGACAGATTCCACTGATTGTGTAGTCAACAGATGTATAGTATAGCATATATATTTCAGCATACACCTGTAAGAGGTCTTTCATGTTCCCCTCTCCAGTAAAGTTTCTATGTCCATCAGTGCTACACACTGTCAACCAAGTTTGCAGCCACTAAGGTCAAAGGTAGCCAATTGCACAACACTCTTAGTCACGTTTTCTGTACACGGGGAATGTTAGTCATTGCCATATGACTAACCAAGTAAAATCAGGCATTTTGAAATGAGTACATCAAGTACTGATTTCTCTATTTAGGTTGAAGTTTTTGTTCAGTAAAATGTTGTACAGTGACTCATATGTTGGGTCAGTGGCTAAAAGGGGAAGTAGAAGTTCATGTTAAATATATACATTTGAATGTAGCATCCTATGCACTTAACTTTAAGACTATAAACAAATGATTGGAATAACATCAGTGGCATTTTCGTTCTCACATATAAGTAAAACATAGAAGATATGCACACCTTCCTCATTAATGCTTTTTTTTCCAAGCGTTGAGGTTATCTTTAGGTCATTGTTTTGTCTTTTTCACTTTTAGCAGTTTACTCATGTTTATGTAGTATATATTGCAGGTGGAGATCCTTAGAGACCGGTATGCAACAAAATTTCATTTTAAAGTATGTCGATCAGTGTACATTCAAAGTGACAATAAAGTTATTCTAAGTTACAAATTTGAAAATATTTCCTCAGACAGTTTTGGAATAAAATTGACTTTCAGCAGAAAGTCTTGTGTTTTTCCCCCCACAAGGCTTCTTCCAGTTTCCTCTCCTTCCAGAGATCAAATTGTTAAGGTGTCTTGGGGCAAACAAGCGAGACTCAGTCTTGCCAACTGAGCCTTCTTCTCTTGTTTCCCTGGACAGCGGTCATTGATAATGTATCTACTGGAAAAAAAAACTCCACATTGGTGACAGGAAGGGCATCCAGCCAGTAAACACTCATTTCCATTCAGTTGCCCAGACTCCATCCCACAAGGGATTATTTATTTTATTTTAATTTTATTTTATTTAAATTTGTATACCGCCCTTCTCCTGGTAGACTCAGGGTGGTGCACAGCCAAGTAAAAAATATCCAATACAAAATTTAAAAATTTAAAAGAATTATACCCTTTGGCCGAAAATTAAGAACCTTACGACTAAAACCCATTAAACAATTAAAAATCTAATATCTCAAAAACGGGGGGAGGGGGGTCACGCCAGCCCTGCTTGATGGAAGAAAAAAGTTTTTAGGGCGTGGCGAAAGGCCCGGAGATCTGATATTCTCCGTATCTCCGGGGGCAAATCGTTCCAGAGGGCAGGAGCTGCCACAGAGAAGGCCCTCCTCCTGGGGGTCGCCAGCCGACGCTGCCTGGCTGACGGCACCCTGAGGAGTCCCTCTCTGTGGGAGCGTGTTGGCCAGTGGGAGGCTATTGGCGGCAGAAGGTGGTCCCACAAATACCCAGATCCGATGCCATGGGATCGTTAAAAGAAGATGATGACGATATAAGAGCTCTAACTGGTTGCTGGATAGCCCTGGATAGCTATAGCACTGGGGACATTTTGGAGCAGGTGTCTCCAAACTTGGCAACTTTAAGCCTGGCAGACTTCAATTCCCAAAATTCCCCAGCCAGCTTTGCTTTTCAATTTTGGGAATTGAAGTCCGCCAGGCTTAAAATTGCCAAGTTTGGAGAGACCCTTGACATAGAGAACAAGTGAATAGCACATTTACTAGAACCTTTACTTTGATGTTCTACTATCTGTGGAGTTATAAGGTATATATGTGAACTAGCTTAAGAAGCTCCCCAACAGTGAGAGGTTGTGGATTTTTGAGGTATAATGCAAGGATTATTACTATTCCAAATGGTAAGGATTTGGAAACTAGGATTATTTTTGGCGGGTATGTCAAAGTGCCCTCAGTTGGAGATTTAAACAAGAGATGTATGTAAGGAGGAACAGATTTGTTTATCTGAACTCGGCTCTCAGGATTCTTTTCACGGAGGAGGTCCATAGTCCAGTGACAGAGTGTATCTTGTGAAGTGCCAGAATGGACAATAAAGTTCACTCCTGTATTCAGGCAATCATCTATTCAAATAGTCATAAGATATAGCCATGAACATTAGTGATATGACAGGAAGCTGAAAAAAAATGAATCTCTTGTGGGAGGGAAAAGTAGGAGTAGCCTTCAGATAATCAAGCTCAAGCCATCTTAAGGTTCCTTCAGTTTTAGAGCAAAAAGAGGTGAGAAGCTAACAAATTGTCTGTCATGTAACCAAGTGTGGACAGCCTTATATTTTGCCCTGGGGGCAAAAAT
Organism: Arizona elegans; assembly: GCA_022577455.1. Classification (NCBI taxonomy): domain Eukaryota; kingdom Metazoa; phylum Chordata; class Lepidosauria; order Squamata; family Colubridae; genus Arizona; species Arizona elegans. The sequence goes on from JAKOOJ010000007.1 coordinate 15,592,340, forward strand.
GGGCCATGGGGGGGATGCGCTGCAACCCCCCGTGCCCTATTTTGGGCCTAGTAGGCCTCCCTGCAGCCTCCTGGGAGCAAAAATGGTGTACATGGGGCTCCTGGAAGGGGCAGGAGGGGAGGGGCAGCCAGCCAGCAATTTAACAACTGGTTCACCTGAACTGGCCCGAACCAGCTGAATCCCACCATTGTATGTATCTCTATCTCTATAGATACTGTATGTATCTCTATCTCTATCTCTATCTCTATCTCTATCTCTATCTCTATCATCTCTATCTCTATCTCTATCATCTCTCTCTCTCTCTCTCTCTCTCTCACATCTCTATCTCTATCTCTATCATCTCTATCTCTGTCTCTGTCTCTCTATTTCTAGCTATCTCTATCTCTCTATCTCTCTATCTCTTTCTATCTCTATTTCTCTATCTCTATCTATCATCTCTATCTCTATCTATCTATCTATCTATCTATCTATCTATCTATCTATGGTATTTATCTATCGCTGTCTCTGTCTGTTTGTTTATCTATCTATCTATCTATCTATCTATCTATCTATCTATCTATCTATCTATCTTGGCTTGGAACCAAGAGGAAAGCATCATTTAATGTTCCCCAAGGACTTCTTCAAAGAAAAATTATGATGACTGTTACTAGAAAGAGAGACTACAAAATCTACAGAGACTACAAAATCTGGGGAAAAGAAATAATGATTTAGATAAAAAGCCAACAAAGTCCAATGTCAATAAAGTCCTGCTTTCCATAGTGGGCAACTAGATACCTAAGGGAGGGTAGAAGCAGGATATGATGGTGAAAATAATAAGTCTCCCACACTGGTTGTCCAGCAATTGGTACTTGCAAGCCCAAAGCACAGGCGGTCACATGTAGCATCTTCCTCCATTAAGGATGCTCTTTCCTTTTCAGTTATTGGTGGAAGTATCCTAATAAAAGTATATGCCTTTTTTAGAGTTTCTTCTTTGTGGAGTAGAGGTGTGTAAATCTTTACATTGTTAGAAATGAAGACAGACTTTTAAAAAATATAATTAAGGAGCAGTAATAAATTTAGAAACGTCCATACTTCATAATTCTATTGAGAGGTGATATTTTTTTCATCCCAAATGTCATGCTACCTAAAGTTGAGCAAAATTTACTAGCTTTTGAAAAAAAAGGAAAAGGAAATAGAATAGAAAAGAAGTGAGAGTGAGATTCCAGTCCACTGACTATTGTGTTTTTAAAAAGAACAGCCTACTTCAACTGCATTTCTTTAACCAGAGTCAGCACAGTATTTGAATGATCCTTAACTTGTTTATTCTGAAGTTTCATTATAAATAATATGGGTAATTGCATACATTTAATCACACTTTTGAATTCTCAGTATGTAATATTTTCAGATGCTCTTGTCATAAAAGGTGATACTGTGGCCATATAGACAACATGATATGCTTCTTTAACTCCCAAATTACACTCCTTCAAACATACCCCACATATATTTTCTAATCTAGCTTTTGTTCCTAGAATTAAAGTCCGTTAGTTTGGCATTATAGGCAGTGACTTCAAACCACAATGATGTCAAATGCACCATGATGTTATCACAGAAATAGCATGCAACAGAAATAACATGGTCCCACTTACATTATGCAAATGCCCATGTTTTTAATACCGATGTTTGGCAGTCTTTCAATTCCAAATGTTCATATGTACCTTACCAAGAACGTCTATTACAGGTGTATCAGAAATAGTTCCTCCAGAGAACTTCAACACTTGGAAACACTTCAGGAGGATGGGGCTGAAGTCACAGCATTATGACATGCCTCACAAGGCTCTGTGGGAGTGCGCCAAAATCTGGACTGGAGGGGGTGGTCTGGAGGGGCCTAAATCACCTCGGAGGGGTGTTGCTAGAAGGAAAAAGAGATGAATATAGTTATTAGTATCATTAATATTGTTAATGTCTTGTTGATGTTTCTAATAACCACTACAACTTCAGGTCTAGGGATTAGTATGGAGCTTTGAAAACACCCCAATATTAATTGACCCCAACTGACTTTCTATCATCATCTATAGGTCCCCAAATACTTACTGACTTCTTTTTTATATCCCCTAGGTATTTATTGACCCCTTCGGTAGTCCATTAACCCTTGGGGATTGATATTGGCCACTTTGGGGGTACCATGAGCTAGATCAGGGGTGGGCAATTGTGGCTCTTTTACAACCTGTGGACTTCAACTCCCATGAATTCGGGGAGTTGAAGTCCACAGGTTGTAAAAGCGCCACAATTGCCCACCCCTGAGCTAGATGATTCTTTCAGTAATTTAAATTCTAGTAACCAAAATAGTTAAATAGCTGAACCTACAAATATAGCACATATTATATTGTTAAATAACCCTATACAAAGTATCTCACTATTGAAGAAAATGAAAAAGACACTAATTATCCTCTGGTAAGGAGCAGTGATTATATAATACAGTTCAATAATATATTGTCAACTATATAATACAGTTCAATAATATTCTGTCAATTCAGAAGATAAAGCTATTAGAGAAAACAATCACCAGAAGGAACTATTTAATTAAAGTCGTAAGGGATTTGTACTGCACAGAATTTAAGGCAGTTCAATATCATCACTGGCATGGCACATGTTGTACCTTGCAGTAGCTTCACAGCATGGGACAGATCTCTCTCTTGAATGCCATCTTCCTGTATTGTCAAACAGCATTACTCCAAGTATCCCCCAGATAGCAAGGTGGAAAAAGGCAGTCATGTTCAGAGTAGATGAGGCTAATCTCACCTTAGAAGGAAAAGATTGCACAATGCCAGTGCAATTGTAGAGAAGGCCCAACTCTTAAATGTAGTTCCCTAGATGTAGAACCTCTAACATATCCTCTCTGTTGGTTCTTGTAGGATGGACAGATGAAATTGGGACTGGCATCCCTCAAATAACCTAGTTCTAGCCATGAAAGATCAACACTATCATGTTGAATTGGACTTGGAAACAAACTGGTAACTATTGCAGCTCATGAAGCAGAGCTACAACCTATAGTCTGCAAAAAACACACATAATTGCTTATGCCATTGCATTTCGCACTAGTTGACCTTTCCAGATACTTTTGAAGGGCAGCCTAACATACAGCACATTGCAGGAGGTGACCAGGGCATGACTGACCCTTGATCTAGGAACAGGTGCAACTGGTACACAATACAAACTTGTGCAAAAACCTTCTGAACAGTAGTCATAAACCCAGGAGGACCCTTAGATTGCCACAGGCTCTATTTGGGGCAAACCAACCCAATCTGGTACCAAAGATCTCTAGTCCTAGAACTGGAGTGCCTGAAAAATGAAAGCCACCAAATCTTGCCACAGTTCAGCTGAAATGTGTTTTTCCCTACTCAGAGCTTCACAGCCTCCAGACGCTGGAGTATGAAGTCCACAGCACTGCTTCATTCACCAAGGATGGATACATACAATTGGGTGCCCTTGTCACCTCACGGTTAGATTATTGCAATGAGCTCTACATGGGGCTACCCTTGAAAAGTGTTCGGAGACTACAGTTGGTCCAGAACGCAGCCACACGAACTGTTGTGGGTGCACCTAGGTACACCCACATTACACCAATTCTCCGTGAGCTGCACTGGCTCCCTATTGGTCTCCAGTCACAATTCAAGGTGTTGGTTATTACCTTTAAAGCCTTATATGGCTCAGGGCCAGGTTATCTTCGAGACTGCCTTCTACCGCATAGCTCCCAGCGACCGGTAAGATCCCACAGAGTTGGTCTCCTCCGGGTCCCGTCAGCTAAACAATGCCAGCTGGTGGGCCCATGGGGGAGGGCCTTCTCTGTGGCTGCCCCAGCTCTCTGGAACCAGTTACCTCCTGAGGTCTGGACCACTCCACGCTATTGGCCTTCCGAAAAGCGGTGAAGACCTGGCTTTTCTGGCAGGCCTGGGACCGTTGATCTCACTCTTGTGATCTGGTGAGATCCGGCCATGAATGGTATGAATGAGTTTTAATGTTTTTAATGTTTTTAATTTTTAAATGTTTTTTATTAGGATTGTAAATGTATTGTCAGCCGCTCTGAGTCTTCGGAGAAGGGTGGCATATAAATTGAATTAAATTGAAATTGAAATTGAATTATCAGCATACTATTATAACCTCATCCCATGGTGACAGATGAACTCACCCAGAGTTTCATGTAGATGTCAAATAGGAGAGGGTGAAACTCAGACTGGAATCATCCCTGGAGAAAAAACACAACAAAACTGTGCCAAAGACTCCGAATGCACTGTGTCGATCCAGAAGGATACCATTATCAATGGTACTGAAAGCTACAAAGAGATAAAGTAAGGCAACCACACAGCCACCATCCCACCCATTTCAGAGGTCCATAAACATAACCAATGCTGTTTCCATTCCATATCCAGGAACTGAATCTTGATTGAAAAGTTAAATTGTCCATCCAAGGTCCTCTGAAGTGTTCCCCAACTAAGGTATCTTCTCAATTAACTACCCCTAAAATGGGAGATTAGTTACCCCAGTGGTAAAATGTAAAATTTGTTACTACCGGTTCTGTGGGCATGGCTTGGTGGGGGGTAATGTGATTGGGTGGGCATGGCCAACTTTTTTTTTTACTTTTTTAAAGCATTTTTTTACAACCTATTCAGGCAAATAGGTTGTAAAAAATGCTTTTAAAAGGTAAAAAAGAGGCTCTGACAATCATAGCTGTGGCGCGCGATCATCAGAGCCTTTTTTTAACCTTTTAAAAGCAGGAAGTAATGGCACCCGGGCGGGTGGGCAGAGCCTTGCGACACCATCGCTACCGGTTCTCCGAACCACCTGCCACAATCGCTATTGGATCGCCCAATCCGGTCCAAACCAGAAGCATTTCACCCCCTGAGTTACCCCCAGCATTGTGGGGTCCATCATAGATCAAAGAGAACATAGAAGAGAACCAATGGTGGGTTGCCCCCAGTTCGGACCGGTTCTATAGAACTGATAGTAAAACCAGCGGAAAGCTCCTCCCACTGACCCTGACATCATCAAGAAGCTCCTGCACATGTGCGGCCCCGTTGCAAACTGGTAGTAAAGGTAAGTAGAACACACCCCTGAAGAGAACATAGATCAAAGCTTCCTTAAAAGGGAAAGGAATTACACCCACACACATTCATTTTGATAGCGTTTTCAGTCATTTATATGAGTAGAGTGTCAAAACATGGGAGAAAACATATTCTGCTCTATTTTCCAGGAAATTTAACCCAGAGATAGATTATGGGAAACTTCTCCCCCATTAAAGTCACAGTGACAGATGATTGCATTCATCTTCTGTGATGCAGTGCCATGCCTATGTACATAGACATCCATATTTCATCAACAATGGTTTACTTTTGTAAGAAAAAGCACATTATTCTGAGTTGATGGAGACTAAAAAACCTTCAGAGCTTGCAGGAAATTTCTTTGATTTAGCTAATAAGACTGAGAGGCCTAGTATTACACTCCCGGTTATTAATGTTAAACATGCCTGGTTTAATAAAGTGGGAGGATTGACTTCCACCTAGTGATTTTCAGTTAATTACAGATGCTGAAGCACCGCTTAACACCAAGTGAAATATGACTTTCCGATGTCTTAACTCCACATAATGTTCCCTCGCATTTTGCAGTCACTTCTTCTTTCTTTGTCCTCTTTTTCCCCCTTCGTCCCTGAGAGGATTGTTACGTTCCTGTGAAATTAGATAATGAAATCTTGTACCCAGTTATGCTAAGGCAATTAAAAAGCAACATCAACATATAAAAATTCTTCAGACGCCATTTAAGCACTTTCCAGTGGTGTTGCTGGTGGTATTTACAAAATATTTTCCCCAAGTACAGTATGTTTCTGCTTAAGTAAATGGAGCATGGCGTGGCTAGAACATAATCACATAAGATTTGAATGCATTCCAACTCTTGCTTTGGAGAAAGAGGGGTGGGCGGGCCCCAGGTACGATCTAAGTGCTGGCGACAATCATTGTGTGATACAAAAACGGCTTCATAAAAAGTCGGGCTGGTGGAAGCAGTTTTAGAGCAGGAATCTCCCAGTGCACTATAATTCAGTTTCTTGTCACATGCAAGACTGTCAGCCAGAAGGGAGCAGTCTTATGATGACTTACAGTAATGGTGCTTTATTGAGCTCTAAGTACCCTCCAGGAACAAATGATTCGAAACTCAGGAATCCTAAGTGATGCTTAGAGCATATAAAGAGAAACATTATTATTAATGTTGCAGTTGGCATGCCAGGATTCTATTAACATATGCCAATAAGTGACTGAACGGGAAGGAAGAAGACGAAAGGAAGGTGAAGCAAAGAAATTAGAGAGTTGCTGAATTTTCAGCTGTCATTCTTTTCTATAACAAGCCGTTTGACCTTCATTCTTTTTTTACACAATTCATGAAAATAGCAGGAAACTATATATTTGAGGGCAGATGACAAATGTGACATATGTTTGTACTTGAAAGCAAATGTCAGGGGTACTTTTCACTTGTTCACTGAATGGATGAACAAGCAAGGATCACGCTCACTCCAGTTATCCTTGTCCACCCACATGTAAACTCGCAAGTTTTTCAGATGGAACAGGGGTGGTTTGGTAGAGATGTGATGCTTACATAAACCCGATGAACAGATGGCAGTCGTGACTAGGAAAGCCCTCGCACAACTTCGTGTTCTGTGCCAGTTGTGCCCTTTCCTGGATCGTGAGGTCCTGCACTCAGCCTCTCAAGCCCCAGTCACCTGGAGATTATTGCAAAGTGCTCTGCACGAAGCTACCTTTGAAAACAAGATCGATCGACATGGCTTATTGCAAAGTGCTCTGCATGAAGCTTACCCCTGGCACAAGATCGATGGACATGGCCCACACTGATCCACCAAGGCTGCCAGACATCCGAGGACAAAAGAACAACCATAGTACAAGAGAAGCGAGCACTCCGCAAAGCCAGAGCTGCAAATGCTGCAACAGTGGTGCCCATGAAGGTCTGTTCGACATGTGGCAGAATGTTTCGTGCCCGTATAGGCCTTACCAGCCACCTGCAGACCAGTGGTGGGATTCAAAATCTTTTACTACTGGTTCTGTGGCTTGGTGGGCGTGGCAAGGGGAAGGATACTGCAAAATCCCCATTCCCTACCCACTCCAGGGGAAGGGTACTGCAAAATCTCCATTGCCTCCCCACTCCTGAGGGAACGATATTGCAAAATCTTCATTCCCACTCCACTTCAGGGGAAGGACACTGCAAAATCCCCATTCCCTCCCCACTCCAGGGGAAGGGTACTGCAAAATCTCCATTGCCTCCCCACTCCTGAGGGAACGATATTGCAAAATTTCCATTCCCACCCCACTCTGGGGCCAACCAGAGGTGCTATTTGCCGGGTCTCCGAACTACTCAGTTTCCACTACCGGTTCTCCAGAACTTGTCAGAACTTGCTGAATAGCACCCCTGCTGTAGACACATCGTGGACAGCCTACAACCTGTTAGATGTCAAGGTCCTCTTTGAACACGATGGATGAACATCAGACCCTTGAACAATATCTTGAAGGTTCGGATGGGGCAGAATGCAATTATGCAGGCAGTTTTAGGGACCTAAGGGTGACCCATGTTACATCACTGTTCTGTGAGTTGCACTGGTTGTCAGCTTGCTTCCGGGCTCAATTCAAGGTGTTGGTTACCATCTTTAAAACCCTTCATGGTTTCCAGAGTTTCTGCGGAACCAGCTCATCTCAAAGAGTTTAGACTCCCTCACCCATGCTGGCAGAAGGGGCATATTGCAGAGTCCATCAGTCAAGGAATTTCAGAGTCCAGGAGTCCTTTTCTGCCATGGTGCATGACCTCTGGAACATCCAGCCTCCATCCCTCCTGAGGTGAGAGGCACGTCCAATCTTCTGGCCTTCTGAAGGGGCTTGAAGACATGGCTCTGCCAATTGGCCAGGGGTGCCAATGGGGGAGTGGCATCTTGGAAATGCTGAATGGATCAGACAGACCCCCACTTTCTCCCCGTGTGCCCTTTGCTCCCTTCCTCCCCCTTCCTCCCATCTTATTAAATGAAATTTAACTGAATTTTACCTGCATAAGTTTTTTTATTTTCATAAGGTTTTATATTTTTTTTCATTGACCGTATGCCACCTACAGTCAGCAAGTAGAAGATAGATAAATGAATTAATTAAGTCTGCCTAACACTTTACCATTAATTAATTAATTCTGCCTAAGACTTTCCCATTAATTAATTAATTCTGCCTAACACTTTCCCAAAAGAGAGAAATGAATACAAGTGGTCTTTGACTTAATTTCATTTCGTGACCCTTTGAAGTTATATCAGCAGAGGAAAAAGTGACATATGACCATTTTTTCACATTTATGACCATTGCAACATCCCCATGGTCACATAATCAAAATTCAAATGCTTGGCAACTGGTTCATATTTATGACAGTTGCAGTGTCCCAGGACTATGTGATTACAACTTCCCCAGTACCTGGATGAAGCTATCTATCTGGACCCGTACCAGTCGGGATTCAGGCAGGGGTACAGCATGGAAATGGCATTGGTCGCATTGGTGGATGATCTCTGGAAGGCTTGGGACAGGGGTTGCTCCTCTGTCCTGGTCCTATTAGATCTCAGCGGCTTTTGATACCGTCGACCATGGTATCATGCTGCAGTGGTTGAGGGGGTTAGGAATAGGGGGCACCGTGCTACAGTGGTTCTCCTCCTTCCTCTCCGACTGTTTGCAGTTTGTGTTGGCAGGGGGACAAAGGTCAACCTCGAGGCGCCTCGCGTGGGGGGTGCCGCAAGGGTTGGTCCTCTCGCCCCTTCTGTTCAACATTTATGTGAAGCCGCTGGGTGAGATCAACTGTGGTTTTGGGGTGAGAGTCCATCAGTATGCTGATGACACTCAGTTGTACATCTCCACCCCAGACCACCCCAATGATGCCCTTGATGTGATATCCCGCTGCCTGGAGGCTGTGCGGGTCTGGATGGGGAGAAATAGGCTCAGACTCAACCCTTCCAAGAACGAGTGGCTGTGGCTTCCTGCATCCTGATATAGTCAGCTGGTGCCAACACTGACTATTGGGGGTGAATCTTTACCCCCCACAGAGTGGGCTCACAATCTGGGTGTCCTCCTGGATGCACAGCTGTCTTTAGAAGAACATATGACGGCCTTGGCCAGGATTTTTTTTATCAGGTTCGCCTGATCCACCACTTGCGGCCCTTTTTGGACCGGGACGCCTTACGCACGGTCACTCACACCCTTGTCACCTCCCAGCTGGACTCCTGTAATGCTCTCTACATGGGGCTCCCCTTGAAGAGCACTCGGAAGTTCCAACTGGTCCAGAATGCGGCCACGTGGGTGGTTATGGGCGCAACTCGTTGTGCCCACATGATACCTCTCCTGCGCGAGCTGCACTGGCTCCCAGTGGTCTTCCGGGTGCGATTCAAGGGGCTGGTTACCACCTTTAAAGCGCTCCATGGCTTAGGACCTGGATACCTTTGAGACCGACTTCTGCCACCAGTAGCCTCCCACCGGCCAATTCGCTCCCACAGAGAGGGACTCCTAAGGATCCATCGGCCAAGTTATGTCAGCTGGCGATACCCAGGGGAAGGGCCTTCTTTGTGGGAGCTCCTTCCCTGTGGAATGAACTGCCCCCGGAAATACGCAAGATCTCCGACCTCCGTGTGTTTCGCTGTGCCCTTAACACCCTGCTGTTCCGCCAGGCAGGGCTATCTATGTAAATGATTTTAAATTGGGTGTTTTAAATTTTGGGTTTTAAATTCGGGCCGAAATTGTTTAATACTTTTAACTATTTTAAAACTGTTGTTTGTATTTTGTGCTTTTAACTGGCTGTACACTGCCCCGAGTCTTTCGGGAGAAGGGCGGTATATAAATTAAATTATAAATAAATAAATAAATAAATAAAAATTACTTTTTGTACCCTTCTGACATGCAAAGTCAATGACGAAGCCAGATTCACTTAAGAACCGTGTTACTAACTTAAACAACTGCCATGATTCTCTCAACAACTGTGGCAAGAAATGTCATAAAATGGGGGCAAAACTCATTTAACAACTGCCTTGCTTAGCAACAGAAATCTTGTGGCCCTAAGTTGAGGACTACCTGTATGAAAGACTCAGACAGTTGACATATATATCCCCCGTCATTCTCCAATAAACATTGGATAACTAGAGGGATAAACTAGCCAAAGTGTTTGCTGCTGACTTCTAGCCAGTGGTGGAATTCAATTTTTTTTACTACTGGTTCTGTGGGCGTGGCTTGGTTGGCATGGCTTGGTGGGTGTGGCAGGGGAAGGATACTGCAAAATCTCCATTCCCTCCCCACTCCTGGGGGAAGGATATTGCAAAATTTCCATTCCTACCCCACTCCAGGGGAAGGATACTGCAAAATCTCCATTCCCACTCCACTCCAGGGGAAGGATACTGCAAAATCCCCATTCCCTCCCCACTCCTGGGGGAAGGGTACTGCAAAATCTCCATTCCCACCCCACTCCTGGGGTAGGATACTGCAAAATCGCCATTCCCTCCCCACTCCTGGGGGAAGGGTACTGCAAAATCCCCATTCCCACCCCACTCCAGGGGAAGGATACTTCAAAATCCCCATTCCCTCCCCACTCCTGGGGGAAGGATACTGCAAAATCTCCATTCCCACCCCACTCTGGGGCCAGCCAAAGGGTGGTATTTGCCAGTTCTCCAAACTACTAAAAATTTCCGCTACCGGTTCTCCAGATCCTGTCCGAATCTGCTGAATTTCACCCCTGCTTCTAGCTTAGTAGGAGATAAACCAGGATAGAAAACAAATACCATAATAATAGACCAGGGAAAACTTTCTCTGTAGATTCAAAGGCAGAGACTTTTCTCATTCTCAGTTACTGTTCAAAAACTTTTAGGTACGGGGCATTCTTGAAGATGCTGTGAAATTTATTGCTTACATGTATTACTGTTATTATTATTTTAAAAATTCACTGTTCTTGCGTGATACTAATCCCCTCATGAACTGTTTGAACTCTTGCATGCTACTCTAGCATCCATGACTGAAGATGCCCATGTTTAGACTCACAGTGTTCTTGTTTTAATTGAAAACATTCTTCAGTGCACTTTATCCTTTCTATCTTATGAGGGGAAAGTTACAGAAGGAAAAGTGTTGCTTGTCTATTATTGATACCTACTTGTCAGTAATGAAAAGTATATGGTAAGCTGTCCAGAGCCGTATGATAGTGAGATGGGTGGCATACAAATATAATAAATAAAATATACTGCAATCTTTTCAAAAACCATTGATTAAATGCAAAATCTACAGTATATAGTGGTGTTGGTTTTTCCTCCTTTCCCATGTGTTATGTGTGTTTATTACCATAATAATAATTCTATAAACTTTTTATTTATTAATATTATTATTGATACAGAAATATCAAGATACCTTTGGTACAGAAAGTGATACACAATTGAATGAATGGATTGATTAATCATCTGTCATCAAGCTGCTATTGATTTCTAGCAACCACACAGATAAATTTTCTCCATGACAATCAGTCTCTAACCTGAGCTTTCAGATCTTCCAATGGTACATTCATTGCCACTGCAACGAATGGATTAATACATAATAATTTTTTTAGATTTTCCCCTCTCTCATGGAGCCAAAATGAAAGAGTGCTTTGCTGCTAACCTTTGGTTCTTCCTGGTTAAACTGGAGGCATCAAATTTTGTGTCATGATGAAAAAGTCACATCTCAAAAAACAGACAGAGAAAGAAAGAAAAAAAAAAACAAAGTAAGAAGGGAGATTTTTCATGTTTCTTCATTTGGAATAGAATGGAATGGAATGGAATGGAACGGAATGGAACGGAACGGAATGGAATGGAACAGACAGAACAGAACAGAATAGAATAGAATAGAATAGAAGCTGGAAGGGACCTTGGAGGTCTTCTAGTCCAGCCCCCTGCTTAAGCAGGAGAATCTATACCATCTCAGACAAGTGACTGTCCAGTCTTATCTTAAAAACCTCCAGTGATGGAGTACCCACTATTTCTGGAAGCAAGCTGCACTGGTTAATTGTCCTCACTGTTAGGAAGTTTCTCCTTAATTCCAGGTTGCTTTGATCAGTTTCCCACCATTATTTCTTGTCCTGCCCTCTGATGCTTTGGAAGATAATAGAATAATTTGACCCCCTCTTCTTTGTGTCAGCCTCTCAAATACCGGATTACTGCTATCATGTCACCCCTAATTCTTCTTTTCTTTAGACTAGCCAAATCCAAAACCTGCCGCCGTCCTTTATATGGTTTAGTCTCCAGGCCTTTGATCATCTTAGTTACTTTTCTTTGAACTTTTTCCAAAGTCTCAACATCTTTTTTTCTTTTTTTTATAGTATGGTGACCAAAATTGGTTGCAGTATTCCAGATGTGGTCTTACTAGGGTTTTGCAGCATCCTTTCCCTGGAGTGTGGTGGGAATGGAGATTTTGCAGTATCGTTCCTCTGCCATGTCCACCAAGCCATGCCCACCAAGCCACATCACGCTCACCAAGCCACGCCCACAGAACCGGTAGTAAAAAAAAAATTGGATTTCACCATTGATTCTATGCCTCTGTTTATACAACCCAGGATTATATTAGCTTTTTTGGCTGCTGCTGAAGAGAATGCAAGACTTTCCACAGTGGAAGAACAGAGCCCAGCATGGCTTCCTCCCCTTCCTGCCCCATTTCAGCAGAAACCCCTGTAGTAGCAGAGTCCTGACCCTTTATTGACATCAACCAAGTCTATATCACCACTAAGCTGTCAATTGGAAGTATATGAAGATCGGATATGCACTTTAATGTATAACAGCACCTGGAATTCCATTTCTTCAGCAAACATCTGAAGTGCACAAGAAAGAAAGAAAGAAAGAAAGAAAGAAAGAAAGAAAGAAAGAAAGAAAGAAAGAAAGAAAGAGAGATTGTACAAACAATCCAATCTGGGATATTCTGTGGTTTCCATTATTAAAGAATGACTGTGAGGTTCTTGTCTTTTAAAGAAGGAAATGAATTATACATAAAATAGGACAGCTTTCCTCAGCCTGAATCTTCCAGAGTGGTGTAAGTGGCATTCCAATCACATCTGGAAGATAGTATACGGGAGAAAGCTGCAACAGAATAATAATAATAATAACTTTATTGTCATTGTACATGTATACACAGTATACCCATAGAACAAAATTCATTTAACACCCAAAGACCAGGTCCAACACACATAACAATCCCCAAAGAGCCGAGGTGGTGCAGTGGTTAGAGTGCAGTATTGCAGCTATTTCAGCTGACTGCTAGTTCAGCAGATCAGCGGATCAAATCTCACCGGCTAAGGGTTGACTCAGCCTTCCATCCTTCCAAGGTGGGTAAAATGAGGACCCAGATTGTTGGGGGCAATATGCTATTTAGCATACTGTCTTTGGTGTAAGCCACCCAGAGTCCTTGGAGAGTGGGCGGCATAGAAATATGACTAATAAAATAAATAAATAAATAAACACACTCCCACCCACCACAGTTCCCCACCCCTAAACCACCCAAACATCCACACAACAGACCAAGTAATGCTGTCCAACAGCTCACTGATGGTGGCCCTTTAGTTCATTGTAGAATGTAGCTAACTACGAAATGTTTCCTATAGGAGGGTAGTAATATATTGTATTGCATCTATGTAGCATAGATTAAGATCAAAGATCCATCAAACCAAAGTCTGTTGTGCAGTAGTTTCCAGCTATCTCTGACAAAAATTTGTTCCCATCCTACAGGTGTCTACTTATATGTTAAATTCCAAGGTGTGATTCATCTAAATGTGCCTACACAATCCACAAATTAACTGGAACTTTTCTTCTTCTTCCTAGCGTATTCCCGCAGGTGCAGGGTCTGCTTTTCAGCTCATTGAATGCCACTTTGTACGATCAGTTGCATCTCCAGAGCGCAGGCCCGGAGCTTGCATATCTTTGTTGATGGTGTCTTGCCATCTCTGTTTTGGATGCCCGCGAGGTCGCCAGCCATTGATTTCTAGTTGGTAGGCAGTCTTGGCCACGGTGGAAGGTGCTGCTCTTTGGACATGTCCATACCAGCAGAGTCGGCCTTCTCTCATCTTCTCTATAATTGGTGCCACACCAAAATGTTGTTGAATGGTGTCATTTGTGATGTGGTCAAGAAGGAAGATGCCCGATATTCAAAAGAGCATTAGCATTTCCATGGCATGGAGATAGCTTTCGGTCCCTGTTGGCTGCCCAGCATTCAGTGCCATTCAGTGCAACAGGGTGGATGATTGTCTTGTAAATCTTAGATTTAACACAGGCTGGCATTTGTCTGTCATATAGCACACTGGTGAGTTCTTGCCAACACATCCAGGCTGCATTCACCCTTCTCGCACCTCACCACTGATGTCACCATTGCCTTGGAGATGGGATTCCAGATACCGAAAAATGTCCACTTTCTTTAGGTTTTCTCCATTGATTTGAAGTGTTCCAGGGGTGGTAACAGTTTCTAAGTACCAGTTTTCTACTAATTAACTGGAACTGCCCAGATAAAAAGGCAAGAAGTAATAATAGTAAAATATCTTATATTATTGGGTATCTATTTAGCATTAAAAAAAATACTCAAGAAAACAACTTATTATTTCATTTAAAGAAAAAGCATTTTCTTCATCTTTTCAAATTTAACTTATGACACTAGAAAGTAATTGTGAAATGCACAACAGAAATAACTAAATTCTTCTAACTTCCAAAAGTCCTGGGGCTATTTCCTTGTTTACAGTATATAGCTTCTACGATCTCATAAGTACAGCTAAATAGCACAAGTAGTATTTTTCCCTTACTAGGTATATAGTCACTTCCAAAAGAATATATTATGTCAACAATCAGTCAGAAAATCACCTACAGAGTTATTAATTTAAGGAACACTTTCTACGAGATTTAAATGTATAAATTGTATTAGATATTTATAGAAGTCTTTTACAAAGTTTTCTACAACATTCTCCTACCTAATACAACTAGCATCAATGACTGGTCAAAGTGGTTGCATTTATAATTTCACCCAGCTGAATGAGCTACAACCATTTTTCTGGACTGTGTCACTTTTGCTAGGCATTTTTGCAAGAAGGAAGGACCCAACATTGGAACTTTTGTCCAAAGTGAAGTTGTCTCGTTTGGTTGATTTCAATTAACTTCTCTGAAACATTGTGGACCTCGTGGGCTTTGTACTCTCTTAGGTGAAAGGCAGGATGCCAGTCTAATCCGCTCAGATCTAGAATAGTTTAAGAAACATCCTGAGGGCACACATCCTGTGACTCAGTTTAAAATCTTATGATCAGGGGAATATCTCTTGGTGTGTTGGATGAAAAACACTTAAGATGTTGACCTTTCCTACAATTCTGAGACTTTGGGGTGAACAGAGTAGAGCAGATGTTACTAAGTAACTTTGTGGACTTGTGGATGTATACTTAAAAAAGAAATGTCAAAGAAAATAGGTGCCACAAAGTCTACTCTCTTATACATATACACAAGCACAATTCTTAAAAAAAAAAAAAAAGCTTGAAAGTTTATCCGTTGTATAGAGCTAAAGCTCTCAATCCCATTTTGAAAGAAACCTGTGCAAGTTTCTGAACACATATTGAATTATTTTCGCATCTTATATGATTTGGAACTAAGTTAGGAAAATTTCCTTTCCCAGCTTGCCCTTCGAGCTTTCACAGTGCTTTATCTTTGATGAGATCACATTGGCTGACCTTTCGTTTACAATTCATTCAGAAGAGCTCCGATATTACCATCTTTTTGGATTGTCCTCCTTTAAAAATTTTAAGAGGACTTGTTTTATCTCGGTTTCCCTTTTAACATTTAGACTTGTTATTTGGCTTTCATTAATTATTAAACTATTAATTGGGTTCTAATTATACACTACCAATATTCTAGGAAGTTTTAAATTGTCTTGAGAAAGTCCTTCCATATTTTAGGCAGTCAATAAGAACCTAATTCAAGTTAAAATTTGAAGACTATTGTGACTCAGGTGGACAATTCATCCAGTTAACCATCCAGTATGAAAGTGGCCTCAGCATCATTAGATACTTTTCCACTCTATCACAGTAACTACTAATTGCATTTTTGTCTACTTTTTGTCACTGAAGAAATCGTAATGACATATGTTCCCTTTATGACCAAACCTTTGGCTTTGTTTAAAGTATCAGAACCTTCATTTCAGCAAGACATGAGGAGTCATTATTTTGTTTCATTTAGAGGCTTAAAATGACATTTATTCCTGGTTCTGACGTTTTCCTATTCTTTTTTTTTAAATTAAAGATAAAGAGGAAATTTGGCAAAAAAAGATGCTAGCAAAGAGTTATGGGCGTTACAATTTAGATGACAGAGTAAAGAAAACCTCAAAGAGCAGAGCAGGGGTGAAATCCAGCAGGTTCTGACAGGTTCTGGAGAACCGATAGCGGAAATTTTGAGTAGTTTGGAGAACCAGCAAATACCACCTCTGGCTAGCCCCAGAGTGGGGTGGAAATGGGGATTTTGCAGTATCCTTCCCCTGGAGTGGCGTGGGAATGGAGATTTTGCAGTATTCTTCCCCTGGATTGGGGTGTGAATGGAGATTTTGCAATATCCTTCCCCTGCCACACCCACCAAGCCACACCACGCCCACCAAGCCATGCCCACAGAACCAGTAGTAAAAAAATTTGGATCTTACCACTGTGGCAGAGTCACTGCTTTGGGGTGCAGTGGAGAAAACAAGGAAAGTGAAATACTCGGTTTTAAGGACCACTTTATATGAAATCAGATCATTTATTCATTTAGCCCAACATTAGATAACCTTGCTATGCAACAAAGTAAACAAAATAATGTTTTGATCACATTGGTGGTGACTAAGTCTGATAGAAGATTTTGGATATTTAATAAGGACAGAATGCACTATCTTCAAGAGCTCAAAATATAGATGTCTAGTAAAGGTAAAGGTTTCTCTATCCAGTCATGTCCGACTCTAGGACATGGTGCTCATCTCTGTGTCTTGGCCAGGGGACCAAGTATTATTCAAAGACATTTCCCCTGGTCATATGGCCAACATGGATATATGCCAAAGATGCACGGAACACTGTTAACTTCCCACCAAATTAATCCCACCTATGAATCTACTCACATTTGCATGCTTTTGAACTGCTAAGTGGGCAGGAGCTGGGGAAGAAACAGGAGCTCATCCCATTGTGCGGCACTCAAGTCTTGAACCCGGGCTGTCAGCTTTCCAGTTGACAACCTCAGCGCCTTTACCCACTGACCCATCGTACTCCCTCTAGAATACAAGTTAACTACTGTATTCTAAATCCTATCCCCTATAGGATGGGGGTGGGGCAGTCAGAGGTGGTATTTACTGGTTCTCTGAACTACTCAAAATTTCTACTATGGGTTTTCCAGAACTGATCAGAACCTGCTGAAACCCACCTCTGGTTAATGCTCATTCTATCCTTTCCATCACCAGTTGGCTATTATATTTTGTATGAATAACTAGAACAGAGGTCTTCAAACTTGGCAGCTTTAAGACTTGTGGACTTCAACTCCCAGAATTCTCCAGCCAGCATAGGAAGGATATTGCAAAATCCCCATTCCCTCCCCACTCCTAGGGGAAGGATGTCGCAAAATCTACATTCCTACCCCACTCTGGGGTCAGCCAGAGGTGGTATTTGCTGGTTCTCCGAACTACTCAAATTTTCCACAACCGGTTCTCCAGAACCTGCTGGATTTCACCCCTGATATTCATCCATCCTTCTGATCTACCCATCCAATATCTATGTCATTTTTGAAATAGTATTTCTGTGCGTTTTCTAATTCAACCAAAGAATGCTTTGTGTTTCAACAGCTTTTAGTACGGATTGCCCTTTGGAGTTTGTGTAATGATTTACTCATCCATTCATGTAGTCATCTATTCATTCACTTTGGAACATGTGTGGCCTAGATTCTCTGTGACCTTAGGGTAAAATGATCCAAAGAAATTGTGCAGCTCTTGTGACATTTTTGGGGATAATTGCATTTGGGCTTTTTCTCCCTCCCTCCTTGCCTTTTTTCATTACCCCTTGGATAAGAAATTCTTAATACGATTATTTACTATTTACTGATTTTTCAGTTGGCCTATTCTGTTTAGGAAAGTTAATTGCATGCTGAAGAAAATTAGAACAGAGCAGAACAATTAATCAGTGGGACCACTTTTCTTCAGAAGTTGTGGTCGCTCCATCACTAGAGATTTTAAAGAAGAGTTTGTTCAGCCATTTGTCCAGAATGGTATAAGGTCTCCTGCTTAGGCATAGTGGGTGGACTAGAAGACATTCAAGATTCCTTCCAACTTCGTTATTCTGTATTCTGTATTATTCATGTACACTTTTTATCTATTAGCATTTAGCAAGTTATAGCTGGTGACCAATTTTGATCCACTTATAATTCCCAGTGTCCTCATTTCTTAGTATTGTTTCTGTATATTATTTTTTCCCACCTTATTTTTTTTTTCTCCTGTTATTTGTAGACCTTTTCAGGCTTGGACTGTTTGAACTGGAATAACTGCAGTTGTAGACTCTGGAAGGAGGGCTGGAGACTAAGACATATGACGAATGGTTGCAAGGATTGGGTATGTCTATTCTACTGAAAAGAAGGACTTGAGGTGATATTATAGCAGTGTTCCAGTATTTGAGGGGTCTATCACAAAGATGAATGGAGCAAACTATTTTCCAAAGCACCAAAAGGCAAGACAAGAACCAATGGGTGGAAACCAATCAAGGAGAGAAACAACCTCGAACTAAGGAGAAATTTCCTAACAATCAATCAGTGGAATGCCTTGTCTTCAGAAGTTGTAGATGCCCCATCGCTGGAGGCCTTTAAGAAGAGTCTGGACAGCTACTTGTCTGAAGTGATATAGGGTCTCCTGCTTTTGCAGGAAATTGGACTAGATCAGTGGTTCTCAACCTGTGGGTCGGGACCCCTTTGGGGGTCGAATGACCCTTTCACAGGGGTCGCCTAAGGCCATCAGAAAACACATATTTTCAATGGTTTTAGGAATAATTTTATGGTTGGGGGTCACCACAACATGAGGAACTGTATTAAAGGGTCACGGCTTTAGGAAGGTTGAGACCCACTGGACTAGATGATCTCCAAAGTCCCTTCCAATTCTGTAGTTCTATGTTCTATGGAGAAATAAAAGATGTGTCTTTTAAAATCAGGTATTACAGGCAAGCAAGTTCAGTGTTGATATTATTGATAAGATAAATCTGTGGCAGTTTAGAGGAAAGCATTGAGAGTCAGGAAAACTGGCAGCAGTGATGAGTGACAGGAAATCTTTAAACATTATAAAAAAAGAGTTGTTTAATGATCCCTTTCAGACAAAGAAATGGAAACCTATGGAGGTTTACATTCATTTTAAGGTGTCCAGGTCTGAAGATAGTGTTTCATATCTTCCACTGACACAGATCTTGTCATGATGTGGTCTGTGGTATTTCAGCAATGCTGATAGGGATTTTATTTATTTTTATTTGTCAAATTTATATGCCACCCATCTCACTTGGTGTGTGAGATGAGTGGCATATAAATTTGACAAATAAAATTGGACTGTCTCTGTGTGGTGTACAGTAAAACTAACAATTAAAACATTCTACAAAGCCAGCTAAAATACTGAATGTAGATAATACAAGAGGATGACAGGAAAAATAGAAGATGTCTATTCTAAAGACAATGGGTGGGCTCCTTTTTACGGGGGATCCCGGACATGCTGAAAAAAAGAACACCTTTTAAGGGCTTTCTGGAAAGTTATAAGAGTTGAGGATAACCTCATTTTAAATGGGATGATGTTCCAGAAGGTTGATGCTACAGCTGAAATTCCTTTGCAAACAGGATCCATAACATGCCTCTTCTTATGGACATGATAGGCAGATGTAAATCAGGTAGATGTAATCAGGAAGAGGCAGTCCCTCAGATGACACAATCAGGAGATAAGAGTCTGCTCTATTTTATTAGTCACTTTAAGCTGGTGGAGCACCCAGTCCCTCCCTTCTATTCACTCAGTACTGTCCTCCATTTTGTTTCAGAAAAGACCTGACACTTAGTTTGTTTGGGGTCAAGTGTTGGAAAAGAAGGAAAGATAACCTTGGAAGAACTCCTGTTGCCTTCCATAGGTTGCCTTGCAAAGCATGGATGACCTCTACCCCATCTTATGGTGCCTTACTTGACCTCTAACCAGTGTGGAATTCAAATTTTTGTGCTACTGGTTCTGTGTGCGTGGCTTGGTGGGCATGATGTGGCTTGGTGGGTGTGGCTTGGTGGGCATGGCAAGGGAAGGATACTGCAAAATCCCCATTCCCTCCCCACTCCTGGGGGAAGGATATTGCAAAATCTTCATTCCCACCCCACTCTGGGGCCAGCCAGAGGTAGTATTTGCCGGTTCTCCAAACTACTGAAAATTTCCACCACTGGGTTCTCCAGAACCTGTCAGAACCTGCTGGATTTCACTCCTGCCTCTAACTGAATCTAGGTTCTGACTGTAGCTTCCATCTTGCCTGATCAAGATACCCCTGACCTCCTTCTGTGGAGTGATATTTCTTTTTTTCTGCCAGTACCTGTCTGTAGAAGGCATAGGGAATGGCCTAGAAAGACAGAAGGAAGAACTACTGGAAAGGCATCATTCAGATAAGCAAAGTTTTAGCCGCAGTCAAAAAAAATTGAGAAAATGTCTCAGAGAAGACCTTCCCAGGTCTGGGAAGTTCTGATGAAGATAAAGGTTGGTGGGAGGGAAGCATATTCAGACTTATCTGTGCCTTATCTCTTTCAACAAATTCATTATTATTGTCTTTGTATTCGATTGTCATCTACCTCTTGGAGAAATGTGTATGGAAATCTACCAGTTTGGCAAATGGTGCAAGATTTTTATGGTTCAGGAATAGCCTGAATTCAAGGATAAATACAAAAAGGCCCAGCAGTCAGGAGTAAATAACCATGAATTTTACACTAACTAACAAACAAACAGATTTCTGTATGTCTCCTTAGAAACATATAATACTCCTTAGCCCGTGGAGAGAAGAAAGTGATATCTCTTGTTTTGTATGAAAACAAATTATATAAGGAATTGGAGAAGCATAGAAACAGAACATGTGCACATGTAGAGAAAGGGCTGCTAATAATAAGAAAATCCCGCAGGCACTAGAATGGCTTAAAATATTCCCCTTTCCACTGATTTTTTCTCTCTCTTGCATCAGTGATTTGGAGATTATTCCCTTTTCAGACTTAGAAAGGCTGGGTCAGCCTCTGAGTAAATGTTGTTTTTCCATGTCTGCCTCCCAACAGAAAGGAGAAAAGAGGAGGCAAATGAAGTAAGAGAGTTAAATCTTGAAAGTGTGCTCTCCATTTCACCAACTTCATCAGAGTAAAGTAGTGGGTCTGTTCACACAGGCGTTTCTCTCAGATTGTCCTGCCAACCTTCCCATCCTACTCACTTGCTCTGGCATTAGGGGTATCCGGAGAAGAATCTACTCCCAACACCTTCCAGCCCCAATACAGCTGACAGATGGGATGCTTTCCAACTTTGCCTTGCAACTCCCTCAGTCACCTGAGGGACCCCCCACCCCCGAGACTTATCCAGGAGTGGAATTCTAATGGTTTGTACCGGTTCGGGCAAACCGGTAGCTCCGACGATCAGCTGGGAGCAAACTGGTTCACTCTGACAATCAAGTGGGCCTACCTGCCTGCCCCTGCACTTTACTTACCTTTCTCTTCACAGCTGATTCATGCGGCAGAGCGGATTGCTGTGCCTCAGCTGTGTTACTCCCCAGCAGTAATGCAGAAGGTAAGTTTTCGTAAAACTGAGCACACGTGCACAGTACGCATCAGGCTTGTGCACGATCATCGAACCGGTTGTTAAACCGGCAGGATCCCACCACTGGACTTATCCCTGTTTTAGTGTTGTGACCCAGGCCCAAGTAGGTAGTATTAGATGCAAACAGTTCCAAAACAAACAGCCTTTATTAGAACAGATGAGAATCATTCTCAGCATAGTCCAAACTAAATTAAAACAAATTCTTCTTAATACAAATTCTTCAGTCCAATCACCAACCTTGGTATAATTAGGCAAACTGCCAAAGGCTTCTCTTGGCAAAAGTTCAGAAGCAGAAGACGGCGACCAGAGATAAGTGCAGCAAGACAAGAACAAGTCTATCAACATTGTTTTCCGACAAAGAGTCCAAGAGCCGTTTCTGGTCTTTTAAGTCTTATGGGAGGGGCCAATCATCTCTTGGCCCTACTACCAAGTCGTCCCCTTTGCTGTAACTGCTCTTGCCTTCTGGCAGCTCTTCTCATACGTGCACTAGGAACAGGCTCCTCCTGTTCCTCTGCCTCTCTGCTGTCCGCCTCTGGAGGCGCTGGAGTCTACCCATCACTCCCCGATGGCCCTGGCCCCATCTCTGCCTCCGACGCAGAGCCCTCATCCGGGCCTTCTCCAGCCTCCAGGACGGGCCCCTGTTCTTCCTCAGCCTCATTGCTGTCCGACTCCGCTGTCAGCTCCGCAGGCTGCTGGCGGACCACATCATCTAGAATAGTGCCATTCTAGAATAGCATGTATCTAAACTTGTATCCAAATAAATACACACAGACAAAACTCTGGTGCTGTAAAATCAAACCAAATTTTGACAGACAACTAAATCCTATGGACTAAATATCAAAATTTTGGCAGCTGACTCATGTGAAAATAATTTTTCTATGCAAGAATCTGCTTTAACAACATTTATAGGAATAAAAGAAACAGGGTTATAAGAATTTTAGTAGCTGGGTTTTTTTTTTCTCTTAATACATTTCAGGTGGAAACTTTCTCAGTTTCTTTTTCAGTTTTTTTTATGAAGCCATGAGGAGGCAGTTCTTTCTCACTCACTCACACACACACACACAATTAAAAAAAAAACAGAGGAATTGGTAGGTGGTATCAAAATCATCTCCTGAATCAGTCAGAGAGCTGTCGATTACACCTGTCAAAACTGACCTCTCCACAACTGCAATTCATTTATTGTTAAGGACAGCAATTGTAGATGTCTTTCCCAGCATTTGGAGATGTTTGGTGGAAGGACAAATGAAACTAGGAGAGTCCATCAATTGTTCTCCTTAACTTATCCTACATTATCATTGTCATAAGAGCAGCCCTCCCTGACTTCATGATTAAGTACTGAGTTCTTGTTTATTTACATCTTATTGTTCCAATAATAGAAATATAGGAAAGCATAATGTAGTATTAAACACTAAATGGAAAATTGATGCAAAACCTTGCACGTGGCCCCTTGTCTCAGATCGGCGGAGCTTGTGGTTGCTGCTAAAGTCCCACCCTCAGAGGAGCATCTGACTTGACACCCTGTGATCTTGATTTCTTTCTCCAGTCTGTCTTGCTTAAGGAAGGGTCTTGTCTCTTGTCTAATCTAAAAAGGAAGCAGACATGTAGGTCTCCTCTGTGTCTCATACTGCGAGAATCCTAGACATTTCTTTTGCTAGCCTGATTATCACCAATCACAAGTTGTCAATTCATGCAGAGATTGCAGCAATTAGAACTTGCCCTTTTGCCTTCAGCCACCGCTTCTCCCTGGCCAAGATCAGTTTTGAAAGACCGCAAAAGCGGTTTTGCAGGGGGAAGACCTGCTTTGCTGCTTACAGTAGAAACTTGCAAAACTGTTGACTGGCAGTCAGCCAGAACTGGCTTGTTGTAGTGCAAAGTGCAGCTGTCTTGCTGCTTAAAAAGGGAAATGACAAGCACCCCAGTGGCAAATGTTTTGAAACAGCTGTTATGTTTGCTGGATGGCTCATGCTCTAGGTCACCCTGCCATTGCAAATTCAAACCCTTCCAGCTGCCAATGCATTGCGTGGCTCTTAGGGTTGTCATCAAGGATAAGGTTGGATGTGCTGCTCACCTGACACGCATCCCCTCAATTTCACTCTCTTTATGACAAGTACAAGCTCCTGTCTTTCAGAACATCCTGCTCCCATGTTAGAAGCCAGCCCAGTTTGGTAGGCAGAAAGGAGCATTCTCCTGTGTGACTCCCAATCTGGGTTAAAAGTTAAAGGTAAAGGTTCCCCTCACACATATGTGCTAGTCATTCCCGTCTCTAGGGTGAGGTGCTCATCTCCATTTCAAAGCCGAAGAGCCAGTGCTATCCGAAGATGTCTCGGTGGTCATGTGGCCACCATGACTAAATGCCAAAGGTGCACGGAATGCTGTTACCTTCTCACCAAAGGTGGTCCCTATTTTTCTACTTGCATTTTTTACATGC
Organism: Arizona elegans; assembly: GCA_022577455.1. Classification (NCBI taxonomy): domain Eukaryota; kingdom Metazoa; phylum Chordata; class Lepidosauria; order Squamata; family Colubridae; genus Arizona; species Arizona elegans. The sequence continues at coordinate 15,616,616 of JAKOOJ010000007.1, forward strand.
TTTCAAACTGCTAGGTTGGCAGAAGCTGGGACAAGTAACGGGAGCTCACCCCATTACACGGCACTAAACCACAGAAATGCCAACCTTCGGATCGACAAGCTCAGTGTCTTAGCCACTGAGCCACCATGTCTCAATCAATCTGGGTTACATGCTCCCCAATGTGACCGGTTGGCCACCCCTTTGCAGGATTTAGTAAAATGATGGGATATCTTTCACCAAAGTTTTCTAATTCTTATAATGGCTGATTGAAATGTTGCTTTTCTTTTGAATTGCACTGATTTTCTCATGTTTTACATGTTGCGTTGCTTGCTACAAGCTGCACGTGTAAGCAGAATGCATAGATTCAGGAATAAATAAGTAAATATTTGCAACCTCCCTAGACTGTTGTCTTTGTAAGCTATATAACTCCCCATCATTCAGAAACTGGAGTTTCTTTGAAGAATTTCTACCTGCTGCTTGATGTTCAAGACAGTTACAGGTACACAAACACACACACACACACACACACACACACATACATACACACCTAGTCTGAGATTTGTCTTTTCCAAGATCACACTTTTTGGCAAGGCAAATTATTAAATAGGCTTTGGCAGCCATGACTAAAGACGTTCTTAATCACATTTGGACAGAAATGACATATCTGTGGGTTTTTTATACTTTATGCAAATCATTCTGAAGTCTAGACAAACTATTCAGACTGTCTCTTTGTTTTTGACCTTGGTAATTAAGAGTTATCTAGAGCCCCTTTAATAAAGCTCTACTGGAATTGGTTATAAATTAAATTTGGGTATGAGTCCAAGTTAATTAAATGCATAATAAGAACAGCATTGTTGAAGCTCCTGAAATGTAAAGCTATCCTGTCTCCTTTAACCACTAAACCACTCATTACATCCATGTTATATATATTTATTATGTATTAAATAGAGTGAAAGATAATTACGGGGAACTCCTCTGAATGAATGGCTTTCTGTGCAGATTATGGCACTTAAAAATATACCAATACTTTCATGGAAAAGAATTTTTTTTTTTTTTTTTTTTACAAAGCATCCCTTAAATAGAGTCGTTTAGATGCTAGAAGAATGAACAAAACCTTTAAAGTTAGCTAGATATTTTCCTGGCTTCAGAAAACTTGGAAATTGTCAACCAACAAGCAGTATTGGTGAATCTTTTAGTTCTCTTTTTCCCTTAAATGAGAATATGTGCAAAAGCTTCAGTCCTGGATGATCATTTATGACAAAACTGCGATGGGATCCAGGTTTTCGATTTAAGTGTCATGTCACACATTTTTCCGTAGAATTTAGCAACCCATTAGAATTGAGGTGACAGAATGTGCTTTTCTGACTCTGACCTTTGGATAACGCTTTGGTCTGTCTGATGAAGAAAAAAAAAAATTCAGTAGAAGCTAACCATAAGGTTTTGCATTAGTTATCCTTGAGGGTACTGGCAAGTTTATGATTAATATATGCATGTTAATATCAAGTCAGGCACTTGTTTGTTAACAATTATTCATGGTGCCTGAACATTTTGTTGCTGTTCCTAATGTACATAAGGGGCAGTATCAGATTACCTCTGATTGTTTTGTTTTCAATGATACTGTATGTCACGTCAAGTATAACATAATGTGGGACAAGGCATCGTTAGCGAAAAGTGATGGGAAAATTAATTGAACAAGAAATTTAAGCAATAAAAGCCTTGAGTAGTTGCAGGGGGTTAAAGTAGCAAATGCCATAAAGAAGGATTCCCTAACTTGGACAGTGAGCTTTTCGCAAGACAGTGCATATTCCTAAGTATTTAATAAAGCCAAATGCCAAACAACTTCACTTTCAATATAGGTGACCCTTTGCTTAACAACACTAATTAGGACCAGAATTTCTGTCGCTAAGTGATGAAGTCATCAAGTGCAATATCATGTGACTGCATCACTTAGCAATGGCAATTAGGGCAATCTCGGGTTACCATCATTAAGCAAATCATCGCAAGTCCTTAAGTGAGGACTTTGGGTCCCTGCGACTTTTGATTTCCTAACTGCTTCCCTATTGATTTTGCTTGGGAGATACCAGGTTTAGGTTTAGGTTTAGGTTTATTAAATTTGTATACCGCCCTTCTCCCGAAGGACTCAGGGTGGTGAACAGCCAAAATTAAAATACATACAGTATAAAATTTAAAATAAATTAAAACAGAATTAAATTAGTTTGGCTTCCCCAAATTTTAAAACCCCTTACCCATAAAATAGGCCATTAAAATTTTAAGCCAGCCCGGCTTGCTGAAATAAGAAGGTCTTCAACGCTCGGCGGAAAGTATGGAGGTCCGGGATCAGTCGTATTCCTGGGGGTAGCTTGTTCCAGAGGGCGGGTGCCCCCACAGAGAAGACTCTCCCCCTGGGGGTCATCAGTTGACATTGCTTGACCAACGGCACCCTGAGGAGACCCTCTCTGTGGGAGCGGATTGGCCAGCAGGGAAGATGACAGATTTATGTGGCCACAGGAGGACTGGGACACCTGGAAGTCCAAGGACTGGTTATAACCATCATACATTCACAGTGCTGTCCAGTGGTGGGATTCAAATAATTTAACAACTGGTTCTCTGCCTTAATGACCGGCTGGGTGGGCGTGGCCAGGGAGTGTGACAGGCAGCACTCGGCCTCCTGCACCCCGTGGGAACAAAAATGGGCCACAGGAGGGACATGCTTCCCCCACTGAACTCCATTTTTGGCCTAGTAGGCCTTCGTGCAGCCTCCTGGCAGCAAAAACAGGCCATGAGGGGGCTGCACCACACCCCCGGTGCCCTGTTTTGGGCCTAGTAGGCCTCCCTGAAGCCTCCTGATAGTAAAAATGGGCCACAGGGGGGCGCGCTGAATCCCCCTGTGCCCCGTTTTGGGCCTAGTAGGCCTCTCTGCAGGCTCCTGGGAGCAAAAACGTGCCGGGAGGGGGCTGCGCTGCACCCCCCAATGCCCTGTTTTGGGCCTAGTAGGCCTCCTTGAAACCTCCTGGGAGTGAAAATGGGCCACGGGGGTGGGGGGCGCTGCATCCCCCCACCTCCCTGCACTAACCTGGGAATCAAAATGAGGCGCGTGGGGATTCTTGGAAGGAGTGGGGCGGGAAGGGGCAGGGCCAGCCAGCAATTTAACTACAGGTCCAAACCGGCTGAATCCCACCACTGGTGCTGTCTCAAGTTCAAACAGTAGCTGAATGAGTGCTTGTCCAATGAGGATCACCTGTATTCACATACATTTTTCACACAGGAAAATGTTGTAATCTGCTGAAGAAAATGTCCACATCTACTATGATGATAGAACACATAGTAGGATGAATGGAAGGTATTCATTCCCAGAAGATCACAGAGATTAAACCAAGTTAACTCTTTTCATTGGAATCAAATGCCAACTATCTTTATAGTAGTTACTGATATTGGAGGTCTATGCTCATTCATTTTTCTAGAAGTCCTTTTGCCTACCATGTATTTGTGAAGCAGGACTGAGAAGGACTCCTAAACCCATTCAAGACAAGTACATGTAAATTAATAAAATGAGATAGTTACACTTTGGCAAATATATACATTCTTGATGAAAGACATGTAGGATTGGTCTGAATCTAGATTGTACTAATATATGCCTTCTGTTCACACAATATCCAGTACTGGAAATTAGGGAACCTTCCAGAATCATTTTTGATAGTGTATGTGCAATTGAACTTTATCTGAATATTGATAATCTTGCCCTCCTGTTACAGTGGAGCAGAACCAAGCTCCAAGGCAGAGTTTCTAATCTTGGCAAACTTCAAGGTATGAGGACTTCAATTCCCAAAATGTTCATCAATGGCCATGCAGGCTGTGGAATTCTGGGGTTTGAAGTCCACTCAACTGGAAATGGCAAGGTTGGGAAATGCTACCCTGAGACAACACACACTAACATATCTGCAGACCTGACCTCTAATCCTATTTTACCATTTTCTTCTAAGGGAGGTGTAGGACCACTATAAAACGGTGCTTCCAATTCCCCAAACCTCACAGACTGTCCTAAACCATACTAGATGCCAAGAGATCTAAAGAAAAAAAAAAACCCAGGAGAGGGACTACATCGTTACTTAGTTCCTTCAGAAATCATCCAACACAGCTATTGATGTTGTTTTTCCCACCTGGCCAGGTCTGAATCCTGATGTCCATATAATCTAATTCTTTTAAATTGCTCTGCAGTGGTCAACTGCATATTGTTTCATCAATCTTTCTCCAAAAGTGGAGATTTGGGACTGGATGATATTGTTCAATATAGCTGGATTAAAGGAGGGAGAGAAAAGGAAGCAAACCAGCCACATCCAGCTAATCCAGCACCAAGAACAAACCAGAAAGGACATGGATCTAATCCATGGGTGGAAGCATCTTATTTACTTCATATGACTTAACTTCATCCAACTCAAAAAATAGCAAGACACCATCCATAGTTTGGTAATAATTACTATATGGATTACAAAAGAAAGCTCACAGGGTCTATTAAAGTTAGTATTAGCATTCCAGAGCACTTTTACAAATGCTCACAAACATTCTTCATTTCCACCTTCCAAACAAATAGCAAAACTGGTTTAACAACTCTGACTATGGGAACTGTGTAATGCACACCTATTATACCATATTATTCCCAATACTATTGTTTTCCTGTTCTACATACAGGTCGTAGTTCACTTACAACCACAATTGGTACCAGAATTTCCAGGCACCCAAATTTTGATCTCATGACTGTGTGTCTACTGCAACAGTTGTGTTAGGACTGTTTGTAACTCGCTTTTTTCAGTGCCATTGTGGGTTCAAATGTTGGCTAAATGAATGATTGTATGTCAAGGACTGCTTGTATCTTACTGTGTTAGAATGCCATATAGCTAGATAGAAAGAAGAAATGGGGAAAAAAATGAGTGATAGTCAATAAAGTCAAACATTGAGATGATTCTAGTTATTTAAGAGGAGTGGTGCAGTGGCCTAGAGGTGGCGCTCTAGCCTCATAATCAGGAGGCTGTGAGTTTGATCCTAGGTAGAGACAGATATTTCTCTCTCTGGGCACAATGGGAATATATCTGCTGAACAAAACTCCACATTGGCGACAGGAAGGGCATCTGGCCAGTAAACACTCTGTTAGCTCCATTCAGTTGCCCAGATTCCACCCTGCAAGGGGTTGTTAAAAGAAGATGATGATTCTTGTTATTTAAGAGAAAGCAGTTCTCTACCCTGTGATAAAGACTCACTGAAAAAGTCAAACAGATACAAATCTAATTGCAGTGATACAAACCTAGATTACTATTATTGCATTGACAAGACCCTTGGAGTTTTTTCATGATTAAGAGCTGAGGTTAGGGATGTAGAAGACAATAGATAATATAGTGCCAACTATTTTCCTAAGCAGAATCCTAACATCTGCTGAATATTCCAATAATCTGGAAAAATACAGTTGGAGATGCAGTTTGTAGCTCATGAAGTAAATAGTTCATAATTTTTGAATAATTATGTATTAAAGTGTTATTTTAGATCTCACAATAGGAAAAACTGTGAGATCTAAATATTGAATGGAACCATATCACAATAAACAGCATTGAGTACCTAATCAACTCTCGCTGATCTAAAATAAAACACCCACATCAACCGTAGAAAAATAAAGGATCTGAATAAGGACGTGGTTAATCTTTGGACATGAGACTACCAGGAAATCCAAGGTTGCAGATTACACAAAAAATCCTGGAAAAAGATAGTGGCAAATGGTTTCCATATTGTTGGGGAAATACCTGATTACTTCTGAGGATGACTGTGACAAAAGGGAAGGATAATTTAATGCCAGGTACTGAAAAGGGACAAGGAGGAATAGAACTGAAAAGAATTTGACTAATCGGTTGCTGTCATTGGACAGTGATATGTCTTTGGAAGTGTACAGGTAGTCCTTGAATTTTGGGACCAGAATTTTGATTGTTAAGCAAAGTGGTTGTTAAATTATTGCTTATTGCTTAGCGCATTGTAAGCCACCCTGAGTCTCCGGAGAAGGGCGGCATATAAATCAAATTAAAAAAAAAAATGAGTCATGCCTGGTTTTTATAAGCATTTTTTCCATGACAATTTTTTTTTAAAATTTGATTTATATGCCGCCCTTCTCAGGAGACTCAGGGCGGCTTACAGTGCATTAAGCAATAGCTTTCATATTTTTGTATATTTTATACAAAGTCAGCTTATGCTTACAATTAAGCAAATCATTGTTGTTAAATGAATCAAATGGTCATTAAGCAAATCTGGTTTCCCCCATTGGTTTTGCTTATCAGAAGCTGGCTGAGAAAGTTGCAAATTCTGATCTGCAACCATCATAATTGCATACCGATTTCCAAGCATACAAATTTTGATCATGTGACTGCTAAGATGGTTGTAAGTGTGAGTACCAGTTGTAAGTCACTTTTTTCAGGGTCATTATAACTTCAAATGGTCACTAAACAAATGTGTTTAAGTTGAGGACTACCTACATATGTCATATTTGTTTAATTCAGGAGGAGGGGTAGGTGGGAAAGCAGAAGCCCTCTTCACAAGAAGCACATCAACACATCAACTTGTGCTTTAAACTTTAAAAAATGAGGTTCCTCCCACTCTCCTTCCTATGGATCAGGGGTTGGCAACCTTAAACACTCAAAGAGCCACAAAGGTTCTAACCGGAAGCCCCCTGTTCAATTCTGGAGCCGACCGGAAGTCCGGTTCCCCCACCATAGAGTCCTAGCGCAGCATCCTTTTTCCTCTACCTGTCCTAACCGAAAGCCCTATCAATTGTGGAGCTGACCGGAAAACCCACCCCTTGCCATAGAGTCTCTTTCTGGTGTGCTGTGCTTTTCCTCCCCATAACCGGAAGCTCCTCTCAAAATTGTGGTGGCAACAGGGAACTTCAGCAGAGGGATGAAAGAGCCACATGCGGCTCCAGAGCCGCAGATTGCTGACCCCAGCTATGGATAATGGTTTTCCTAAATCTAAAAGGACAAATGTCTATGGAGATTCTCAGTCATCCAGGTCATGATTGTCCCAAAGGTGCCATTTTTTTTCAAGAGGCAACTGGACTTTCTGGATTTTCTTTGAAGACGTTTTGCTTCTCCTCCAAGAAGCTTCTTTCAAAGCAAAACATCTTCAAAGAAAAACCAGAAAGTCCAGTTCCCTTTTGAAAAAAAAAGGCACCTTTGGGACTAAAAGGACAAACTTACCTTAGGTGATCATAACATGGTCTTATGGTTAAATATAATTTGAGATATTAAGCTGTGGCTGCTATTCAACCATGGAGAAATTTTGCTGGGGGGGGGGGAAGGGTTTTTTAATGATTTGCCATACCATCTCCCTCCTTCGAAGTTAAACATTAACTCCTGCTGTTACTATGAAACTCATCAACAGGATAACCCACTGTTTATCCTTTTGCTGGTTCAGAGGAAAATCATGCAATGCCTGATTATCACCAGTGACTTCTGCCCACTTGTTTTCAGGAGATCAGAGAGGACCACACTGCTGCTCTTGACTTCTAGCTCTGCGTTCCCCTTGCCCTATATATTTTAAGTTTATTTCTGTAAAGGAATTAAACATGAACAAATGATCAAGATGAAGAGGCTCTATTCAGCTGGAATATAGTTTCCAGGTGTGCACACGTTGTGTGAAAACCCCAATAGGACAAATGAAGGCTACCATCTATATAAGGCAATGGGATAATTTGTTTGACTGATTGATTATGGGCCATCAAACTGATGTCAATTCTTAGTTGTAAAGTTCTACAGTCCAAAACTGGAATACAAGAAGAAACCTCAGTATCTGAGCACTTCCATCAGAGGTGGTATTCAGCAGGTTCTGACCAGTTCTGGAGAACTGGTAGCGGAAATTTTGAGTAGTTCGGAGAACTGATAAATACCACCTCTGCCTGACCCCACCCCCAACTATTCTCTGCCTCTGAGTCCCAGCTGATCAGAAGGAAATGGAGATTTTGCAGTAACCTTCCCCTGGAGTGGGGAGGGAATGGAGGTTTTACAGTATCCTTCCCCTGCCACGCCCACCAAGCCATGCCCACAGAACTGGTAGTAAAAAAATTTAAATCCCACCACTGACTTTCATCCAAGACTGCCAGTTAAAAAAGCACCTGAGAGTAGGATAAGATGAAATGGATGGAAACTAATCAAGGAGAGAAGCAACCTAGAACTAAGGAGAAATTTCCTGACAGTTAGAACAATTAATCAGTGGAACAACTTGCCTCCAGAAGTTGTGAATGCTCCAACACTGGGAGTTTTTAAGAAGAGATTGGATAACCATTTGTCTGAAATGGTATAGGGTTACCTGCCTAAGCAGGGGAATCAGAAGTCTCCAAGATCCCTTCCAACTCTGTTGTTCTACCCTACCCTACCCTACCCTACCCTACTCTACTCTACTCTACTCTACTCTATTCTACTCTACTCTACTCTACTCCACTCCTAGTGATTCTGCATCCCTACTATTCCATAACATTGACTGTCTCTGAGAACTGAATCAATTTAGTTCTGTGTCAGTTGAAGGCCCAGAAAAACAATAGGTTATTCTTTAGCTTTTGAAACACTGATATTTTCCCCCTTTGTAAGAATTCCTAGTTTATCATGCTTCCAATGTCTTGGGCTTCAGATTTTCCAAAGAAAAAGTTAGTTTGGTATCATTTTGGTTGCCCATTATAGAAAATGCTAGGATTTTTCTTTCCTTCCTTCCTTCCTTCTTCCCTCCCTCCCTCCCTCCCTCTCATCCATCCATCCATCTATCCATCCATCCATCCATCTTTCCATGCTAATAAATCTTACAAAGACTCAGCAACCCCAATGCTTGGGAAGCTAGCCAAGTTTGTAATGTCTTTTGGAACATCATCACAGTGTGAGCTCTATGGATCTCTTGGTGGAGGCTGTTGCAGAGAGCAGGTGGTGTGACAGAGAAGGCACTTCCAGAGGTCTTGATAGATGGCATTGGTTAATTGAGGGCATAGGCGTAGAATGCCTTTGTAGGCATAGGATCACAGAAGTAGAAGTTACATTTAGACCACAGAGTCCAATCACTGGCTCAGTGCAGGAATCCAAATTAGGAGTCCTGACAGATGGTTGCCTAGCCTGCACTTCAACAAATCCAGGGAAGGAGACCCTACCAGCTGTCAGGGTAACTGATTTCACTACTGAACTGCTTTTATTGTTAGGGATATATATGCATGTATGCACAGACATATACACTGACACACATTTTAGTATTCATTTTGACAATGTCTTTCTGTAACTTAAAATCCATTATTCCACGTATTACCCTCTGGACAACAGAAGAGAGGCCATGATCTCCTGTATGATTTTTCTACTTGAACAGTGCTATCCTATCCTCTATCAGTCATCTTTTTTCTCAAGGCTAAATATACCCCTTTGATCTCCCTTCACAGGACTTAACTTCTAGGACTAGAATCACCTCTGTTCTCCTTCTGTGAACCTGGGCTGGCTTTTTTTTCTTGCAGCGTGGTGCCCAAAACAGATCACCGTTATGGAGACGGACTCAGGTCACAGCAGAATAAAGTGTAATTATTATTTCCCATGGCTTGGAAAATAAGCTTCAATTGATATGGACTCAAAACGCATGTGTCTTTTTTTAAAGCCGCATCACGTTGCTGGTTTATATTTCATTTGCAGAGTAGCTTTATTTCAAGATCTTTTTCACGATAGAAAGAAAGCATTTCCCATCTTCTGTCTCTGCACTTCTTTGTTGCTCTTCCCTTTGTTAAGTTTCATTCAGTTACTTATTTGTTATTTATCTTTAACCTATCAAGATCAACATTATTTTGAATCCAATTTTGTATCATCCACTTATTTGATAAATATATTTTCCACCTCTTCATCCAAGTCAGTAGTACAATATTGAAGCAAATGCTGAAGAGTGGAAGCCCCAGCATTGTTGTCCAGCAGGAAGGCACAAGGAGAAGAAAGGGGGAGGGGGAATGTATGTTTTTTGGTGCTATACTACAAATTCTACCTTCTTTGCCACTTTTGTAGTTGGTTAGTACTAATTTAACTGGTTATATTAGTGATAACAATGGCATAATAGCCTCCTTGCTAATGCTAATTAATTAATGCTAATCCTTACTCCTCTGGAGGGAAGCTGACAAAAGACATTTAGGAGTTTCCACTTTCATTTTTTTCCATCTGTCATTTTAGCTCAAAGTTGTTCAGATTAACGGAAGTCATGGTTCAAATGACACAATGCACTTTACTACGGTTCTGTGGGCGTGGCTTGGTGACGTGGTGTGGCTTGGTAAGCATTTCTTGGTGGATGTGGCAGGGAAAAATATTGCAAAATCCCCATTCCCACCCTACTCTGGGGTCATCCAGAAGTGGTATTTTCCGGTTCTCCGAACTACTCAAACTTTCCGCTACCGGTTCTCCAGAACCTGTCAGAACCTAGTGGATTTCACCCCTGCACTGTGGTTAAAGTTAAAGGGTGAACAGAATCTTTCAGCTTTCTTATCACAAAGAAAAGAAAAGAGGACAGCATGCAAACCTAGGAAATACTAAGCTCGTTCTTGTAAAACCAAGTCTTAATTTAGACTTGGTTTTAATTTACTGTCCCCACCAGAGTAGAACTATGAAAATGAGCAATGTGCTTAAAATCTCTGTGTCACATCTGAGTTGTAAAATAGCATTACATTCTATCTTATTTTGGCAATGTGTTGTAAAGTTTACTAAGAACATTGAAAAATAAATTAGTAATATTGGTATTAAAGACCTTACAAATCCTAGAGAAATGACAGTGGGAGAAAACCCAACTAGCTGTTGTTTGTAGTACTAAAATGGCTAGGAATTAGACATCCGTAATGCCGATCAGGTATTGGGTATTGCCTACACACAATTTAAACACAGTCAATCTGTATTTTATAGGTATGCACAGTTTATACCTTCTTTTTAAGTACTTCCTAAATAGCATTCAAGAGAAGTAAAGGCTTTAGTTAAGGAAACATTCAATAAGAACATTTTATGCACTTTAGTGGAAGAACATTGCATGTTAGAAGTACAAAGCCACGAGGAGATTAATATTATCAGTGGTTTCTGTAAGGAATAATTGCCAGCATCTAACGCTGTTAAGCCCTAAATGGTGCATACAATGTCTCTAGGCTTTCTATTGAAAGCAGTGCTATTTGTATGGATCCTGCAGGAAGGAGGGGTTACACATTGGCAGAGAATGTGCTTATTCTACACAATCACTGGGAAAGGGGGTGGGGAACAGCAATAAAGAGGCGAGAACTGATGTTGGTAATCATTTCTGAAAGTTTGTGCAAAGCAATGATTGTTTGCTTGAATTGATCAAGTATTAGATTATTTGTATCAGGACTTGCAGTTTTGAAAAACAACAACAACAGAGTATCATTCTGTGCTTAGTATAGAAAAGGCGAAATAGTCACAGACTGTGGTTTGGATGTAGATGCTTCCTGAGCTCCTTTAAGAGTTTACAAAGGGCTACATTCAGGGGTGAAATCCAGCAGGTTCTGACAGGTTCTGGAGAACCGGTAGCGGAAATTTTGAGCATTTCGGAGAATTGGTAGCGGAAATTTTGAGTTGTTCGGAGAACCAGCAAACACCACCTCTGGCTGGCCGCAGAGTGGGGTGGGAATGGAGATTTTGCAATATCCTTCCCCCAGGAGTGGGGAGGGAATGGGGATTTTGCAGTATCCTTCCCCTGGAGTGGGGTGGGAATGGAGATTTTGCAGTATCCTTCCCCTGCCACGCCCACCCAGCCATACCCACCAAGTTACACCCACAGAACCGGTAGTAAAAAAAAATTGGATTTTACCACTGGCTACATTTCAGATAGACTTATCACTAAAATGGCTACCAGCAAATCCAAACAAGAATAAGCAATCCAATAAATGTTAACTTAGAAATAGATCAAGCAGGATTAGTTTTGCTGCCTAGATTAGTCCAAGCCAAGAAGTCATGTTCATTGGATCCGAGCTACTCTTTTCACTTCCTAAGGCTTACTCTAAGCAATACGGAACATGATGTGCATATATAAATGTCCCGTTTGACCCTTCGTAACCCATCATAGCAAGGGTGAAAGGCCATTTTTACATGACTGGTCTGAGTATAATTGGCTCAGTGAACTGTTGTAATGTGAGAATTGTTAAAGCAATTGCCTGATGTCACATGGATCTGGGCAGAGATATGTCACAGAGTTTATATGGATAATTAGTTTTTGTCCTCTGATACTACAGATTGGCTGAGCAATTTTGATGTCAACAATATGGAATTGAGGGAGCCAGAGATTACAAAATCCAAAAGCAGCTTAAACCATCTGTTTACTACCCATAAATTGAAAGGGGGGATGGCTAAAGAAAGGGACATTTTGGTAGAGCAAAGAAAACACACAAGTCAGTTAAAAGCAAAATGCATATATATCTTGGAGATAATAAAGCTTTGCTCACTGGCTTTACTTCCTCTTACATTTGGCATGACATATCCAGAAAGCTAATACCTATACAAAATGCACAAAGTAGAGTTGACATCTACACATTTTATATTTACAATAGAGAGGTGAAGCTTAGCATACATTGGTTGTAAAATAGACTTCACGCAAATGTTATGCTGGGTAAGTATAGATCAAGGGTCAGCAACCTGCAGCTCTGGAGCCACATGTGGCTCTTTCACCCCTCTGCTGCAGCTCCCTGTCACTCAAAATATGCATCACAACCACCAATGTGCAACAACCGCCGGTACACAATTTATTGAGTTTTTCAATCCCTGGTAGGCCAACCATGGATAAATCCTAGAAAAGAAAAGTTTCAGAAGAAAACAGAACATTTAATTCAACTACATATGCAAGTTCTGTGGCTGCTCAAGAAATAGTCAAGCAGAGGAATGGTTTTGTGGCTCCCAGTGTTTTCTTTTCTGTGGGAAACTGCTCCAAATGACTCTTGTGTTTAAGTGTTTAAGGTTGCAGACCCGTGGTATAGATGGTGGGATTGGCAGTTACAACTTTTATCTATTTTTTTGTCCATGTCCATGTCCTAAGAACATGTAGTAGCTGATTTATATAATTGAACTTGAAGTGCTTACAAGGATACTTTTCTCTGATTCACATATCCTGGAAAAACTGGACTTTCTCCATTTCTGTAAGGTGAGGATCTGGAGGCTCACCAGCGCAGTTATTTGGAGCAGACTTCCCTCAGAAATTTGATCAATTCCATCTGTTGACTCTCTGCTAAAAGTTGACTTATCAGAGAATCTTTGAGTATGAATTGATCCTATTGATTGATTGATTGATTGATGTATGGTTGAGAATTTGTTTTGGTTCTCTGGTGCTTTAACCACTACACCAAACTAGGTATCTTTTTATTATTTTGATAGTTTTGATATACACTGACATTTTATTGTATTTATCAATGTGTGTAGTAAACTTCCAAGTATCTCTGGGGTATATATAGAATGACTAAATGATGATTTGGAATTCTAATTCCCGAAGTCTATGCAGAAGGGACAATGCAAGAAAAATACATAAATACCTTTCTGTATAATGCCTGCTGCCAATGGCAATTGTTTAGAAATTGTTTAGGAATTTTGGACATTACATCTGTAGCAATGATGAAATCCAAGAACCTGTCAGAACCTGCTGGATTTCACCCATGATCTGTGGATCTCTCTACATCAGTGGTGTCAAACTCACAGCCCATGGGCCAGATGCATCACACACTGGCCACGCCCACCCCCATTTTAGCGAAGGGGGAAAAGTTGTGATACGTCACGTTACAAGAACATGGTGTCGCGAGTTTGATGCCCCTAATCTACAAGTTGTGATCAATTTGTATAACAACTTGTATGATACAACACAGTTGCCAAAAGGCATCCTAGTTTCCAATGAAATGGCTGCAGTTCATCCCATAACAAAAGCATTCATTATTCTTTAAAGTAGGAAAGGCCATTTTATTTGTGCTGCACAATAGAGAAGCATGTTCAGCACATGCTGGTTGGGTTTCCAGGAACTGTAGAATTCTGCGTCCCCAAATAGGTACTTCCTTGTAGCATCTTTTTCACTCTAAAATTCAAGAACAAAAGTATAAATAAAGTGCTGCCACCATCATAATTTTTAGCATCCAATGCATGTTCTTTACCAAAAAAAAAAAATAAATAAAAATTAAATAGTTGCAATAAAAGAGTAGATGTGAAGCAACTAAGCCACAATTTCTGTGTTTGTACTATTTAAAAATTTATTGCTGGCTAGGCGGGTGAAAGAATAGCAAGCTGGCAATTTGGCAATCAGGTGCTCTTGCCATGTGTTACAGTCATATTGTGGTGTCCTGAATGAAGGATGGGAGGAAATACACTTTAAACAATTCCTACAGCTTAACATCATAAACATACTGGACTGTGAAGAGTGAGAGCAAAAGAAACAAACAATTTGTTAGTCCACAATCTCACACAAAAGATACAAGGAAAAAAAATGGCAACCTCTCTATTCACTTTTATAATTTTGTGCCAGATGCTTTTACCTGGGCTTTTGTACATGTCATACAGGTGTGAAAAAGTGTAGAGTTCAAACAGGCCAGTTAAGTCCTAGTTGTATTTTGAATTTATATTTGAAGTTTGAATTAATTGGGAGTAGGTTCTGACTTTTGTCTCCTTATCCTCACAAAATCTGAGTGGTCACTCTAAAAGGGGATCTGAGAAGCTGTCAAGTTACCATTCCTCTTTGAAGACCCATGAATAGAATATTATCTCAATAGAAGATTGGGGACTGGAAAATGGGGACGGGGTGGGGGGGAATACCAATGAGGAAAAAAAAAACCTGTTTGGAAGTTCTGCTGAATTTCATAATTGCAAACAGAAAGAGAACTTGTTTGTGTGATGTTGTACAATACCAAAGCTCAATTGGAAGTTAATCAGCTCCCATATAACAGCATTTGAACACAAACCAATTTGGAGTGATGCTAAAAGCCTCCCAGAATATGTATGCATGCCTATTTCTAGTTCACATAGGATTGATGGCACTGTATATAGAAATGTTAGCAATGCTGTAACTCAAAATTTTTATGGGACAAGTAAGAGCTATCCTAGTCAAGGAAGCTTAAGAGGGAGAAGAAGCATTAGTGTCTCTCAGTATTTGTCTCATTTATTTTTAGCACTTTGATATAAGAGGTCTTGGTGATCTTGAGCATTTAATAAATCACTAGAGATGTGTTATGTTCCTTCTTGCTTCAAACGCTCTACTATCATCCCAGTGCCGAAGAAGCCCACCATCAAGGAACTGAATGATTACAGACCAGTTGCTCTAACATCTGTAGTTATGAAAACCTTTCAAAGGCTAGTGATGTCCCACCTGAAAACCATCACGGATCCGCTGTTAGACCCCCTTCAATTTGAATACGGAGCAAATAGATTGACAGAGGATGCTGTTAATATGACTCTGCATTACATCCTACAACATCTTTAATCTCCAAGGACCTACGCAAGGGTCTTCTTTGTAGACTTCAGCTCAGCATTCAATACCATCATTTCAGACATTCTTCTAACTAAACTAAATCAGCTAGTGGTACCTGAACACACTTGTAAATGGAGCATAAGCTTCCTAACAGACAGGAAGCAGCAAGTGAAGCTAAGCAGAACCACATCGGATACCTGTACAATTAGCACAGACCCCCTCCCCACCAGGATGTGTGCTCTCTCCACTTCTCTTCTCTCTATATATCAATGACTGCATCTTAAACAATCCATCTGTCAAACTAGTGAAGTTTGCAGATGATACAATAATGATCGGTCTCATTTGAGACAACGATGAATCCGCATACAGATGGGAGGTTGAACAACTAGCCTTGTGGTGCAACCAGAACAATCTGGAACTGAACACACTCAAAACTGTAGAAATGGTGGTAGACTTTAGGAGAAACCCTTCCATACTATCACCTCTTACAATACTAGACAGCACAGTATCAACAGTAGAGACCTTCAAATTTCTAGGTTCTATCATATCTCAAGACCTAAAATGGACACCTAACATCAAAAATGTCATCAAAAAAACACAGCAAAGAATGTTCTTTCTGTGCCAACTCAGGAAGCTCAAACTGCCCAAGGAGCTGCTGATCCAATTCTACAGAGGAATTATTGACTCTGTCATCTGGACCTCTATAACTGTCTGGTTTGGTTCTGCAACCCAACAAGACAGACACAGACTTCAGAGGATAATTAGAACTGCAGAAAAAACAATTGCTATCAACCTGCCTTCTATTGAGGACCTGTATACGGCATGAGTCAAAAAGAGGACTGTGAAAATATTTACAAACCCCTCACATCCTGGACATAAATTGTTTCAACTCCTACCCTCAAAATGACACTATAGAGCACTGTACACCAGAACAACTAGACACAAGAACAGTTTTTTCCCCAAATGCCATCACTCTGTTAAACAAATAATTCCCTCAACACTGTCAAACTATTCACTAAGTTGCATTACTGCATTACTATTACTATTAATCTTCTCATCATTCCTATCACCCACTTCCTCCCACTTATGACTGTATGTAACTTGTTGCTGTATCCTTATGATTTATATTGATTGTTTCCTAGTATGATTTGATTGTTTATTTATCATTAAGTGTTGTACCTTATGATTCTTAACGAATGTATCTTCTCTTTTTATGTACACTGAGAGCATATGCAACACACAGGATATACAAAACAGCCTGTATACCATGTGAGAAATACTGTAATCAGGGAAGGTAAAATGAATGCCTTTCTGAAATCTAGAGTAACCGAATAAGTAGTCCTCGGTTAATAATCATCCATAAAGCAACTGTTCAAAGTTCTGACAACGCTCAGCAAGAGGCATTTCTGACCATTCTTGAGGTTGTAGCCATTCCAACACTTGCAAACTACGCTGTTAAAATAAGTACAGGTCAATAATGCTTCTAGACTTAACTGACAGACCCAAAGATAGATGAGCTGTAAAACCTTAGGTATGGTACAGGTGGCATAAATAGTTTGCTTTTTTACATCACCCAAATCATCATCATCTCCTGCCATCCTCCCATTGTCCGGTGCGCTCTCACAGAGCGGGCCTCCTCAGAGTACCATCAACCAGACAATGTCAGAGCGTTCTCTGTGGGAGTGCCGACCCTCTGGAATGGGCTGCCGACTGGCCTCAGGACAGCTCCTGACCTCCTCTCCTTCCCCTGTAAATTGAAGATGTGGCTTTTTCACCAAATGGGCTGAATCCGTCAGAGTGATTTTTTTTTAAAAAAAATAATTTTAATTAAATTTTTAATTAATTTTAATTAATTTTAAATTTATTTGTTGTTTATGTAATTTTTTCTTCCTTCTTGTAAGCTGCCCTGAGTCCTTCGGGAGAAGGGCGGCATATAAATTGCATAAATAAATTGCATAAATTGCATAAATTGCATAAATTGCATAAATTGCATAAATAAATAAATAAATAAATAAATAAATAAATAAATAAATAAATAAACAAACAAACAAGCAAGCAAATAAATAAATAAATAAATGTCTAGAATATGCTTAATGTATTGTTGAAAGCTATTGTGAATTTTCAAGAATAACTTCTGGAAAATAACATGTACCGCACAGATGTAACATAAATGCTTCTGCTTCTTTGACACAAGAAAAATATAAACTGGACCTTGGTAGACCTTCTGTTGGATGAATATTTTTTTTTTCTTTTTTATCCCATCAGCAGGCTTTTAAAACTTCTAGCATGTATTTTATAGTTGCTCTTACCTTATATTCTATAAGGAAAGGAATTAGAGATGAAGAATACAATTTTACTATCTAGTGAGATGCTATAAAGATACCTCTTACGCACAACACAGCAAGCCAAATATAACTTCTCTGTTTCTGACTATATTTAACCAGCCATTTTGTAAGCCTTGGTTTATAGTTCGCTGACAATAAGTAAACCCACCCTACAAAAATAGCTTTAAAAAAAGATTAAATAAACCATAAACCTTGTGCATGCCTAGCAAATCCAATCTTCACGTATTCCACAATCAAGATGTAATATTTGTATCTTTTCTTGTTCCCACTTGGAGTGAGTGAGTGAGTGAGAGAGAGATGTATAGAGTCATCTTTCTTTTCTTCTTCCAACTTGATGTCCATATTAAGAACATGTCCTCCTCCCAAGTACCATGTTTCCCCAAAAATAAGACCGGCTGTTATATTAATTTTTGCTCCAAAAGACGCATTAGGGCTTATTTTCTGATTAGATCTTATTTTTGGGGAAATATGGTACTAAATGCACCTATCTGGCTGACAATCTTAACTGGGGCTTATTTTGGGGGTAGAGCTTATATTACGAGCATCCTGAAAAATCATGCTAGGACTTATTTTCCAGCTGGGTCTTATTTTCCGGGAAACAGGGTAGTTACTAGGTGCTAACAGTACAGGGGTATTTAGAAAGAAGTAAAAAAGCGGCATTAACATACAAACTCTATGCAGCCTAAAAAAAAATTGGATCTGGGTCAGGTTAGCATAAACTCATTTTCTGAGAAATTTCACTGGTCTTAGTGCCACCTCTTTTAATGTACATCAGTTTAGAATTCGAAGCTTTAAAAGGTACAAGCAAGCTCCCAGTGACCAGTAAGATCCCACAGAGTTGGTCTCCTCCAGGTCCCATCAGCTAAAAAATGCCAGCTGGCGGGCCCACGGGGGAGGGCCTACTCTGTGGCTGCCCCAGCTCTCTGGAATCAGTTACCTCCTGAGGTCCGAACCATCCCCACCCTATTGGCCTTCCAAAAAGCAGTGAAGACCTGGCTCTTCCAGCAGGCCTGGAGCCGTTGATCTCACTGCTGCGATTTGGTGAGATCCAGCCATGAATGGTGTGAATGGGTTTTAATTCGGAGAAAGGCGGCATACAAGTTGAACAAATAAACAAAATAAATAAATAAATAAAACCATGGAAGTTAAATGTGAATTTTGGTGTGAGCTACAGCCGGCATTTTTTTTTTCCAGGCTTGTTGTGCGGCAATGTTTTTTCATGTTAGTTGTCCTTCATTTTAAGGCCATTGCAAACAAAACCTGAGATTGCTTTGTGTGTGCCGGTGGGTGGGTGGGTGGGTGGGTAGGTTAGTGTGTATCTTTAATTGCACAATCATTATTCATGATATTCAAAGAGCTTTATAGGTTTTTCAATTTTTGAAAACGGAAGAATGGAGATTGCAGCCTGCTTCATTGGGTCACCAAGACCAGCCCCGTGCAAGAGAATAGCTATTTTTGCCCCATAATTAGAGTTGACAGGTACATGACCCGTGTGTGTGAGTTCCCAGAAGAGAAAGCATAGTGGAGGTTAGTTCATTTACATGTCGTCTTCACTTTTGAACACTTATAGGATATTTCCCCCCCTCCCCCTTTTCACCTTGCAAACCAAACAGCTTTTTTTTTTTTACCTGCAGTGTATAAAAGCACAGCAAGGTTAATATGGAAATGTAGGTTAAAAATGTTACATGTCAGGAGGAAAGGGCAGGAATGAGAAGAAGACAATGAGCTTCAGGGGCAATTGAACACTGAATTTCCCATTGTATCGCAATTATAGAAACAAATGTACTGTGATAAGCCAAGATTTAGAAATGTGTTCCTAATTACGGCACTTCATCAAAAGGGGCCATCTTGAAAAAGTACAATATTTAAAGGCAGATAAAGCCCACTCAAGTAAAGCAGTTCCCTGAATGTAGCTAGTACATTTATGTAAATATCTCTTTCTTTTTTTGCTTTGGTTTAGAAAAGCAAATGCAAGGCAGATTTCTCTCATGGATTCCAGCAACCGAACAATGTTATTTTAAAAGTTGGACATGGAGAGCATTAAAAAAAAATACTGAAAAAGATGACCGGGTGCAGAACACACATAACACACTTGGCCACACTTAATGACTCAACCAGGGTAAAGGATTTAGGAGCTTGTGCATTTACTTCAGGGGTGGGCTGCTGGGGGGTTTGTAGGGATTCGGGAGAACCTGTAGCTAAGATTCTGTGCAGTTTGGAGAACCCACAAATCCCACTCCTGGCTGGCCCCATCCACCCCGCCCCGTCCTTCCCAGGAGTCCCCACGCGGCCCATTTTGGATGCAGGTAAGTGCAGGATGTGTGCGGAGGCTCGGGGTGTGTGTGAAAAGTGGGCCTACCGGAAGTTTGGAAAGGCTGGGAAAGGGCCTGTTTCTGGCCTCCAGAGGGCCTCTGGAGCCTGGGGAGGCCATTTTCGCCCTCCCGGAGACTTGAAGAAAGCCTCCATAGCCTGGGGAGGGCAAAAATGCCCCCCCCACCATGGTGTAGGAGGCCGACTAGGCCATGCCCACCATGGCCACGTCCACCCAGCAAATGGGCAGAGAACTCCTTGCTAAAAAAAATTTAAGCCTACCCCCAATTTACTTCCCAACAACTCTTTGCCTGCTTACCTAAGGAGCTTATCCAGATGAAGTGAGAAATGAAACCAGCTCGGAGGGCATATATGGGTTCCCCCAGTCAACTTGCTCAGACTGTAGAAGCTACTTGGATAAGCAGGGAAACGTTTTGAACCCACAAGAACTGAATCCCAATTGCCATGACTCAAGTTCCAGATAATTCTACCTGGATGATTGAGAATCTTCACTGATGTCTTAAACCAGGAGTCCCCAACTCCCAGTCCATGGACTGGCACTGGGCTGCGGCATGCAAAAAATAGGGCCATACAAACAAGCAAAGCCCCATCATGGGATGCAGGCAGCATGCAAAAACTACACTCCCTCCTGTCTGTGGAAAAATGTCTCTCCACAGAACTGGTCCCTGATGCCCAAAATGTTGGGGGCCGCTGTCTTAAACAAAACATTTTAGGAACAAGGAAGCATTTGTGACATGTATTCCCATTTACACAATATAACATCTAGTCCCAGACTTAATGACCAGAATTGGGACCAGGATTTCCATTTCTAAGCAAGGCAGTTAAGTGAGTCAAGGCCAATTTTATGCCTTTTTTGGCCCCAGATGTTAAGCAAATCACTGCAGTTGTTAAGCGAATCATATGGTTGTTAAGTGAATTTGGCTTACCCCACTGACTTTGCTTGATGGAAGCTGGCAGGAAATGGTGACTACATGACCCCAGAATGCTACAACCATCATAAATACATAAAGGTAAAGGTGCTCATCTCCATTTCAAAGCCGAAGAGCCAGCGCTGTCTGAAGACATCTCTGTGGTCATGTGACCGGCATGACTAAATGCCAAAGGCGCATGGAACAGTGTTACTTTCCCACCAAAGGTGGTCCCTATTTTTCTACTTGCGTTTTTTTACGTGCTTTATTTATTTATTTATTTATTTATTAAATTTATATACCGCCCTATTCCTAAGGGACTCAGGGCAGTGAACAGCGAACGATAAAAATACATTTAATACATCCCAGTTTAAAATAAAATCAAAAAAAGCAATATAAAGGGAAAGTTAGGCCAGGCCGGCCTGCTGAAACAGGAATGTTTTGAGGGCACGGCGGAAAGTGCGCAGGTCCGGAATCTTCTATATCTCTGGGGGGAGCTCGTTCCAGATGGTGGGTGCCCCCACAGAAAAGGCTCTCCCCCTGGGGGCCGCCAGTCGACATTGTTTGGCTGACGGCACCCTGAGAAGCCCCTCTCTATGGGAGCGTACTGGGCGGTGAGAAGCTATTGGTGGCAGAAGGCGGTCTCGTAAGTACCCCGGTCCTAAGACATGGAGCGCTCTAAAGGTGGTAACTAAGACCTTGAAGTGCACCCGGAAGACCACAGGGAGCCAGTGCAGCTCGCGCAGGAGGGGAGCCACATGGGAGCGCCATGTTGCTCCCATAACTACCCGCGCGGCCGCATTCTGGACCAGCTGGAGCCTCCGGGTGCTCCTCAAGGGGAGCCCCATGTAGAGAGCATTACAGTAGTCCAGGCGTGAAGTGACGAGGGCATGAGTGACTGTATTTAACGAGTCCCGATCCAGAAAGGGACGCAACTGGCGAATCAGGCGAACCTGATAAAAAGACCTCCCGGCCACAGCCGTCAAGTGTTCTTCTAAAGACAGCCGTGAGTCCAAGAGGATGCCTAAGTTGCGAACCCTCTTCGTGGGGGGCAATGACTCATCCCCAATAGTCAGTGATGGCACCAATTGACTATATCGGAACGTCGGAAACCACAGCCACTCGGTCTTGGATGGGTTGAGCCTGAGTCTGTTCCTCCCCATCCAGATCCGTACGGCCTCCAGGCACTGGGACATCACTTTAAGGGCATCATTGGGGTGGTCCGGGGTGGAGATGTATAGCTGAGTATCATCAGCATACTGATGATACTTCACCCCAAAACCACGGATGATCTCACCCAGCGGCTTCACATAAATGTTGAACAGAAGGGGTGAGAGAACCGACCCCTGTGGCACCCCACATACAAGGGGCCTCGGGGTCGACCTCTGCCCCCCTGTCAACACAGACTGCGACCGATCAGAGAGAAAGGAGGAGAACCACCGCAACACGGTGCCCCCCACCCCTAACTCTTCTAACCGGTGCAGCATGATACCATGGTCGATGATATCAAAAGCTGCTGAGAGATCTAATAGGACCAGGATAGAGGAGCAACCCCTGTCCCGAGCCCTCCAGAGATCATCTACCAATGCGACCAATGCCGTTTCCGTGCTGTATCCAGGCCTGAAGCCCAACTGGAACGGATCTAGATAAGCCGATTCATCCAAGTACTGAGGAAGCTGTCGCGCTACCACACTCTCAACAACCTTTGCAATGAAGCGAAGGTTGGAGACTGGACGGTAATTAGCCAACACTGCTGGGTCCAGGGAAGGCTTCTTGAGGAGAGGCCTCACCACCAACCTTTCAAACTAGGTTGGCAGAACCTGGGACAAGCAACAGGAGCTCACCCCGTTATGCGGCATTCGAACCGCTGAACTGCCGACCTTTTGATTGACAAGCTCAGCTTCTTAGCCACTGAGCCACCGCATCATAAATACATGCCAGAGTGCAAAAATTGTCTTCTGTTACTCACATCTCAGCTCCCCATCTCTGTGTCTGCAAGAGGCTTTTGCTATGTTATTATATACTTTGATCCTATGCTTTTATTAAATTCTATTTTAATGTAATCTGCTGAGAGTGGCTTTTGGAATTAATATAAAAACAAAATATAATACACTAATGCAAACTATGAATTAAACTATGCCAGACAGAGAATGTATGCCATCATTCTCTAATTTCTGATTTTATTAATTTAATTAAAGATACATAGTGGTACAATTCTTTTGGCAGCCTCCCTTCCAATATCTTTATTTTTGAAATCGATTGTGCAAGCACTTTTCTTATTTTTTTTTAATATCCATTTGCACTAAAATATGTTTTTATGTCATTTGTTTGTTATGCTTCCAAATACACCTGTATAGGTTAGATTTTCCTCTTTCCTTCTTAACATGGCCCTCATGAATTTTAGGCCTTATGTACTTCCAGTTAATAATTTGTTTTTTTTAAACAAAAGAAAAGAAATAATAATAATAATGATAATAATAATAATGATAATAATAATAATAATAATAATAATAATAATAATAATGATAATAATGATAATAATAATTTTATTTCTATACCGCCCTTCTCCCGAAGGACTCAGGGCAGTGTACAGCCTATTTAAAAAAAAAAAAAACAGTATAAAATTTAAAATAATTAAATAAGGTGGCTCAAATTTAAAACCCCAATAAATTTAAATACCCAATTTAAAACTATTGTGTTGATAGTCCGGCCTGGCGGAACAACAGGGTCTTCAATGCGCAGCGAAACACCCGGAGGTCGGAGATCTTACAAATTTCCGGGGGCAGTTCATTCCACAGGGCTGGGGCTCCCACAGAGAAGGCCCTCCCCCTGGGTGTCGCCAGCTGACATAACTTGGCTGATGGCACCCTGAGGAGACCCTCTCTGTGGGAACGGACTGGTCGGTGGGAGGCTATTGGTGGCAGAAGACGGTCTCGGAGGTACCCGGGTCCTATGCCATGGAGCGCTTTAAAGGTGGTAACTAACACCTTGAATCGCACCCGGGAGACCACTGGGAGCCAGTGCAGCTCGCGCAGGAGGGGTGTCACATGGGCACAACAGGTTGCGCCCATAACCACCCGCGCGGCCGCATTCTGGACCAGTTGGAGCCTCCGAGTGCTCTTCAAGGGGAGCCCCATGTAGAGAGCATTACAATAGTCCAACCGGGAAGTAACAAGGGCATGAGTGACCGTGCGCAGGGCATCCCGATCCAGAAAGGGCTGCAACTGGCGAATCAGGCGAACCTGATAAAATGCCCTCCTGGCCACGGCCATCATATGCTCTTCTAAAGACAGCCGCGCATCCAGGAGGACACCCAGATTGCGAGCCCTCTCTGTGGGGGGCAAGGATTCACCCCCAATAGTCAGCGATGGCACCTGCTGACTATATCGGGGCGCCGGAAGCCACAGCCACTCGGTCTTGGAGGGGTTGAGTCTGAGCCTGTTCCTCCCCATCCAGACCCGCATGGCCTCCAGGCAGCGAGACATCACATCAAGGGCATCGTTGGGGTGGTCTGGGGTGGAGATGTTCAGCTGAGTATCATCAGCGTACAGATTGCACTTCACCCCAAAACCACGGATGATCTCACCCAGCGGCTTCACATAAATGTTGAACAGGAGGGGCGAGAGGACCGACCCTTGCGGCACTCCCCATGCAAGACGCCTCGAGGTCAACCTCTGTCCCCCTGCCAACACGAACTGCGAGCGGTCAGAGAGGAAGGAGGAGAACCACCGCAAAACGGTGCCCCCTATTCCTAACCCCCTCAACCGCTGCAGCATGATACCATGGTCGATGGTATCAAAAGCCGCTGAGAGATCTAATAGGACTAGGACAGAGGAGCAACCCCTGTCCCGAGCCCTCCAGAGATCATCCACCAACGCGACCAATGCCGTTTCTGTGCTGTACCCCTGCCTGAAGAAAAGAAGAGAAGAGAAGAGAAGAGAAACGAGACGAGACGAGACGAGACGAGACGAGACGAGACAAGACAAGACAAGACAAGACAAGACAAGACAAGACAAGACAAGACAAGACATGATTTCTGTACTGTATAGTTTAAATGCCAGGTTTTGGCTCTGTTGGTAACTGAATTGTGCTTCACTTTTTTTTTTGTCAGCCTGGAATAGTGCATTCTAACCATGGCTCTTTATGACAAAACTGGGGCCACAATTTCCATTGCTAAGCCAGATAATTGTTAAATGAGTCACGCCTGATTTTATGACCCTTTGTGCCAAAGTTGTGAAGATAATCATTACAGTTATTAAGTTATTAAGTCATCCAGCAAATCCAGCTCCCCCTCCCATTGATTTAGCTTGTTGTAAGACATCTGGGAAGGTTGCAACTGGCAATCACATGACCCCAGGATGCTGTAACTATCTTAAACACCTGCTGGGTGCCAAGCAACCAATTTTGACTACATGACCATGGGGATACTGTGATGGCTGTAAGTGGAAAGACCAGACATAAATCACTTTTTCAGCACCATTACTTTGGTTGCTAATGAATGGTCTAGACTACTTGTACAAGCTCCGTCCCTTTCAGAGATGCACTGTGATTAGTGTAGGTTTACAGCTATATTGCATCCCTAAGGCACGTTGACTGATGATGCCATCTCTTACCAATGCAAAGATTTGCATTTTTAGTATGATTCAGAAGGAGGAGTGATGATAGCACCCTCTAAGCTTTAGTCTCCAGGCCAGGGGCTTAGCCCACAGGTCTCCAACCTTGGCAACTTTAAAACTTGTGGGTTTCAACATCCAGAATTCTACATCCAGCTGGAGAGCCACAGCCTGGGGATTGAAGTCCACAGGTCTTAATGTTGCCAAGGTTGGACACCTCTGCCTTAGCCTAAAGCTGATCCCAAGTACAATGATGCATGTCTATACATATGGGATGTAGCCTGCATTACAACTGATTCTGCCAACAAAATGCTTTATGGCTAATTATCTTCAGTAAATGTGATATAAATCCCCTTAAAAAATCCATCCTGTGTTGGACCTGGCCTTCCTTTGTTTTCTGGCATGAACTGACCAGGAAATTAGCTGCTTTTCATTATTGAAATCTTGAACCATGAAATTGTCCAATAAACACAGCTACTTTGTACTCCGTGAAGCATTTTCTTTGCAACATTTGAGATAGTTTTCTAAAGGCTTTGAAATATTGAATAAACTCTTCTGTCTTTAATATATAAAACTGCTCAGAACAGGAAAACAATGTTCTGACTCAGTCTGTTGGCTGGCGGAATGTTTTTGCTAATACCTTGGAAAAATGTGCAGAATGATGAATTAGCTTGTAGATGCTGCTTATTTTTCTTATACAGTTGACATTTTGCCGGCATTTTG
Organism: Arizona elegans; assembly: GCA_022577455.1. Lineage (NCBI taxonomy): Eukaryota > Metazoa > Chordata > Lepidosauria > Squamata > Colubridae > Arizona > Arizona elegans. The sequence continues at coordinate 15,642,968 of JAKOOJ010000007.1, forward strand.
CACAGGGTTGTACAAGGTTCTCGCTGTCTGATCTGCTTGCAGCTGTAAATGCTTTTTGCAAATCCTGCAGAGACGCGCTTAGTGAATTTATATACTTGATTCATTATCTCAGCACATGCTGGAAGCCATGAGTTTCCTTGGGGGCTTCGGGGTGTGTGTTGTGTGTCAAAAAAGTTAAGAACTGTGACTGTGCAATTGAAGCCCTTCACCTTTTATGTGTGATCAATTGATTATGTGCCATCAAGCCATTTTCAACTCCTAGTGACTACATAGATTTATTCCTCAATGATCTATCCCTAATCTGTTCTTTCAAATCTCCCAGCGGTGTATCAGGGGTGGGTTCTAATTTTTTTTACTACCGGTTCTGTGGGTGTGGCTTATTTTGTGGGTGTGGCTTGATGGTCATGTGACAATTCTTTAGGTTTTGCCAGAGGTACTGGTCTACCAGGCTTTTAACTGCTTGCAGAGCTGTACCGATCTATTCATTTGTTTTTGGAGGCACCAGTCTACCAATTTATTTTTGGAGGCATCGGTCTACTCATTTGTTTTCTTTTAATACTGATCAGCTGTAGGGCGGCCCTCTGAAGCCCCGTGGCAACAGTTTAAACAGTTTTTTCCCTCTAGCCGATCAGCTGGGACTCAGGAGGCAGCAATAGATTGGGGGTGGGCTAAAATAAAAGGAAAGAATAATGCAGGGGGGGTGGGGGGGCGGGGGCGGGGGGGAGAACCGGTTCGGTGACGTCATATCATCACTGCTACCGGCTCAGCCGAACCGGGCTGAACTGGGAGGAACCCACCACTACGGTGCATTCATCACCAGTGTAACTGAATCCATCCACTTTGCTGCTGGTCATCTTCTTCTCTTTCATTCAGCCTTTCCAAGAACCTTTTTCCAGTGAGCTGGGTGTTCCTATCATGTGTCTAAAGTAAGATAATTTGAGCCTGGTCATTTATGCCTAGAACTGAGAACTCTGGGCTGATTTGTATGATGATCCACCGTTTCATTTATTTGTTTACTAAATTTATATGCTGACCATCTTGCTGTCCAAGGTGACCCTGGGCAGTGTATAATATAATAAAAAATAGAGAAACAAAAACCATTATAATAGCAATATCACTTAGACTTATATACTGCTTCACAGTGTTTTACAGCCCTCTCTAAGTGGTTTACAGAGTCAGCATATTGCCCCCAACAATCTGGGTCCTCATTTTACCCACCTTGGAAGGATGGAAGGCTGAGTCACACCTGAGCCTGGTGGGATTTGAATTTCCAAAATTGCAGTCAGCAGAAGTAGCCTGCAATACTGCAGTCTAACCACTGCACCACCGAGGCTCAAAAATTTAAAAACGGATTAAAATTGCAAAAAATTAAATACAGATTAACAACGACGAATTTGAGACAGACCAGTGGTGGTGGTGGTACCTTTTCTGTTACTGCACCAACCATCTCCAGCTGACCTCTTTATTAGGACCCCACACCAACCCTCACAGCCAGATATTAAAGCTCTTCCTGAAAACCAGAAGGATTGAGGCGGATCTCACTTCCGGCAGCAAGTTATTGTAAACAGAATAACAGAATAACAGTCAGAAAGGATATTAGTGGTCTTCTAGGACAACTACCTACTCAAGCAGGAAACCCTATACCATTTCTGATTGTCCAATCTCTTCTTAAAAACCTCTATTGTTGGAACACCCACAATTTTTGGAGGCAAGTTGTTCCACTAGTTAATTGTTCAAACGGTGGGGGCCATGGCAAAAGTGGTTCTTCTTCTAGACCAGGGGTCTCCAACCCTGGTGACTTTAAGCCTGGCAGACCTCAACTCCCAGAATTCTAGCAGTTGAAGTCAGCCAGGCTTAAAGTTGCCAAGGTTGGAGACCCCTGTTCTAGACCACCCCAGCTGAAATTCTATGGCTAGTGGGATCTGCAGTAGGTCCTTTCCACCAGAAAGACTGAGGTGGGCCAGTCCCACTGGGGAAACACTGTTCCTAAGATATCCTGATCACATCCCCGATTTGTTGGAAATGTAAAAAATCAAATGATACATATTATCATTTATGGTGGATATGTGCAACAGCAAAAAAGTATTGGACTAAAATTAAAAAATGGCTCAAAGAGATAACTAAACATCATATAGACTGGAAACCAGAATTATTTTTATTGGGCATACATACAAGAAATTATAATAAAGGAATACAATATCTAATTCTACATATTTTAACTGCAGCTAGGATAACCTATGCACAAAATTGGAAAAATAACATCATACCAAAAGATGAAGAGGTGAGAAGGAAAATTTTGGACTGTGCGGAGATGGATAAATTGATGAAAGAAATAAAAGAAAAAGATGAAACGGAATACTACTTAATATGGAATAAATTGTATAAATGGTTGGAAGACAGGAATAATAAATTGTTGTGACCCAGGCCCATGTAGGTATCATCAGATGTAATCAGTTCGAAAACAGACATTAGAACAGCTGAGAATTAACTCATTCTCAGCATAGTCCAAACTAATTCTTCATAACACAATTCTTCACCCTTATCACCAACCTTGATCTAATTAGACAACCTGCCAAAGGCTTCTCTTGGTAAAAGTTCAAAAGCAGAAGACGCCAACCAGAGATAAGCGCAGCAAGACAAGAAAAAGTCTATCAACATTGTTTTCTGACAAAGAGTCGAAGAGCCGTTGCTGGTCTTTTAAGCCTTATGGGAGGGGCCAATCATTTCTTGGCCGTACTCCTGAGTCGTCCTTTTTGCTGTAGCTGCTCTTGCCTTCTGGCAGCTCTTCTCATACGTGCACAAGGAACAGGCTCCTCCTGTTCCTCTGCCTCTCTACTGTCAGTCTCTGGAGGCTCCGGAGTCCACACATCACTCCCAGATGGCCCTGGCCCCATCTCTGCTTCCGACACAGAGCCCTCATCTGGGCCTTCCCCAGCCTCCAGGACTGGCCCATGTTCTTCCTCAGCCTCCTCACTGTCCGATTCTGCTGCCAGCTTCGCAGGCTGCTGGCGGACCACAACATAAATACGAAAATATACAATAGAGATGAGCTAGAGATAAGGAAGTATTATGAAAATGGCATATACACAATATATGTAAAGTAATATATAGATATAATAGAAATGTATAAATAAGTAAGAAGTAGTATAGAAAATATGTAAGAAATAAGGGAACCACAATTACCCCTTCATAGTCACAATTATGTGACTATGAAGGGGGAAAAATACAAATTGTGATTATACACTGATATGGAACTATTGTAAAATGGAAACTTTTTTCCTTTTGTTTTTGTTTTTGTTTGTGTTTTTAAAGAAAAAAAATAATAAAAATATTTTTTTAAAAAGATATCCTGATCCTATGCCATTAAGGGCTTTAAAGGTGATAGCCAATACCTTAAATCAGACCTGGAAGCAGATTGGCAGTCAGTACAGCTCATAGTGTTCCAGGAGAGTTCAACACCCAAGTTCATACAAAAAGTGGTGGAACTTCAGCGATGTCATTGCAGCTGTGTTTTGACTTTTGGGAGTCCTCTTTGGGAACACCCCTAACGGAGTCCTACCTTCTAAACTTTAACTTAGGTAAAAATGTCATTGGCAAAATGCCATTAGCCAGTTCATTCATTTACTTGCAAAATATAAAGTAATTCACTTTCTTTGTATGATTCCCAGTTAATTAATAGATGGCAATAGATATTTTACTGTAGCATAGACTTTTGATTCTTCACGCCCAGATGGGCTTTTCATCCAGAGTTCTTCATCTCCGCAAAAGCAATTCAGAGCAGTGGGTGCAGTATTTTAATGTTACTACAGAAAAAGAGATAGGAAATAGCAATGACAAAAAGTGAAAAAATATTAAGATATCTCAATATTAAGATAATTTTATGCCCGGAAGAAACACATGATGAAATAGGCTCCAGTGTGTGAATCCCAGCAGCCTGGAGGTCGTGAGTTCTAGTCCTGCCTTAAGCCATGGGCTGGCTACTCTCTCTCAGGCCGATTCATCCCACAGGATTGTTATTGTGAGGAAAATAGCACAAGGAAGGAGGGTTAGGTATATTTGCTGCCTTGAATTATTTATAAAAATAGATAAGGGTGGGATATAAATAAATAAATAAATAATAAATAGCTTCTCTTGTCCTTTTTATAATGCTGTAGGACATTGGTCACCAACTGGTGGTCCGTGGACCATTGGTGGTCTGCAAGAAAATTTTGGTGGTCCGCAGAAAACTATTGCACTAAATTGGGGTCCTCAAACTACAGTCCCTGGGCCAGATACATGCAATGAATGTTTGTGTTGCTGCAGAGAATTTCCCCCTTCAGGGTCTTTTTGTGTGGGTCTGAGGGGGGCAGAAATTCCAACTTGGAGTCTGCTTTGGCCTCCTGGTGTGGGGCTTTGGGCAAAGGCTGGAGGGAAGCGCCGCTGGTGGCAAAGAGCTGGAGGGCCTTGTTCCAGTGGGACTGCATCATGGCCTGGAACTGGCTGAGCATCTCAGGTGCCGGTATCTGGCCTTGCACTCCCGCAGGTCTTCCCTCTGCTTGGAAAGCCTATGCTCATAGTCCTCAGTGACGTGCTTCTGCTGAGCTTCCTTCTCAGTCAGATCCAATTTGAACTGAGCTGTTTTGCCAACTCTTTCTCGTGGTGGCTGCAACAACTGCTTCCTGTTGGGACCCTAAGGAGCCCAGGTGGGGAGGCGAGGAGTGGCTGGGAGGGGAGGAGCAAGTAGAGGCCAGCGAGATGCCCCTCAATGTGAATGATATAAAGTTGGCAAACACCCACCCAGTCACATGACCACCTAGCCACGACCACCCAGCCGGTCATTAGGCAGATCATATTAGTGGACCGTGGGATTTAAAATTATGAAGTTAGTGGTCCCTGAGGTCCAAAAGGTTGGGGACCCCTCTGTAGGATATTTTTTTCCATTTGAAGAAGTTATGTTTAAAAGGACATGCATTATATCAGGGCTGTCAAACTCCCAGCCCTCAGGCTAGATGCGTCACACACTGGCCATACCCCCCGCCCGTATCTAGTTGTTATGTACAGCAGGGAGGGGAAAATGTTTTCCTATTGGTCTCCAAAAAACATTGTGGTGAGAAGAGCCTTTACCCTGGGATGGGGAAACCAATTCGTATGAAAGTTGGAACAGCCAGTAATTTTTGTCTAACTTTCCTGCAGATTTTTGTCCTATTCGTTTACTAAATATATGGTGCCATTAAAAGCTTATATTCTTCTTTGCATTATCTTGGCAATACAAATTCCACTGAGAAAATGCTTTGCTCTGTTTATAGTTTATAGTTGTAGTTTATAGTTTATTGGATTTCTATATCACCCTTCTCCCAGGGGACTCAGGGCGGTGTACAGCCACATTAAAACACATGAATTTATAAAATTTAAAACCAATTAAAACAAATATATACAATTTGGCCCTCAAATTAAAACACACTTCTTAACATGACTAATTAATTAATCTTGCACTGTAGTTCCACTGCCAGATAAGTATAATAGTTATACTTCTTACATTTTTGTCTGCCTTTTTCTTTTTAAAAAAAAGTAACAATGAATTAATATAATAAGGCACGACATCCTTATTATAAAAATAAGAGGGAGCTTTGTGGTTCTTCTTAATAAAAGCCAACAAAAGTGAAGGTAGAAAACATAAAGAGTTATATGAGAACACTGTAATCATAAAACTAGGTATAGCATCTCTATCATTTTGATCCTGATTGAAACATAATCAATATGTAACAATGTAAGTAATAGTTAATGAACATCAAAGGATTTTGAAGGGGCCAATGACATAAGTGGCAATTTAAACAAAGAGAAAAAAGCAACATCATTTCTATTCTATTAAGCTGTTCTGTTATGAATATTTAGATATTCAAGGAGAATGTTGTAAGCTTTGGAATATAATTATTTGAGGACATTCAGTCCTCAATTATAAAAGCATTACAGTCATATAAACATAAATATGGTGTCTGCACAAAGTGTCTTGATAGGTTTATTATGAAGAATGGATTAACAGACGTAATAAGGGATTGGGAAAAAGTTTTAGCTAAGAAAAAAATTGAAGCAATATTATTGTAAGCTTTCAGAGTTATTTCTTTTTTTCTTTTTAATTTTTTTATTCATTTTATATTTTAAATTACTAACATTACAAACAACATATACAATACTTCACCCTGTGCTATACATAAGAAAGGAAGATTTGGTTCTTCGGATATATCCTCATGATCGCCAAAATCCACGTTCTCGGGGTACAGGTACCGAAGCATCCAATTTTCCCAGCGCATAGTCCACAAATGGTTTCCAAATTTTCCAGAAAATATCTTCTTTATAGTCACCATTTCTAATTTTAATATCACATGTCATTTTATCATTTAAAGCTAATTTCCACATTTCACAATACCATTCTTCTATTCTAAAATTCACATCTAATTTCCAATATCTGGCTATTATAATTCTACCCATTATAATCATAATTCTAATCAATTCTTTCTCATATTTTGTTGGTTCTATTTCCTTAATTATCAACAGTAATATAGTTTCTGGTCTCAATATTATTGCTTTCCCCATCATTTCAAATATCCTTTCCTCCAATTGTTGCCAAAACTTTTTAACTTTATCATATTTGTACCACATATGTTCATAAATCCCTAATTCCATGTCACATCTCCAACATTGTTTACTAATTTTTTTATCCATCAATGACAATCTTAATGGAGTCAAATACCATTTCCAAACAACCTTATAATTATGCTCTTTAATCCTTACAGATAAAATCTTCATAATTCTACTCTTCCAATTCACGTTCCAATCTAAATCTGATATTTTAATATTAAGTTCTTTTTCCCAATTCATCTTCATCACCCTTTGTGGTTTTCCATCAAAATTTATAATCTTATATATCTTACTAACGAGTCCCTTTAGCCCAATTTCATCTTTCATAATTTGGAATACTAAATATTCAAATTCAGTTTTACTTCTACTTATCGAACAATTGTCCCTTACCTTCTTAGTCCATTTTTCTATCTGTATTTTTTCAAACCAGCCTAAACCCAATTTTTCAATGATTTCTTTTTTCCTCCTTTCATTTTCTAAAGTTTTTAACCAATCTATTATAATTTGTATATTTTCATCTTCCATTACCCTATCATGACTTATATTAGTTTTAATCGGCCAATTTTCAATTGTCTTCCCTAAGAAAATTATATCTGGAATTAAAATTTTAACAAATTTATTCCAAATTTTACTCAGTCCCTTTAACCAATAGCTATTAATTACACATTTTGATTTTGCTTTATTTAAAAACCATGTTGAGCCAAATCTCTTAATGTCCTTTAATTCTAAATCTCTCCAATGACTATCTTCACCTTTAAATATTTTTACCACAGTCCGAATAGCATAAGCCCAATAATAATTGAGTAGTTTGGGGATTCCTAATCCACCTTCCTTTTGATTTTGATACCACATTTTCTTCACTAATCTAGGTCTTTTCCCACCATTGCAAAATTTATCCAATTTCTTCTGATATCCTTCAATATCTTTCTCTGTCAAGTTTAACGGTAACATCTCAAATAAAAAATTAAACTTTGGCAACAACATCATCTTACACATTGCAATTCTACCAAACCAAGACAACTTTATCATTTTATATTTATTTATCTTTTTCTCAATTTCATTCATCGCCACATCATAATTTAATTTTTTCATTTCTTTAACTTTGAGTGAAAGTGTTATGCCCAAATATTTCAATGTTTTTTTAATCCTTATCCCAAGTTGTTCTTGCATATTCTCCCACTCCTTACCATTATTATTCATTAATAATTCAGATTTTGACCAATTTATTTTCAAACCTGTCATTTCCTCAAATTCTTCCAAATGCTTATGTATCTTTTTCAAATCTTTCTCTATATCTTTCAAAATAATCAAAGTATCATCCGCATACAGATTTATCTTATATCCCTTATACCCTTCCAATTCTTCATCTTTTTCTATCATTTTAGTCAAAATTTCCATAACCAATAAAAATAATGTTGGAGACAGGGGACATCCTTGTCTTGTACCCGCTTCCAATCTTATCTCTTCTGTCAGTCTTCCATTCACCTTCACTCTTGCACTACTTTTTTGATACAGTTTTGAAATAACATGTATAAACTTATTACCAAAACCTAATACTTCAACAATTATTTTAATAGTTTCCCATTGTACAGTGTCAAAAGCTTTAAAAATATCTAATGATATTATACCTATTTTATCAGCATTATATTCAGCAACATCTATAATATTTAATACTCTTCTGACAATATCACTCATATATCTACCCTTCACAAAACCTACTTGGTTATAACTTATATATCTATCTATAAATCTACTTAATCTATTACTTATAATGGCAGTAAATATCTTTGCATCTTGATTAATTAAAGAGATGGGCCGATAGGACTCAATCCTTTCTAAGTCTTTATCTGGTTTAGGGATTATAGATATCACCGTTCTGTTCCATGACAACGGAACTTCTCCACCATGTAAAATTCCGTTAAATAGTTTTTGCAATTTTGGTATTATTATTTCCTTAAATTCTTTATAAAACTCAGCAGGTAATCCATCATCACCTGGAGCTTTCCCTAATTTTATTTTTTGTATTACTCCATTAATCTCGTCTTGTGTTATATCTTCTTCCATTAAATCTTTATATGTTTGGTCAATTTTCACAACATGTTTTTCTAAATAGCTTCTCAGTTTTCCCCGATCAATTAATTTTTTCGAATATAAATTTTGAAAAAAGTTCCTGACCACTTCACATTTTTCTAATTTTTTATAGCGTCTTATGCCCTTATCATCTATCAAGGCTCCAATTTCTCTCTTCTCTCTTTTATTTTTCGCCATCCTTGCCAATAACTTAGAATTTTTATTGCTAAATTCAAAAAAATTCCTATTTAAATATCTCATATTCTTTTTTACCAATTCTATATCTTCTTCTATCAATTTATTTTTTAGCAGATTTAATTCCTCCAAAAAAACCTTTTCTTTAGTAAGCAAAAATTGATTTTCCAATTCCTTAATCTGGCTTTTATCTTTTTCAATTTTATTTTTATAATTTTTATATTTTCTGCTTGATAACTTGATACTTTCCCCTCTAAACACTGCTTTCATCGCGTCCCAAACAATTTCAAATTTAACCTCTCCATTATCATTCAATCTCCAACATTCTTCCCATTTTTTAAATATCCATTTTTTATCCTCCTCATTTTTATACAGTTTTTCATCATATCTCCAACAACGTCCTTTTTTCTCAAAATTAAAATCTATTTCCATCGTAACTTCTGCATGATCAGAATCCTTAAAAATTCCCACATTTATCTTATCCACATTATTCAACAAATCTTTAGAAACTAAGATATAGTCAATTCTTGAATATGTATTATGTATCTTAGAGTAAAAAGTGTACACTCTTTCAGGTCCTTTCACTTCTCTCCAGGCATCCACCACACCGTTTTGAAACATCCATTTGTTTAAGATCCCCATTTTATTTGCTTCTCCACAACGAGTGGGGTTAGTACTATCTATTTTATCTCTAATTAAATTAAAATCCCCAGCCACAATTACTTTCCCTACACTTTCGATTTCCAAAATTTTAGTTATTTTTTCAAGAAATTCTTTTTGCTTCTCATTTGGTAAATATAAATTAACCAGTGTCACTTTTTCCTCGTTAATATTTCCCACAATTATTACATATCTTCCTTCTTCATCCACAATTACTTGTTCTTTTTCAAAATATACCCTATCTGATATCAATGTAGCAACTCCTCTTGCTTTTGAAGTTCCAAAAGATTTTTCATAAATTTGCATACCCTTTATATACATTTTATTTGAGTCTTCAGATTTCTGATGGGTTTCTTGCAAAAATAATATATCTGGTAAATCTCTTTTAATTTTAAGTTCCAATCGTCTTCTCTTAATCCGATTCCCTGTACCCTTCACATTCCATGTCATTATTTTTATTAAACCCATTTAAACTGTAATTTTTTTAATCCTTTTCCCTCCTCTTCCTTTCTGTGCCCAGATCCCAACACCAATCTCCAACATTCCAAACAACATTCAACATAGAAGAAAAAAAACAATAAAAAAAAAACAAAAAAGGACAAAAAACACATCAAACATTGAATAACAAACAATCTTCGTCCCCCACATCCTCAATTGGTTTCCGCCTCTATAAAGAGAGTGGGGGAGAGGGGACGTGCCAATGGTCGGGTCACTTCTTTCGGGTAGTCTACTTAAATTCATCTCTCAGAGAAAAGGGTGGTAACTTTTCCCCGCACTCAGCTTCCTGCAATTCTTTTTCAAGATCCTTCAATTTCTTATCCGCTCCATCTCCCATTATATCATCACGACTTTTCTTTTGTTCAACCATCGCAGGTGAGATTTCCTTCCGCTTTAATCCTTTAGGGTCTTGTCCTCCAGCAGCCCCTTTTTCTTCTGGTGTTGATGTTTTTGCATATGTTCCACCCATCTTGAGCATTTGATCTTTTATCTCTGTTACGTCCTCATACTTTACAATCAATCCAAGTCCATGTAAGTATAACACTGCATCTGTTTCCAAAGTAATTATTTGCATTCTTCCTTTATAAAAAAAATTTAGTTGCTGTGGTGGTCTCCAGTTATATTTAATTCCATTGTCTCTCAGAATCTTTGTAATTGGTTTCAAAAAAAATCTCCACGCCCTTTCTTCTCTTGATATATCTGGAAAGACTTGAATAATTTTCTCCTCAAATTTCAAAGCTTCACCCATCTCTCTCACTTTCACCATCACTTCCAATTTGTCACTAAGATTTGCAAATCTGACAAATACATTTCTATTTAAACCGTTTTGTCTTTTAAACCCAATTCTAAAAACACTTGCCAGATTTGTTGCTGTAAATGTGATTTGTGTATCCAAGTCATTGAGCCATTTTAAAACTCGTTGTTTCAAATTGTCCACTTTTTCTTCTTGAATTCCACGAATAACCAGATTATATTTCCTCGCTTCTTCTTCCAAAAGACATTTTTTTATCTTGTTGTTCATTTTTAAAAAAGATTTCTCCAATTTGCCGATCTATCTTTGCATCATGTGTATGAATCTGCTCAATTTCATCTTTAATTATTTTCATTTCTACTGTTTGCTTTGCAAAATTTTCATTCATTTCTTGCTTCATTCTTTTAATTTCCAATGTCATATTATCCATACTATCTGACAGTCCTGATATCTTTTCACTAATTTTGGTTAAGGCCACAGCAACTTGTTGCATTTCTAAGGATTGTTGGGTCGCCATTTTTTAATAAGTTTTAATTATCCACTTTTGCCAAGAGGGTCTGTATTGAAGATTAAGGGACAGCAATCCAATATTGAAGCTGAGACAGCTTATTATTGCACTCAAAAGGACCAGCAATAAAAGTTTATAGTTCTCAATTCAGCTTACGTAATTTCCCTAAAAGAAAAAAAGCTAACATCCGTTGGAAGGCACTGCCCAGAAATGCATTATTTCTGTCTAACTAAGAATTGTCCAGAAGAGGGATAAAAAGTGTCCAGAGGTTGGCTGCATCTGTGCAATCTAAGACCTCTCCTCATATTAGAACTTTGATTACTGGACAGGACCACCATATTTTGAGTTTACCTGGACACATCTGTATCCAACTAATTTATACTTCTACCTTTATTTAGTTGCCTTGGTAATTTTTTTCCAATTAAACCTCCCTCTTAGCTTTATAAGTAGATGGGTAGTAATTATAATTGAGTCAGCTTAACTAAATTTAGCAAAAGCACTTAAACGGGTGCTCTTAATCTGATATTGTGAGGTGTAAAGATCACAGAATCAAATTTCCTAGAATTGTTCCTGCTGTTCCAGTTTTTTTCACATTTGGCAAAACCTAAAATGTACTTGTTAGATCGGCGCAGGAAAGGAAGACGTGACCAGCTCGTTACATTAGTAACCTTTATTGAGTACAAGAAACAGTAGCAAGACTGGCTGTGCGCTGCCGGGGCTCTCCTTATATTCGCTCCGGCAGACGCACCGCCCCCTGACAGGGATTCAAATCTTCCCGCCCGGTGGCTGGCAGCCAATCCGGGCGGATGTCCTTATAAGGACATAACACTCCTCCCCCCTAGTCCAAAGAAAAAAAACAGTTCAGCGTTCGTCAATGAACGTGACGTAGTCCCGCAGGTACGTAGGACGCCTAGGCGCCCTACTTGACCTGCGCAGTCTCATTTCTTCCGCGTCCCCGCCCTGGACGGACGGGGTTCCTGTGGCTCCTGGCTCCTTCCCCGGAACCGGGCTCGGTTCGGCTGGCGAGTGTGCAGGGTCACCCTCAGCGCCTCCGGCCGGACCGCAGACCTTGGATGGCTGGTTCTGGTGGTCTTCCTCCTGGCCTGTGGATCTTTCGCCTCGGCGGTGCTGTTCGGTCTCGACCCGGGAAGAGCGTCTGAGTCTCGGTAAGACCCCGGCTGTCACTTGCTCTTCCTGGGTCTCCCGGTGGCTGCGGTTCTGCTGCGGCCCGGTTCGTTGTGGTCCGGAGGGTGGTTCGGGCCGGTACCCTTGGGTCCGGTCTGCTCGCTGTGGGTGGTGTTGGTTCGGGTAGCGGTGTCCGACCTTGCAGGGGTGGCGCAGGTCTCCTTTGCCGGGCTGGCGCTGGCCTTCCCCGTCGGGTTGGTGGTGGTCGACCTGGTCGGGGTGTCGTTGTGGGGCTTCCTCCTTGGGCTGGTGGAGGTCTCCCCTGCCGGGGTGGCGCAGGCCTCCCTGGCCGGGTTGTTGTCGGCTTTCCCTTCCCCCTAGTCCCTGGTCTACCGCCAGTTGGTGGTTGGGGTCGTCTGGGTTGGGTTGTTGTTGCCGGGTTGTTTCTTGCGTTGGGCGGGGGTCCCCCTCGCCGGGGAGTCGTGTGCCACCCTCGCCCATGTGCTGTGGTGTGCCCATCTGCGACGGTCCCCGGTCTACTCGCCTTGCGTTGAGGTCTCCCTGGTAGGGCTGCCGTGGGTTGCCTTCACTGGTAGGGTGCGGTGCTCCCCTTCTGGGCAGGTCCCGGTCTACCTGCGGGCTGGGTCGGGGGTCCCTGGCCCTGCTGTGCCGGGTGTCCACCTGGTCGGGTTGGTGTTGCCATCCCCCGTGTGGTTGGCCCCGGTCTACCTCGCTGCACTGCCGACGTGACAGTGCCTGGTAGTGTGCTGGGCCGACCTCGTCGGGATGGCGTTGCTCTGCCTCGCAGGGGTGTGGTAGGCCTACCTCGTCTGGGTGTTGTAGGCCTACCTCGCCGGGGTGTTGCAGGCCTACCTCGTCGGGGTGTTGTAGGCCTACCTCGTCAGGCTGGTTTTCGTGTGCTCCCTCCCACCTTTTCCGGAGTTGGTCGATGTGACGTCTCACGACCTGTCCATCTTCCAACTCGACGGTGTAGGATTTGGGGCCGGTTGTGCTGGCAATCTTCCCCTTCAGCCACTTAGGAGAGCCGTTGAAATTCAGCACGAAAACTGAATTTCCTTTGCTGAAGGCGCGAAGCGGGCGGCTGGCGGTTGCGGTCACTTCCGGGCTGTATTGGGGGTGCAGCCGGTCCAAGGGTGACCTCAACCTTCTGCCCATCAGGAGTTCGGCCGGGCTCTTGTGGGTGGTGGCATGCGGCGTGATGTGCTGGGTGAGGAGGAAGTTGTCGATGCGTTCTTGCCAGTCTCCCGGGCCCATCTTGGTGAGGGCTTCTTTTGTGAGCCGGACCATCCGTTCCGCTTGTCCGTTTCCGGCCGGCCTGTATGGAGCGGAGAGGGCATGGCGGATGCCCAGTCCTGCCAGGAAGGACTCCATGGCCAGGGATGTGAGCTGGGGGCCGTTGTCCGAGACCAGCACGTCCGGTAGTCCGTGGGTGGCAAACAGGCGGCGCAGGGCTCGGATCGTCGCTTCTGTTGTGGTAGATGCCATGGGTACCACCTCGAGCCACTTGGAGAAGGCATCTACCACGATGAGGAGGTGCCGCCCTTGCATCGGGCCCGCGAAGTCGATGTGGACCTCGACCATGGGTTGCTGGGGGTCTCCCAGTTCGTGACTTCAGATTGTGGCGGTGCTGGGCGGACTTCTTGGCACGGGTCACATCTGGAGACCCATTGTTCAATGTCTCTGTCCAGTGAGGGCCACCAGACGTAACTCCGTGCCAGGGCCTTCATGCGGACGATGCCTGGGTGCCCGTTGTGCAGTGTCTCTAGCGTCCGCCGTTGCAGAGTGCTTGGGATCAGCACCCTGTCTCCCCATAGCAGACAGCCCTTTATGGTGGACAGCTCCGTCTGTTTCCTGGTGAACGGGCTGAACCTCTCTTCCGTCTGTTTCGCTGGCCACCCCCTGAGGATCCAGGACCTTACTTGGCGGAGGGTGGGGTCCCTCTGGGTGTGCGCGGCCACATCTGCGGAGGAGACTGGACAGCTGGCGTCGTCATCTATGTGGAATAGATGGAGCGTGGGGGCTGGGTCTTCCACCGGGTTCTTCGATGGGCATCTGCTGAGTGCGTCAGCGTTTCCTATGGCTGTGCCTGGCTGGTGCACGAGCCTATAGGAGTAGCCGGCCAGGAAGATGGCCCATCTCGTCATCCGCGGGGACATGAAGGTCGGGGTGGGTTGGTCGCCTGCGAGGAGTCCCAGGAGTGGCTTGTGATCGGTGACTATGGTGAAGCGCCTTCCATAGAGGTATTCGTGGAAGCGCTTCACTCCTGCCACGATGGCCAGGGCTTCTTTGTCCAGCTGACTGTAGTTCCGCTCTGCGCCGGACATGGTTTTCGAGAAGTAGGCGATGGGGGCCTCCGTGCCGTTGGGCAGCTCGTGGCTGAGGACTGCCCCCACCCCGTATGGCGACGCGTCGCAGGTCAGCTTGATGGGGAGCGTCTCGCTGTATTGGATGAGGACGCTTTTGGACGTCAGTAGTCCCTTGATGGCCCGGAACGCTGCTTCCTCTTCCTGGCCCCACTTCCAGGAAGCCGATTTCCCCAGCAGGCGGTGGAGTGGCTCAGCAACTGTGGCTTTCTGTTTTAAGAAAATGGCGTAGAAGTTGAGCAACCCAAGGAAAGCCTGAAGCTCCGTTTTGTTTTTTGGGCTTGGAGCTTCATGGATTGCTTCCACTTTTGATTTGGTGGGGTGGATGCCTGTGCTATCAATGAGGTAGCCCAGGAACTCGACTTCCTGTACTCCTATGATGCACTTGTCCCGCCTGACCCTCAAGCCCTTGGCCTTGAATCGCTGCAGGACAAGCCTGAGCCTTTCAAGGAGTTGAGCTCTTGAGTCACCGGAGACGAGCACATCGTCGAAGTAAGGCACCACCCCTGGAACGCCTTGGAGGAGGCGTTCCATCATGGATTGGAAGATGCCGGGGGCAGCGCTGACTCCAAATTGGAGCCGGTTGCATTTGAATGCCCCCCTGTGCGTGACAATTGTTTGAGCCTCCGCCGTTTTTTCATCCACTGGCAGTTGCTGGTAAGCCTGGGCCAGGTCCAGTTTCGCAAAAATTGATCCAGATCCCAGGGAATGCAGCAGGTGTTGCACCACTGGGACTGGGTATGCGCTCTGTGCCAACGCCTTGTTGATGGTACAACGGTAGTCGGCGCAGATGCGCACAGACCCATCATGCTTCAGTGGGGTCACAATGGGGGTCTCCCATGAAGCATGATCGATCGGTTCCAGGACGCCCTGGGCGATCAGCTTATCCAGCTGCTCATCTACTTTGGGCCGCAGGGCAAACGGAACTCGGCGGGGCTTGAGCCTAATTGGGGTGATTCCCTTGTCCAGATTGAAGGAGATTGGCCTCCCCACAAATTTCCCCAGCTTACCATCGAAGACTTCCTTGAACTCTTCGATGAGGTAGTCGAGTTCGTCCCTGCCAATTTGGTTGATGCCCTCGATTGAGAGCCCCAGCGGCTTGAACCACTCCACTCCTAGCAGGTTCGGTCGGCTGTCCCTTACGACGGTGATGGGGAGCTTGCCTTCGAACTGCTTGTAGGTGACCCGGATGTTGGCTCTTCCTAGCACTCCGATGGGGTTTCCCCCGAAGTCGACGAGCTTGGAGTGTAGTGGCTTCAGCTCTCGCTTGGTGATACTGGGTTGCAGGCGCTTCAACTGCTGCCAGTCCATGATGGAGTAGACCGAGCCGGAGTCTACCTCCATTTTGCAGGGTGCTCCTTCCACGTGGATGGTCACATGGAACTTGGTGGCACTGTCTGACGTCGTGTGAGCGATGGTCGTCTGGTGGACCGCTCCGCTCCGGGGAAATTCGTCGTCTCTGCGTCTGGAAGGACCAGAGGACCGTTTGGATGACCTCTGGTAATCCTTCCGATTCTCGCGGGGACGGTGGCTGGAGGGCTCTGGGGCTGGTTCCTCAGCTCTGCAAGCTTCAGCGATGTGACCCCTTCTGTTGCAGCATCGGCAGGTCGCATCTCTCCACTTGCAGGTTGCTCTGGCATGGTCCCCTCTGCAGCTGGCGCAGCGCTCCCCTTTGTAGTTCCGTTGGGCGGTTTCCCGCCTTGGGGGTCTGGATACCTTGTGGACGGTGGACTCTCCCTCCGACTCGGATCCAGCCGTGGAATCCTCTGTTGAAGATTGCTCTGTGGAGCGAATCTTGTGGATTCCCTTGGCTCTGCTTACTGCGGCAGCTGCTTTCTCCGAGATTTCGGATGCGGTGGCTTCCTCCACCACATCCTTGAGCACGAGCTTCTTCCTGCTCAGGAATTTCTTTTGCAGGCCCCTGTCCCTCATGCCGAAGACCACGCGGTCAGCGATGGCATTGTCCACGTGGTCGAACTCACAGCTGGCTGCGATCTGGCGTAGGGCGGCCACGAATTCCTTGATCGTCTCACCCTCGTTCCACCCCGTTGGTGGAAGGTGAAACGGTTCGCCACCGGTGTTCCTGTTGGGGCATAGTGGTCCTCCAGGATCTGCAGCAGGTCTGTCCATGGCACTTCTTCGATGTCTCGTGGTGCTACGAGATCGATTGCCATGTCGAGGACCTCGGAGCCGCAGTTGGCCAGGAAGATGCCCTTCTTCCGGTCATCATCGGCATCCCTGATGTTGTTGCCTCTCAGGTATTGCCGGAATTTCACTACGTAGGATTTCCACTTGTCCTTCCCTGGGCGGAAAGGAGCAAGGGCTGGCAAAGTGACTTCAGCGGATGCCATGCCTTTGGAAATGCCTACTGTAGTTCCCGGTGCCGGAGTCTTGTCTTGTTGGCTTGGTGCCGCGAGGTTCGTTCTTCTCTCAGTCCTTCGTCGCCAGTGTTAGATCGGCGCAGGAAAGGAAGACGTGACCAGCTCGTTACATTAGTAACCTTTATTGAGTACAAGAAACAGTAGCAAGACTGGCTGTGCGCTGCCGGGGCTCTCCTTATATTCGCTCCGGCAGACGCACCGCCCCCTGACAGGGATTCAAATCTTCCCGCCCGGTGGCTGGCAGCCAATCCGGGCGGATGTCCTTATAAGGACATAACAGTACTAAATTGTTCTTTCCCCCCGCCAATCAGATCTAAGCTTTTAAAAACTTAAACCAATGCTATTTGTAAGCACACTGAGAACATGTTTATTGCAAAGAAGTTTGGAGTGATACTACTTCTATTACATCACAATAAGCTAGTTTTAAATTAAGTTACTTTCCATTCATTGAGAAAACGAGTCGGATGTATTGCTAGGTTATCTTTCCTGTTGTTATAAAGAGAAAAGGCATTTTCCTTCCTATTTTTTTTTAATTACAGATTTTTCTAATCAGCAGAAACAAACATAATCAATAAATGCAACACTCCAGTGAAGATGACAATAGGGACAGTAGCAAAAAGGCAACAGTTCCAGGGTTATAAGATTTAGTGTAATGCAGGAGTATCAAACTCAAAGCCTGGGGGCTGGATCCAGCCTGTAGGGTGCTTAGATCTGGCTTGCGGGACTTCCCTGGAAACAGCGAAGGACCGGCCTGCAGTGCCTCTGCCAGCGAAAATGGAGCTCAGAGGGGCCATGCTCCATTTTCGGCTGTGACGGCCTTCTGCAGCCTTCTGCCAGCGAAAACATTCGCTGGCAGAATATTGCAGGAGGCCGTCCCAGATGAAAACAGAGCCTGGGGGAGCCACCTGGGCTACCACAGGTGCCCCACACACGAGTGACATTGAGCTGGCCAAGCCTATCCTGGCCACACACACACACACCCGTCTCCCCATGGTCAAACACAACCCTGATGCGGCTCTCAATGAAATCGAGTTTGACACCCCTGGTGTAATGCAATACAGGGCAAGATCTTTGGAGGGAAAAAAAACCATTGATGAAGCCCAGCTGGTTACACGTGAACCAAATAAGGTCCATCCATGAAACTCAAGGTCAATGTATTCACTTCACTTCTTGTAAAATTTCTTTTTCAGAAGGGCAGCACTATAGAGTTTATCCTGCTTTGCTTATGCTGAGATCTATATCTTAAATTCTAACAAAGGCAGCTCTTTTTTTTAAACAAGTGGGCACAGATTTGCTAAAAACCAGATACTGAAACAGAGCAGGTAAATTCGGAGCAGAGTTTTGCTTCCTGAAGTTGAGAAAAAAGGATTT
Source organism: Arizona elegans (assembly GCA_022577455.1). Taxonomy (NCBI): domain Eukaryota; kingdom Metazoa; phylum Chordata; class Lepidosauria; order Squamata; family Colubridae; genus Arizona; species Arizona elegans. The sequence goes on from JAKOOJ010000007.1 coordinate 15,661,526, forward strand.
TGAGTTTACTTCACTTCACATCTCAGCTTGAATATTGCTCTGGTTTTGAGGATTGCCAGGATGGGAAGTAGAGAAATGTGAACTAAAGGTAGTCCCCGATTTACAACAGTTCATTTAATCACCATTTGAAGTTACAATAGCACTGAAAAATGTGAGTTATGACCGTTTTTCATAGTTACAACCTTTGCAGCATCCCCATGATCATGTGATTAAAATTCAGATGAAATATGGAATAAAATGTACAGTTGGCTCAAAAATAGAAATCAGAACAAGAAATGTTTAACTTAATATTGATGAAACTTAAAGTAACCGAACAACATGAAATAAAGAGATGTAAATATAAACGAATATAAATGTGTAGATAAGAACAATGAATATTATATATATATATATATATATATATATATATATATATATATATATATATATATATATATATATATATATATATTAGAGTAATGCAATTATACTACTATTGAGTAGTAAATAGAAATGATAGAATAGAGAAGTACAAAAGCAAAATACGTAAATCGATATGAAATGCTGTAAAATTACCATTAATGTTATGTAATGTTTAATACGTTATGTCTTGACATGTTTTGTTTTTATATACGTGTGATTGTTTTTTGTGTTGTTTTTAAAGACAAACTGTTTAATAATTTATTTATTTATTTTTAAAAAGAAATTCAGATGTTTGGCCACTGACTCATATATATGATATGTCAGCGTCCCAAGGTCATATGATCACATTTTGTGACCTTCTGACAAGCAAAATCAACAGGGAAGCCAGATTGACTTAACAACCGGGCTGCTAATTTATCAGCTGCAGTGATTCATTTAATCACTGCTGCAAGAAAGATTGTAAAATGGGGCAAAACCCACTTAACAACTGTCTCATTTAACAACAGAAATTTTGGGCTCCATTGTGGTCATAAGTTGAGGAGTACCTGTATAAGATTTTAGGAACTGGCAAGTCTTCCCCCAGATCAGAATGATCTTTGCATTCAAGATATCATTGCTCATTCCAGTCATGGTGTCTTGGAAGTGATGAGATTTTTGGAGCATGCAAATATCCTGTTTTACCATTTGATCCATATAGTCCTACCTTATTGTTTCAATCTCTTGTACTGATGATTGACAGATAGTTATTTGATTTAATAATTTGGCCAGCCTATTATTACTTTAGAATATTATGTGATCTAATTTAGAAATTCTGGTGACATCACCCATTATTTTCACAATACCAAGTTAATTCTTTACATTTCTGCCTCCAACATCTAACAATCAGCCACATTAAAAAAGGAACACCGTCCTTTATTTTGTACACTTTGTTCCTTTTGCACAAAACTATACAGCATGCCTGTCAGAAAATTGACATGCTTGTTTCTCCCCAGAAATACTAGTAAAACTGCAGATTTAATTAGAGTATCATAACTTGAAATAAAAATGATTATACTTTATCAACAAAGCTCTAGCTTGACTGCAAATTTCATTCTGTTTTGCTGGATTTTATTAAAGTTTACAATTACTCCACTTCCTCTGGCAGACTATAAATTTGGGGATTAAGTAAATTCAGAAAACCAGATCAGTCCTTTTCAAAACATCTTTAATGCTTCTCCGTGTATATATATTTCCTTAGGGAACTTGGGTTATGGATATGGCTACACATTATCAGGTTGAGTTGCTCCTATTTAGGGCTGGTCATCATCAAAATAATTAGTAATAATAATTAGTAATAATAATAATAATAATAATAATAATAATAATAAGTCAGAAGGGATGCAGTGGCTTAGTGGTTAAGAAGCTGAGCTCGTTGATCGAAAGGTCGGCAGTTCAGCAGTTCGAATCCCTAGTGCCACGTAACAGAGTGAGCTCCTGTTATTTGTCCCAGCTTCTGCCAACCTGGCAGTTCAAAAGCACATAAAAAATGCAAGTAGAAAAATAGGGACCACTTTTGGTGGGAAGGTAACAGTGTTCCGTGTGCCTTTGGCATTTAGTCATGCCAGCCACATGACCATGGAGACATCTTCGGACAGTGCTGGCTCTTTGGCTTTGAAACGGAGACGAGCACCACCCTCTAGAGTCGGGAACGACTAGCACATATGTGTGAGGGGAACCTTTACCTTTACTATAATCTTTGAGACATCCTCCCCAATCTGGTATCCTCCAGATGTGCTGGACTACACATTTCACAGTTTCCAATCAGTGTGATCAACTGAGGCTTGAAGAAATTCAAGAGGGCTGCCAATGAAGTAACGGACAACTGTATCAACTTCAGCAAATATGCTCATAAGGTCAATTAGGGAGACCTTGTCTTTTAGCCAACATCAAATACGATGTGTGAGTGAATGGTACCGAGTGACCTTTCCTCCATCCTAAGCAATGAACATTCTTTCCATTGATAGTATGTATGACTGCATGGTTAAGTCTGTGACAGCCCAAGAACATTAAGTGGGTGTGAGTGACTAACGATAACTTGTCTTCAGACTCTTATTTTAGTGAGTTGTGCTCTGGGCATGCATATTAACAATCATAAGTCTTCGCAGTGAGTGTTACTGATACAGTATTTTGCTTACAGCTACAGCACTCTTATGCCTTCTTTGAAGCTGGTCCATCTAAAGGTTCCAGTTTTGTGTGTCATATCTATCCAGAACTACCCCAAGTTGATCACTAAAATTGGAATATCAGCATGATTCAGATGCCAAGAATATAACCAACTGCCAGTTTTGTGCTACATAGGAATATCTGAATTGGCCCCAGGGAACAGGAAATAAAATAAACAGGAAATTAAACTTTTCTTGAAACATTTTCAATGAAGTCTTTATCGCTCCAAATATAAAGAAGTAATCAGTTTTGCTTGTGCTGTCCCAAATCTAGATGGAGAAGATGCATTCTGTTCAGGCCTTCAGTATTCAGTAGATGAAAATGGAAAACAGAGCCAAATATTAGTTTCTATAAACCTGCATCTAGAAAAAAGACATTATTCTGCTGGACACTTAATATGATGCTTGCCATTTGTCAGCATTTGTTTTTGTTTTTTTAAAAAAATTAAGTTTCAGGAAAGGATAAAATACAGGAAAAAAGGAGTTAGGGAAAAGATAGATTTAAAAAAACAAAACAAACCAGAATGCTAAAACAAGAAAACAAAGAAAAAGAGGGAAAAGACATTCAATTTTTTTTACTACTGGTTCTGTGGGTGTGGTTTGGTGGGCGTGACAGGGGAAGGATACTGCAAAATCCCCATTCCCTCCCCACTCCTGGGGAAAGGATATTGTAAAATCCCCATTCCTACCCCACTCTGGGGCCAGCCAGAGATTGCATTTGCCAGTTCTCTGAACTACTCAAAATTTCCGCTACCGGTTCTCCAGAACCTGTCAGAACCTGCTGGATTTCACCCCTGGAAAAGAAGATATCTTCAATACAGATACAGATATAAAATAATAATCTTCTTCTAAAATCAACACTGCATAATGTTTCTAACCATAAACAGTTCTAATCATTAAATCTTCAATTAAATGTTCATTCCTTTCAGATTCTAGCAAGAAGTCCAACAGTGGTTACCAAGTAGAAACAAAGTTGTGCTCCATTAGCCGGCATTCTCAAAGTCATTTGAATCGATACAAATTGCTATAGATTTTATTGGACTAGATGTCTCATGTGTATAACATATATTATGTGTATCTACTACAGGTCTGATAGTATGGATCCATTGTTGGCATGGCTTGTATGCAACAGATTCTCCATAAACTATTTTTATTTATTGCACAAAGTCCAATCAATTATATAGCTTTGGACATGGAACCTGAAATCTCAGCCCTGTTTCAATTTATGCATTGTATGTATTTGTAAAATATCAACATATTCTTTTCACTTAAGTGTGTCAGGCAGGTTCTGGAATTGTTATTGCTTAAACATTTCCAGCCATTGTTGTGACTGGATTGAAATAGATGGCGGCAGGTAAAATACATAAAGGAAGACTTCTAATAAAATTCCTGTTGTTTCCCCAGGCTACAGAATTTGGCAGCCTAGTTTATTCATGATTCACATGCCTATGAAGTTCAGAGAGTTTAAAAAGTAAAGTCTTCCTTGAATCAAGCTCATTTTCTGGTGAAAACCTGGATTTGCCTTTTTCCTTTTTTAAATGTTTTTTTTAAAGATATTCAACTTCTCAGATTAATCTATAGGTGTTTCATCCAAGCACTAGACTAGTTTTATTTTGCATAGACTTTCCTACATCAGTAGAATTAACTCCATCAAAATATTCATTATAGCTGCCTGCCTCTTTTAATAAGAAAGATAAAGGTGCCAAGTTCACTTGTGATTTCAATTGCCAAAAAGGCCTCTACAATTGAAGAAGAGAGGGAAAAACCTGAGTTTTTAACCAAGAAATTAAACTGTCCACAATCACTCCAAGAGGAAGATGCCTGGCTAAGATGTTTGATAGATGAGATAGATAGATGATAGATAGATAGATAGATAGATAGATAGATAGATAGACAGATGATAGAAAATTAGATAGATAGATAGATAGATAGATAGATAGATAGATAGATAGATGATAGATGAATAGATGGATAGATAGATAGATAGATAGATAGACAGATGATAGAAAGAAAGATAGATAGATAGATAGATAGATAGATAGATAGATAGATAGATAGATAGATGATAGGTGGATGGATGGATGGATGGATGGATAGATGGATAGATAGATAGATGATAGATGATAGATGATAGATGGATAGATGGATAGATGGATAGATGGATAGATGGATAGATAGATAGATAGATAGATAGATAGATAGATAGATAGATGATAGATGGATAGATAGGTAGATAGATAGATAGATAGATAGATAGATAGATAGATAGATAGATAAAGCACAGTGGTCCCCAAGCATAGCTGGCTGGAGAATTCTGGGAGTTGAAGTCCACAAGTCTTAAAGCTGCCAAATTTGAAGACCTCTGGAATAGCACATGGTTCTATGTTCTTTATTAACTGAAGGCTGACACTAACTCTTAGGCTCACTGGCAAAATCATCTGGCTCGTGTAGTAGAGGAGAGTGAGCTTCAATAGCTTTTAAAGGAAGTTTATAAAATTGGGCAGAAACCACCTGGAATACTATATGCATTATGTAGATGAAAACGTGTATGTGGTGTTTTTTTTTTTACTGCAAAGGTGTTTGCAAATATATTTAGCTTTCTTTTATTAACATGTTATATTGCTATTTTTATTTAGATTTGATGAACAGTATATACCTGCTTTACTTGCAAACAAACCAAATTGAGTGGCTGACTGGGGAAGCCCATGATATCAGGGAAGCTTGCATAAGTGTGATAAATCCTTACATATTTTTGTGTTTAGATAAAATACTGTGACCTTTGTGAAAGTTTATAAGGCAGGAATCCAGTGATCTTATGAATCAGTTTGTCTTTAGTTCTTTTCTTGTTAGAAGAAACAAGAATTTGAGTGTGTTTTCCAACCTAGGCAGCTTTGGAATGCCCGGACTTCAACTCCCAGAATTCCCCAGCCAGCATGGCCATTGCTAAGGATCATGAGAGCAGAGATCCAGATGCCCAGCTAGCAAATATCAAACTAGACAATCCTGCTGTGGACTGTAAAAATTCAGATGTTAGCTAGATGTTGGCAAAGAAGCTCACGAAACCTTAGCTACCAGATTTTATGCAACCGGGTTCTAATAATCTTAAATTTAAAATCAGATGGAGAAATTGTGACTCTAAGAAGGTTGTGCCTGCATCGAGATTCTAGCTAAATGTTACGTACATGTAAAGTGTTTGAGATGCCTTCTTTATAGAGGGTGGCAATGGTGTTTGCATCTATTCTGGACCTAACAGGTGAAGGATTCAATTTCAACCACAGAGGGCCACTTCCAAATAGATTATGAGGTCATGGCTTTCCCAGAAGGCACCACTCACACCTGTGAACACTGCTACGTGAGCAAACCCTTTGAATTGCTCATACAGCAACTGGCAACCACATAGGATATTTTTATATCCCTTCATCAACTTTACTGGGGATTTTGGGGGGAGGGGGGCAGGCGGTGTGGAGGGGTGAGGAATGAGAATAGCAGAAAAACCAGAACTTGAGTTATCTGAACTCAAGGTGGCTAAAATCCTAAACAGTTATCAAAAGATAAAAATGAACATACATGTTCAATCTGTAATTCTTGATTAGTAGACATGGTGATTAGCAAAATATTGTTTACAACAGTTCATAATAGAAACACAGGAGGCAGAGAGCAAAGGAAAGCATATGCTAATGGTATAATACTTTTATTATATCTCACCTTCCCTATAGAAGTGTAAGGAAAGTGTAATCTTAACCATTACACAATACTAGCTTTGATGCTGGCCTGATATAGCCTGAGTTTTTGAACAGTGGGGTTCCTCAGGGAGATCACTTTTGGACACAGATAATTAGATTACAGATTAACAGAGTTGGAAGGGACTTTGTAGGTCATCTAGTCCAAGTCACCTGCCCAAGCAGACCCTTCACCATTTTTGACAGATAGCAGTCCAGTTTCTTCTTGAAAGCTTCCCATGATGAAGCTCCCACAACTTCTGAAGGCAAGTTGATCCATTGGTGGATGCTTCTCACTGTCAGAAAATGTCTCCTTATTTCCAGGTTGAATCTCTCCTTGTTCAGCACGCACTTCCAAACCGGTAGAGAAGGTAAGTAGATTTCACCCCTGGTTTCCATCCATTATTCCTTGTCTGGCCTTCAGGTGCTTTGGAAAACAGTTTGATCCCCTCCTCTCTGTGGTAGCCCCTCAAATATTGGAACATTGCTATCATGTCTCCCCTAGTCCTTCTCTTCACTAGACTAGCCATGCTCAGTTCCTGCAACCGTTCATCATATGTTTTAGCCTCCAGTCCCCTAATCATTTTGGTTGATCTTCTCTGCATTCTTTCTAGAGTCTCAACATCTTTTTTATAGTGTGATGACCAAAACTGGATGCAGTACTCTAGGTGTGGTCTTACTAAGGCTTTATAGAGTGATATTAGTACCACCGTTGATCTTGATTGTATCCCTCTGCTAATGCAGTTTAGGATTGCATTGTGTGTTTTTTTTGCTGCTGCCACACACTGTTGGCGCATATTTAATTGGTTGTCCACTAAGACTCCAAGATCCCTCTCACAGTTACTGCTATTAAGCCTGGTTTCACTGAGTCTGCAGTATATGTGTACTTTTGGTTGTTCCTGCCTAAGTGTAAGACTTTACTTTTCTTTACATTCTCTACATAATGTGGTGGTGTGTTTTATGTGAATCACAGACATCAATCAGACTTCAAAAATATCACATAAATCTTGTCTTAACTCAGTATATAAAGGTAAATAGCTTGTCATTATTAGCCAGCACAGCTCTGTTCAACTCTGCTTTTAATTCCCATTGCTAGACTGACTGTCCAAGTCAGTTGTCTTTCTAATTCTTTTTTTCTGTTCAGCAGACCTGAAATTGTTGGTTTTTTTTTTTTTTTTTAACATAGCGGAAATCAAGTTGTTTCCCCTATCAGAAGCTGGATGTCCTTGATGAAAGCCCTTGGACAGTTGTGTCCACCAAAAAAGGAAACTTAAGTAGAATATGTATCTGGGCTACACAGCACTTCTAATTCAAGTGTTGCTGTAAGACATATCTGAAATGAGGATTTCTCCTCCCATCAGATACAAACTCAGATGTCTTCAGCTTTATATTTTCTCTGTCAACAGAACCTCAACACAGCCTGCCTGAGTCAGCAGCCAAGCTGAGCAGCAGCTGTATGAATCTATGTCGAAGACTTAAATATATAACCTAAGGTCTTTTGAGATCACGAAGATAATTACCAAGAGCTCAAGATTGACAGAAGCTCCTTGTAATATATGTTTAAAAGATAGTCCTACAAATATACTTCAGATATCATTTCGAGAAGCTAGAGGGTATATTTGCTTTTGTTACTTTTATTATTAACTAACCTTCACTACCCTCCCACTCTGATTGCATTGAATTATTGTATTTATGTTAGTCTTGTCTATCTACCCTTTGTCATCAACTGCTAGATTGTATTCATCAAATAAAACACAAGTCAGATGAACAAATCATATAGCATCCAGTATCGTAACAGCAGGAAGCAGTAGACTTCAAAGATTGCTGAGAATATTTGAAAAGTCATTGACTGCTGTGTTAGGTATTATATTTATATATTACATTTCATTTTAAAGGAGCCAAAAGCAATGGACTAAACAATATATAATAAAAAGGAGTGAAAAAAAAATCAAAGAACAGTGTAAGAATTAACTCTATAATTTTTTAAAAAGTTAACTATCACCATAGACATTAGGTTGACAGAATTAAAAAATATTTAATCTCAAAACAAAAATGGGATCATAAGTGTCTTGAGATGTGAACTACAACTGGGCAACATAGACTTTTATTAAGAAGGTTTCATAATTACCAAGGGCCCTGATTGAAGTCATCATATTGTAGGCTCAAGCAGGGATCCCCAGATGATCATATCTCATCAATCTTCTGTCAGTTGATTGATTGATTTGGTTTATAGAATATTATGACTAATATGTTTAGATTCTATTCTAGAGGCACACCTTGTGGTATCCACCACTCAAAATATATACAGAATTGTTAAATTATAATCTGTCATGCAATCAAAAATAAGAAAGGGAATTTTGCAAAAATGTTTAGCAAAGGAAATTCTGAGAAGTGTCACATTTCGCCTCAACATGGTCTTCTCCCTGGCTATCAACTGCCTCACAAACATCCAAGAGGCTCATCAGCATGGATCACAGACATGGCATCTACTTGTTAGTTATATCTGGGATTAGTTTGTTGGATAATACAGGTTTTGCTTCGGGAGCTAATAGTTTGTCAGTGGTGCTGAAGAAGGGGAAAATGTTCATTGAAGAAAGTGCTTGAGAAAGTAGTAGAAAAAGTGAGATAATAAGAAAATAAATGAGGGAATAGTGGTGATGGTGTTTTGTGCAGACGGTGTTTGTAGTGAAAGCCATGAGAAATTGGGAAAAAAAAGTTTAACATCCGTTTGTGATTAGATGGAAGCATTATGTCTGAAGTAAGATACAAAAGCCATAACTTAGACCAGGGGTCTCCAACCTTGGCAACTTTAAGACTTGTGGACTTCAACTCCCAGAATTCCTCAGACAGCAAAGCTTAAAGTTGCCAAGGTTGGAGACCCCTGACTTAGACTTTTAGGTATTGGCCTGCAACAGAACATTAGTAAAAAAAAGATCAAATCCCAGGTTGAGGAGTTAAATCTACAAGCATTGGAGAAGAAACAAAGTAGTCAACAATGATAAATAGGAATAGTGTCCCTGGAATATATCATCTTGGCAGAACCGAATCCACCAGTCAATCTGGTCATTAAGAGAGGACCTGTTCAGAGATCATCCTTCACAAAGAACATGGGTTGTGGAAAGACCTTCTCAGTGGTGGTCTCCACACTGTGGAACATCCTACCATGGAGATTCAAGCAACCCCACCCATTCTTCTTTAGAAACAATTTAAAACTGTAATAGTCCAATATGCTTTGTGCCCTTAGTTTATTATGTCTTGAGTAGGCATCTTTCAATCACAAATCACTCTGAATATTTCTTCATTGTCTTTGAATTTCACAGTCATTTTCATTTTTTTAAAAAAATGTTCTAGAATAGCTGTAAATAACTGTTTTGGAGACCACAGATTCTCTGTCCTATTTTTAAGAAGCACATGGCTCTTCATAGCAGCTGTGAGAACCTCTATGCAGCTTGCTGGATGGCTTTCCCAGTCAGGAGGGCACAGGAAACAATTTGTTTAGTTTAGAATGTGAATGAATAAAAAGAAACAACCTCAGCTGTCTAAAACAAATCATAGTAAACTCTGCCCCCAGATATTTGGAGAACTGCTCTCTCTGCCTCTAGACAGTCAAAATCTCTTTACTTGTGCAGAATATGAATGGATATGTACAAAAACACTCTCTTTCTCTCTCCATCCATCCCTCTCCCTCCCTCCGTCTAGCATTCTATCTACTTTTGATCTAGATCAGTGTTTCTCAACCTTGGAAGCTTGAAGATGGGTGGACTTCAACTCCCAGAATCCCCCAGCCAGCAGCGCTGGCTGGGGGATTCTGGGAGTTGAAGTCCACCCATCTTCAAGCTTCCAAGGTTGAGAAACACTGATCTAGATCAAAAGTGAAATGCTCCCGGTTCGGACCGGATCAGGCGATCCGGTAGCGATTGTAGCAGGTGGTTTAGAGAACCCGTAGCAATGGTGGTGTGAGGCTCTGCCCACCCGCCCAGGTGTTGTTACTTCCTGCTTTTAAAAGGTTAAAAAAAGGCTCTGACTATTGCGAGGCACAACTGTGATCATCAGAGCCTTTTTTTAACTTTTAAAAGCATTTTTTTAACAACCTATTCGGTCAAATAGGTTGTAAAAAAATACTTTAAAAAAAAGGCTCTGACGATCATGAGGCACAGCTGTGATTGTAAAAAAAAAGTTGGCCACGCCCACAGTCACATTACCCCCCCACCACACCACGCCCACAGAACCGGTAGTAACAAATTTTACATTTCACCACTGATCTAGATAGCTATCTACTCCCTCTCTCTCTCTGACTCCCTGTCTCTCTCTCTCTTTCTCTGTCTGTCTGTCTGTCTGTCTGTCTCTCTTTTATATCTATATCTATATATGTATATGTATATGTTTGTGTATGTGTGTGTGTGTGTGTGTGTGTGTGTGTGTGTGTCTTTGGTTATTCGGGTTTTCTCCCGCGAAAATTGGAAGTGTCTTGCCAAGACACTTCCAATTTTACATGGGAGAAAACCCAAATAACCAAAGACCTACATACAAACACCCACGAAAACCTCAGAAAACAAATATATATATATACATACATACATACATAATTATTATTATTATTATTATTATTATTATTATTATTATTATTATTATTTATTAAATTTTTATACCGCCCCCTCTCCCGAAGGACTCGGGGCTGTGAACAGCCAGAATTAAAAACACACAATACAAATATTAAAATACATTAAAACAAAAATTAAATTATCCTAGGCTTCTCCAATTTAAAACCCCGTATACATACATACATACATACATACATCCGAGATCTGAATGAATGAAATAGCCTTATTAAATACTTTGTTCATTACATACAGTAGTGTTGTGTTCCCTTTAGTTGTTTGAGCAGTGTATAAACTACTGTATGTAAAGAACAAAGTATTTAATAAGGCTATTTCATTCATTCATTCTCGGATGTCTTCTGCTTGTGTTCCCTTTATTTTTTTGAACAGTATATATATATATCATCCTCTATCTATTTTGCTAGTGTTTTACATTATTGTACCAGTTGCTTTTAATTCTATTTTATTATTGTTTTACTTTTTTTTTTTTAATTTGATTTATATGCCGCCCTTCTCCGAAGACTCAGGGCGGCTTACAATGTGCTCAGCAATAGCCTTCATCCTTTTGTATATTTATACAAAGTCAGCTTATTGCCCCCACAACTGGGTCCTCATTTCACCTACCTTAGAAAGGATGGAAGGCTGAGTCAACCTTGAGCCTTGGCGAGATTTGAACCCTGCAGTAATTGCAGGCAGCTGGTCTTAATAACCAGCTTAATAACAGGGTGCCTTAAACCCCTGTACCACCAAGGCTCTTTTATTAATCATTCATTGTTCTTGGTTAGTAGTTAAAGGAAAAACTGAAGTGCATCTTCCATAGCTACATCAATACCTAATAAAACATCCAGATGTCTCTCTTGACCTCCTACTACAATTTCTATTATGATAATTCATGCGAGATTGCAATCTGCTGATTTAGAAAACTTACACTGAGGTCCATCTTTTATGATTTGTAAAGTAAACAGATTTTATATCTTTTTAAATCAAGACAAGGCTGGTCCCTGAGCAGGGCTGCATTCCCATACAAGCAGATTTAATCAAGAACTTTACAAACATACCAAGCTATGCTGTGTCTAAATCAGTTTTCCCCAGTTGGACACCTTTCAAAATTTTGTAACTAACAATTCTCAGCCAGCCTGAACTTCAAGTTCCAGATCCAATGCCTGATCTTTCCATTTAGAAAGATCAGGTAGGAAATGAGAGAAGAAAAAGCTATGCCCGAGGCCCTGGCGATCCTGTCCAGTTAGAGCAAAGAGTGCTAGGCATGTGAACTAACAGGGTGATTCAGTTACCATATCACAACATTGGGAAAGAAGGGTCTAGACTGGGTAGGCTGCCAATATTCCTTTGCTCCAAAGAGTCAAGAAATTTCCACCAGCTCTTGCATGCTTTTAAATGGGCCAGAGCATATCTTTCATCTTGTCGTTTCAACCTTCATTCCGCCCTCCTTTTTATATGGATTTTTTTTCTTACATTAACTTGATAAAATCTTCTCTTCCCAAGCCAATGTCCTAAAAAAAAAAAAAAAAACCCCAACAACCCTAAATGGGAATGAAGCCCAGACTACAAATATCTTGAATGCAATAAGAAAGATAAAATCATCATAGTTGATGATTGTTGGCTATCCCTTTCATGGAAAATGCAGACATAACCAGAATCACCATAGAAAACTAAATGTCCTTTTTTTCTTTCTGTTCTCATGCTCTGGGCAGTGTAAAAACACAAATAGGTGGCAAACAAAACTAAAGAATTTCAATACTGTACGGTAGTTGCCTTTGCTGGAATCTTGAAAAGTAAGGTGTTCTCTTGCTGCAGTGGAGTATTCGTTTATATTACATTACAATTCATTAAAAGAGAAATTGATCTTTACCTAGGAATCAAATGAAATATTTGGGGAGATCTCACAGCATAATGTGGAGTAGCGATTTTGCATAAGGAAGGTTCCACATTAAACTGATAAGAGCAGATACTACACATGATCTTAACCAAAAAGCTGAGAAGAACTATCTCCGTGCCACCCTGAAAATGCTTTATTTCAGAAGCTAAGCAGGGTCAGGCCTGGTTTGTGTTTGTATGGGAGGCCACCTGGGGAAACTGGGTGCTGTAAGATTCCACACTGTTCTCCAGAATTTCCTGGTCCGGGTCAGTGCCAAAAGAATTTAAAGCACGATGGCTTACATATTTGGGTTTCAAATCCAAATGTGTAAGGCAAGCTTTTAGGTTTTCTTTCAGTTAAGAAAAAAATTAAAGCGTTCTTCAGTTATGAGATTATTACATTAATAAACTGGTGATTTAATATCAGGGCAACTTTCTCTTTTCTCTTGCTTCAATATCCGTCCGAATGAAAGGATCTGAAGAATTGTCACTCGGCTACTATTTTGTTTCTGCTTGGTTTGGTTTTAAGAAAAGTCTCATAATCTCTCTAGGAAAGTGGTAGAACCAGACCTAAATTAGTATCATATATTTTCTATTTTTCTAAGCAGAATGTTAAAAAGGTCATTATTGGTTTTTTTTATCTCTCTCAGAATGTCACAGCACTGGATCTATAGGTGAGAAGGGTCATCATGAAAAATTGGCTTTGTTCACACAGCACAATGACTATAAAATCATTTTCCAGAGTTGGCTTACCTTCTATCCTCTCCCTCAAAGAAGAATTAACTACCACCTGGTCAGTGGTGGGATTCAATTTTTTTTTACTAACGGTTCTGTGGGCATGGCTTGGTGGGCATGGCATGGCTTGGTGGGTGTGGCTTGGTGGGCATGGCAGGGGAGGGATAATGTAAAATCTCCCTTCCCTTCCCACTTCAGGGGAAGGTTACTGCAAAATCCCCATTTCCTCCCAATCAGCTGGGACTCGGGAGGCAGAGAATAGATGGGGGCAGGGCCAGTCAGAGGTGGTATTTACTGGTTTTCTGAACTACTCAAAATTTCCACTACTGGTTCTCCAGAACTGGTCAGAACCTGATAAATACCACCTCTGCACCTGGTCTCATTCACACTGTCAGGTATGAACAACAAGGCCCACACATACAGACTCCAAGCTACTTAATTAAGTTCTGTCTATAATACAGGAATCTCCCAAAACTGACAGGCTACTCCTGGGAACAATTAGATAAGGCTCCAAGGAACTTGGGACAGGATCAGTCCTAGCCATTTTGTAGATGCATGGTGACTGTGGGCTAACTCCACAATTGAGCCCGACCTAGGTTTGATTCTTCGCAACACAAAGCTAAGTCAGAGGTGGGTTTCAGCAGGTTCTGACCAGTTCTGGAGAACAGGTAGTGGAATTTTTGAGTAGTTTGGAGAACCGGTAGTAAAAATTCTGATTGGCCCTGCCCCCATCTATTCTCTGTCTCCCCAGTCCCAGTTGATTGGAAGGAAATGGGGATTTTGCAGTAACCTTCCCCTGGATTGGGGAGGGAATGGAGATTTTACAGTATCCTTCCCCTGCCACGCCCACCAAGACATGCCACGCCCACCAAGCCACATCCACAGAACCGGTAGTAAAAAAAATTGAAACTCACCACTGAGCTAAGCATAATTGTTCAATAAATCATGGCTGACCAAATCATAACTAACAGGTTAATAATGTGGTAATTGATTCACTTTGCCCAGTATTGTACATTCTAATTTTCCAGGCCAGGTAGAAATTTTCCTCTTGCTACCCACCTGATCTTTTTAATTGGAAGGATTATAGATTGAATTTAGAATCATTTTTCATGCAAAACATATACTCTACCACTCTAAGGTTGGAAACCTTCCTCAATGGACAGAAGCTGATTCCATTTGGAAAACTGGACATGTTAGAATCTGATACATCTTCTATGAAAGACACTGCAAAAATGTAGGTATCGTGCTTTTGATTTTCATCTGGTGTCATTGGAGTCTCCAGTTTTGCTGCAGTCATACTGTTGGGCTCTTACTATCTATTTGAAACAGGTTGGGATAGGGAACCAAATCTTTCATCCATGTCTCAGCTGTTTTAGGACTTGCCAGAGGCTTAAAATAGTCTTCAAAGGATGCAGCAGATATTAATGTCTCCGAGCAACTTTTGCTGGGATGAAGTTGTAGCTTTGAATTCTTGAGATATTTCTCATCTCCTGAAATGAAAACTATGAAATTGGAAACGAAGGTGGAGTAGGAAGCTTTCATTCTACTATTTCCTCTTGATCATTTCTTCCCCTGCATCTTCACCATTGATTCTAATTTCCTAGCATACTTCCTGTGCATGTTAACTTCTTACATCCTGCTTCTTTTTCTGTTTCTCCCACTTGTCACATTCTTCCTCATTTATATATATATATATATATATATATATATATATATATATATATATATATATATATATATATATATATATATATATATATATATTAGGGAAAACTGGAAATGAAAATGAATGCAATATTTTAACATGGCATAAAAAAGAATTACACACTAGAAGATGGTCTCACTGAAGTGAAGTCCTGAGCCCTCTGCAGAGGTTTTGAATGAAGTGGAGAAGGCTGCAAGAATGTTTTTTGTCTGTGAACTGGTATTAACACATTAAGAGCCAAGCCAACACTATAATTAGTGTTTGGGTATGCCCCACATCTCCGATTATTTCCAGAGCAGAGTGCAGATCTGATCATGGATTGAAATGACTGTCAATCACATAGTAACTATTGTTGTGAGTTTACAATTAGATTAATTCTTGTATTTGTCAAACAGGGGGATGCTATTTGTAAGAAGGTTTTTTTTTTTTTTTTCTGAATGGTATTCCATCAGGTGTTCCATGTGGCCATTATCAGTACCAGATGAGATAAAAGCAGACTATTCACTGGAAACTCTTATAATAATGACGTTAAAGTGTGGATGTTTTGGACCCGTAATATGAAGGGAAGAGACACATGGGAAAATATTGATGTTTGGAAACTTGTAAGGCAATCAAAACAGACACTGAGAGAAGAAAGTGTGGCCAGGGGCTAGAGGATGACTGGTTGTCTGATGACATTAGCTTACAAGAATTCAAAGAAATAGTTACAGACACAGCCTTTCAGGTTATGGAGAGTCAAAAGTTATTGAATGACTCAACAGCAAAACTGTGAAATAATCAGAACAAGATGAGTTCTGGTGGTATGTTTTAATTATATAATCACTGAACAGATGATGGAAAGGCAGGTCATCTGAAAATAACATTAAAAGCAAAAATACATTTATAACATCGTACAAGTTTGGAATTTATTCAGTGTTTGTGAGCAGTTCTGGCCAAGAATATTTTCTGAAATGCCTTTTCAACAATCCAAATCTGTGATCTTCCCCCATCCTGCAATCTAAAAAAAAAGAGAGATATATATAATGCAGGGAGAGATACCTACTTCCTGACATATTTTATCCAAATGCCTGTCTTCAGGTGTTCTGTCCTTTTAATCATGCTTTCAGATGTTCCTCTAGTTATGGGAGTATTTTGATGCATGAGCGCTGCTCAGTTAATCCTTATAAATGCAGCTGAAGAGGTAACCAGTCTTGTGAAGTGCCATGAAGATGCCTGGAGCCTTCAAGCGACATTCTATTTACAACTAGACACCCAGATCTGTCTTGTATGCACTTCTTGCTGCTGCTTGCTTGTGTATAATCTTTGCGTGCTGGATTTTGCCATAATACAACCTTTCAAAATGTATGGCAACTTTATTTTGGCCCGTAGAGCCGTGGTGACCTAGTGGTTAAAATGCAGTATTGCAGGCTAGTTCTGCTGACTGCCGACTGCCAGAAGTTCGGCAGTTAGAGTCTCACCAGTTCAAGGTTGACTCAGCCTTCTATCCTTCTGAGGTCGGTAAATGAGGATCCAGATTGTTGGGGGCAATATGCTGACTCTGTAAAACTGCTTAGAAAGGACTGTAAAGCATGGTGAAGGGTTATATAAGTCTAAATGCTATTGCTATTGTCTCTGTGGCTCTTTTTCAAAAGATCCCATTTTCACAATGTTCCATCTTTCTTGCTTGGAGTTTCTGTTAGGACAAAGACATTTAATTCCCCCGCCAGACATCTCAGCCACTTGCTGTCTGTTTCACGTGTCTCTCCAAAAAAAATCAATAGCTTTGTCTGAATAAGGAAATCAAGCACAGTTGTACTTCACAATCTGGCATTAGTGGAGATTGTACCCCTTGTAGGATAATGGATTTCTTTCATGAGAGTTGTATATTGATTGGAGACAAATCAGTATTGATTTTAAAAACCCTGGACTGGATTAGAGCTTGGCTACCTGAACTACCTCTTTCTTGTTACCATTTCATTGTAATCCCCATCATAAACCAAGGATTTTCTCCTAACTGTACCATGCCTGGATTAATACTGGGCAAATCAATCATTTTCATTTTTTGGCCCATTATTCTGCGTTCTCAAAATTATATAATTTATATTCATTTCAAATTCTGTCTTTAAATTCTGATATGAAGTCATATCACTGTGTGCTGTATCTATATGTCTATATGTATCTATGTCTAGTTTGATGAAAAGAAGGACTAGGGGAGACATGATAGCAGTGTTCCAATATCTCAGGGGCTGCCACAAAGAAGAGGGAGTCAAGCTATTCTCAAAAGCACCTGAGGGCAGGACAAGAAGCAATGGTTGGAAACCAGTGGTAGGTTTCTACTGGTTCACCCCAGTTCAGGCAAACCAATAGTGGCGGCGGCGGGAGGCTCCACCCATCCATCATCATGGACACTCTCCACATGCACAGAAGTGCCATGCGAGAGTGAAGGTAAGTGGAACCCACTACTGGTGGAAACTAATCAAGGAGAGAAGCAACTTAGAACTAAGGAGAAATTTCCTGACAGTTAGAACAATTAATCAGTGGAGCAACTTGCCTCCAGAAGTTGTGAATGCTCCAACACTGGAAGTTTTTAAGAAGATGTTGGATAACCATTTGTCTTAAGTGATGTAGGGTTTCCTGCCTAAGCAGGGGTTGGACTAGAAGAACTCCAAAGTCCCTTCCAACTCTATTATACTATTCTATTCTATTCTATTCTATTCTATTCTATTCTATTCTATTCTATTCTATTCTATTCTATTCTATTCTATTCTATCTATTCTATTCTATTCTATATATGCATACATAAAGATCTTCCTTTAAAAATACGGAAGATAGAACCTAAGTTACATCTGCCATCCAAAATAATTTTTCACTGGCAGGTCCTCTCCTAGCTGTAATATATGGACATCCTTACCCAGCTAAACCCATCCTCCCATCACGATATGTTGTCATGTAAGGGTTAAATGGAGTAATTTTAATTTCATTTATTAGAAACTCGAAGTAACAGAGTTGGAAGGGACCTTGGAGGTCATCCAGGCCAACCCCCTGCTCATGCAGGAGACCTATACTAGGGATTCGAACCCCTGACCTTTCTGATTGACAAGCTCAGCGTCTTAGCCACTGACCCACCTAGGGAGCCACTGTTTCATCCTTTACTGTTTCATCCTTTATTGTTTATCTGTGGCTGTCAGCCTTGTAAGGTGGTTGAGCCAAAAAGCATAGAAATCGATCAATCTTTTCATTGCAGTTTCTCTCAAATTGCAGACTCTCATTTTTCTAAGCAAGCTGAGTTCAATTAATCCAATTTCAATTTTGTTTTAAAGTTAATACGTTTATCACCTGGGGTGACCAATCTGTACATTCTGAATATGCATTTGTCATTGCAAGTACACCTAAGAGTTCTAATTTTAGAAACAATTTCCCCTCCTATATTATATACTTTATATACTTTTGAATATAAGTTTTTCTGAGCAGGCGTTTGCTCTGATACATGAAAAATATGCTGCCAACAGTATTGCAACATTTGAGGCACTGTCATTCTGGAATGATAATTAAACTTCAAATTGCAAATCAGTGCAACATTTGAGAAGTTTATATTGGGCAGAAGTTCTTTGGAGGAGAATAAGACTGGGAAGAAAGGAAAATGGTATATGAAATAAGTTTCGATTTATTCATTTTATCTTCATAAATTCAAGGAAGGAACTGTAGTGGTAATGACAGTACTGGATAGGGAAAATAGGATAACAGTCAGTCCAGGGAAAAATAAAAGATGTCTCCAGGAATACATAGACAAAAAGTCTATGTGATGTCTCTCCATCCATACAATAAAAGCCAGAAATGGCTTTTAGATGCCGGCTTTCTTCAACTTAGAGGGATGTGGTGGCTCAGTGGCTAAGACGCTGAGCTTGTCGATCAAAAGGTCGGCAGTTTCAGTGGTTCGAATCCCTAGTGCTGCATAATGGGGTGAGCTCCCGTTACTTGTCCCAGCTTCTGCCAACCTAGCAGTTCGGAAGCACATAAAAAATGCAAGTAGAAAAAAATAGGGACCACCTTTGGTGGGAAGGTAACAGCATTCCGTGCGCCTTTGGCATTTAGTCATGCCAGCCACATGACTATGGAGACATCTTCGGACAGCGCTGGCTCTTTGGCTTTGAAACGGAGATGAGCACTGCCCCCTAGAGTCGGGAATGACTAGCACATATGTGCAAGGAGAACCTTTACCTTTAGCACATGTTACCATGCACATAAAAAAAATAAAAGAGCTTTGATCACATGATTTGGGCTATCATTCTAATTTTTTGGGTCTCCTCTCTGCAAACAACCTGGGAAATATCTTTCTTCTTAGGCCATAACCAATGATGACCTGAAAAATACATTTGGACCTCCAGCTCATGAAGGCTATGATCCAAGTTGTTCCCTCTTGTTTCACTTTTGGTCTTACTTTCTCCAAGAAATGTAAGGCCAGAGCCCAAAGGCAGCCTATTTCTCGTATATTCAGCTGATGTTCTACAAGAACGTCCACTCCTGCGATAAATAAGCAATTTATCTTGTTAGCGGTTTATCCCCAAGTCTGCCCTTGGCAAAGCAGGATGGTATTTGTGCCACTTTCAAAATGAGCAATTACAACTTTAATGAAATTAACTTGAAGATTTAAACCAATGGAAGTCTCAGCCTCTCACCCTCCTCCGTTTGAAAATACCTCATTCTCTTAATGACACGGTACTTCAGAGAGAGGATTGTGCTGTGGCAGCAATTTTCTTTCACGGCAATGTTTCAACAGCAGCGGCCCCAGATTTCTTGGATCTGCAAATGCCAGGTGTCTGTAAAATAGCTCTTCTCTGGGGAGAAGAAAGGAATGCAAAGAGAAGCGTTCGCTGTCTTGGCCAGAAGCCCAACCTGCAGTGGCTGTGGAAAATGTACTGCAGTGTCCCAGCTCTGTTCCTCTTAATTACTGTCAGTCTATCAATGAAAACACCAGCTAGATGGCAAAGACTCCGGTGATTCTAACAAATGGAGAAAGTGTTTGGGTTACCAAGGCAAAAGCTGGTGGCACGGGAGGGCTTTGAAGTCACACTCCAGTGGCCTTCAGAATCAGATACGTTTGCAATCAAAGGTGATGTATCTGCAAGGATGTTGTGAAGTAGAGCAGATAACTCAGAAGATGATTGGACAATCTTTTGAAATTGTGGATCACTTTTGATCAGAGGTAGTCACTGAAAGCATCATGGTGGGTTCACTAAAGGAAGCAGTAAAAGGTAAAGGTAAAGGTTCCCCTCGCACATATGTGCTAGTCATCCCCGACTCTAGGGGGCGGTGCTCATCTCTGTTTCAAAACCGAAGAGACAGAGCTGACCGAAGACATCTCTGTGGTCGTGTGGCCGGCATGACTAAATGCCAAAAGCGCATGGAACGCTGTTACCTTCCCACCAAAGGTGGTCCCTATTTTTTTACTTGCATTTTTTATGTGTTTTTGAACTGCTAGGTTGGCAGAAGCTGGGACAAGTAACGGGAGCTCATGCTGTTACACAGCACTAGGGATTTGAACCGCTGAACTGCCGACTGTTCGATTGACAAGCTCAGCATCTTAGTCACTGAGCCACCGGGTCCCTTATCTAAAATTCTTACATAAATGCAAAAAGGCAATGTCTGCTCCCAGCCACTGAGCCACTGTGTCCCTTAAAGGAAGCAGTAGATGTAGCTAATTCCAAAAGTCAGTAAGTTTCTCCCGTTGGCCCTTTGCCTTCTGGCTGTGGCCACTGCCATACATGGAAAACATTCCATGCTTACAATGCTGTCTTTGCACTTTGACAAGGAACAGCAGCGCACCGATACCAGCGCCTCACCCAGAGTGTTACAAATGGCTCCATTAAAGAACCAGGTTGTTTCTAGGTCTCTCTTCTGTGACCTTTCTAACGTTTGCCCAGTGATCAGTGGGATGTATTTTCAGGGGCTATTTATTGTTCCTGTGCTCAGATGAACTCCAGAAAATTATTTTGAAGCTGGTCAACATTAGTTCATCCCAGAAGATAAATAGAAGGGACAGCTTGAAACTCTCCAAGAGGCTGTTCTGTGGCAGGACTCTTAGACACCTCTTTCATTCTGACATCTCCTTTTCATCTGTTTCAAGCAACAGGCATCAGGAGAGAAGTCCTTATTATGGATCTGAACCGATCTTTGTAAGGGCTTTTTTTTTTCAGTTCGGTTAAGAACAGCCTAATTTTAAGCCCAAAGATGAATGCAAGTACATAAATACCTAGCATATTATTCGCTTTCAGGTTAGGTAATGTTATGTGGAGAAGGTGGAAGCAATGGACAATAATCTGTTTTGAGAAGAAAATACAAGGAAGTTCAATTTTTTTGTACTGCAGTGGGAAATTCTAAAGGGAAATTCCCAGAGAAAAGACCTGATGCTCTGTAAAATGATCTAGAGAATCCATCTGAAAACTGCAGAAAGTCTTTTCATTGTGGCAGAAGAGAAGTGTGGATGTTAGTGGATGATGTTCAGTGGTAGGTTTCGGATTATGTTACTACCAGTTCACCACACGTGTGCACCAGTGGTGGGTTTCAAAATTTTTTACTACCGGTTCTGTGGGTGTGGCTTGGTGGGCATGGCATGGCTTGATGGGCGTGGCATGGTGGAGGTGGCAGGGGAAGCTTACTTCAAAATCCCCATTTCCTCCCGATCAGGTGGGACTTGGGAGGCAGAGAATAGATGGGGGTGGGGCCAGTCAGAATTTTTACTACTGGTTCTCCAAACTAATCAAAATTTCTGCTACCGGTTCTCCAGAACTGGTCAGAACCTGCTGAAACCCACCTCTGGCGGGCATGCTTGCTTCATGCGCGTGCGCGCCTGGTTCGTGTGCGTGCTTGCCTTCCGTGCATGTGCCCAGCCTTCTGTGCATGCGCTTTGCTTGCACATACGCCTTCAGTGCATGTGTCCAGCCACAGAAACATGCCTAAATAGGATGGCATAGAGCCGGGGCAGGAGCGAGGGGTTGGGTCCACTCATGATTTCCACTTCCGGTTCGGGTGAACTGGTCTAAACCAGCTGAATACCACCTCTGATGATGTTGCATATAAAATCAGAGACAAGGACTCTCATCCTTTGGAGCAGGGCAGGCATCCGTGGAGAGAACAAGTGATAATGTCAGTAGTTGCCATATTCCAGTAATGGTCATATCAATGCAGCCACTGTTCACCTTAGCACACTCTCTTCTTTTTGAAACGATTTAAGAATGGCTGGGCAGTTGTTGATTCCACTTTCGTTTTATACATAGATTATTTATTTCTGCAATGAAATATGGCTTCCTTTGAAGGGAATATATTTAGTGTGCAAAAGTAAGCTATATTTTACACCTCTACTCTGAATAAAATCTAACATTGCAGCTGCTTGATTTCTTTATTTATTTTAAATCACGCAATTGGAAAAAAGCCCACAAATTTTCTAAATTATCAGAAAAGCAGAAGCAAGAAAGGAATTGTAAGCAAATCATAGTTAATGACACATTTCACAATGTAACTAATGCACATACTTATCTACAAGACTATTAAGAATTCTTTAATCTAAGATGATCTAGCTGCAATATTGATCCTAGATAAAGCACATAGTCCAAACTATTAGTTTTCCCTACAACAGAAAATAATAGTTTCAATTAATAAGAACTATCCATCTTTGGATACCAAACTAATTGTCAACATGGGGAAAGTTCAGTATCTTCATCTGCTTACTATCTACTGTATTTTTCGGAGTATAAGACACACCTTTTTCCCCCAAAAAAGAGGGCGAAAATCTGGGTGCATCTTATACTCCAAATGTAGCCCCGCCCAGCTTCTCAAATGGAGGTTTCAGAGGCTGAAAAAAGCATCAGAAACAAAGCTTCAGAAAAGAAGCCCGTAAACAGAGCTTCAGAGGCTTTTTTTCTGAAGCTGTTTCGGAGGCTTTTAGAGGCAGAAAAAAAAGCTTTTTCTGAAACAGAGTTTCAGAAGTTTCAGAGGCAGAAAAAAAAAACCAAGGCACAGACCTCACAACCAAGGACACTGTTGCTAAAATTTGCCTCTGGGAACAGCTGATTGGGGGTATTTGATCCACCCACCAATCAGCTTTTTTTAAAATTTTCCTCCCCCAAAACTAAGGTGCGTCTTATACTCCAAAAAATACAGTACTTCAACCATCCTCTGGTTGTTTAGTTGAAGAGTGACGAGCAGAGGTCCATCAAGTTTTTAACCTTTTAGTGCCACCCTAGTGGCCAGAGTCACTTGGGTGAGATGGTTGATGGATAATTTTGATAAATAAATAAATAAATATTCAAAAAGCTGGATTTATAACTGCAAATATAACTCATGGGACTCCATCCCAGTTATTTCAGCTGTATTCATCATCATTTCTATATTCGCTCTTCCCTTTAGTATGGGAAATGTTCAGCACAGAGAAAACAATAGAAACTATGGTCATACCTTGATATTTGACTGTTTTAAAACTCATCAATGACTTTGACATGAAAATTTTGTCCAGGTACTTGTCATTTGTTTTGTACTTGATGTACAAGCTAGAACTTGTTGGTGTCAGTTGCCTTGTGACTTTTTACCCTTTCCAGTCAAAACAAAGGGCCATCCATTAATTATAAGCTATCTCTTGCCCTGTGCATATCCCTTTGCAGTCTTAGCTTCTATGGCCATTTTGTGTATTTTGGGGCATTTTTTTTTCTCATCATGGGTCTTTAGTTTGGGAACACATTAAATTTTTTTACATTATTCCTTATAGGAAAAATTTGTTTGGTACTCATTGTTTTTGATTCTCGTTGCACCTTCTGGAACCAATTAATGATGACAACCATTGTATTGGAACCTGAGTTCAATTGCCACCTATGGTGAATCAGTCAACTCCCAATGGCAATATCTGTAGCCCTAGATTACTTTGGTCTATTAATCTGGAACTTCCTGAAGAATGAATACAGTTGAATTTCCTATTGACCTTTGCTTTCCTGTCTTTCTCCTGGACAGACTTATGCCTGGAATTTTACGACTGTATTAACAAAGTCATTCCATCTTATATCAGACATTTAGGATAAATAAACTGGGAATGAGTTGGTACCATCAGATTGCAACTATTGTATGTAATATTGCATTAAGTGCTTTTATCAATTTACTGTGAATGCTTAATTGCACTTTTATTGATGTATGCGAACTGCTGAGAATCTATTCTGCACCAGAATGCCAATCCAATAAATAAATTGATTGACATTTGCCATCATTGTTTTTGGCCCCTATTGACCACATAGAATAGGTTTTCTCCATGATGATTTATCCCTAATCTGTTATTTTAAAGTCTCCCTATGATCTCCCTATCATCACTGCTGTATCTGAGTTCATCCTCTGGTCATCCTCTTCTCTATCCTTCCATCATTCCTAGCATTAGAGCTTTCTCCATTAGTTGCGTCTTCAAATAATGTGTCCAAAGTTTGAGCTTGATCACAGAGAAGACAGGGTAAACTTGTTCTCTAAAGCACCTGAGGGCAGGACAAAAAATAATGGGTGGAAGATCATTATTTATTATTATTATTATTATTTATTAATTAAATTTGTATACCGCCCTACTCCTGAAGGACTCAGGGCAGTGAACAGCCATAAAATAAAACATATAGCTACAAAATTTAAAATAGAGAGAAAACAAATTAAATAAATTTGGCTGAACCATTTTAAAACCCCAATAGTTTAAAACCAAATTTAAAATTCCCATTTAAAAAGAGGAAAATTTAGGTCAGGCCAGCTTGATGAAATAGGAACGTCTTAAGCGCGCAACGGAAGGTACGCAGATCCGGGATCCTCCGTATCTCTGGGGGGAGCTCGTTCCAGATAGTAGGTGCCCCCACAGAGAAGGCTCTCCCCCTGGGGGCTGCCAATCGACATTGTTTGGCCGACGGCACCCGGAGGAGCCCCTCTCTATGGGAGCGTACTGGTCGGTGGGAGGCTATTGGTGGTAGCAGGCGGTCCCGCAAATAGCCAGGTCCTAAGCCATGGAGCGCTCTGAATGTGATAACCAAAACCTTGAAGCGCACTCGGAAGACCACTGGGAGCCAGTGCAGCTCGTGCAGGAGAGGCGTTACATGGGAGCACCATGTCGCTCCCATCACCACCCGCACGGCCGCACTCTGCGCCAGTTGGAGCCTCCGAATGCTCCTCAAGGGTAGCCCCATGTAGAGAGAGTTACAATAGTCCAGACGGGAGGTGACGAGGGCATGAGTGACCGTGTGTAATGAGTCCCGATCCAGAAAGGGACACAATTGGCGGATCAGGCGAACCTGATGAAAAATCCTCCCGGTCACGGCTGTCAAGTGCTCTTCTAAAGACAGCCGTAAATCCAGGAGGACACCCAAGTTGCGAGCCCTTTCCATGGGGGCCAATGATTTGCCCCAATAGTCAGCGATGGCACCAGCTGACTATTATATAAAGAGAGATCCAACCTAGGAGAAATTTCTTGCACAGTGAGAACAATTAATGAGTGAAATGTCTTACCTCTGGAAGTTGTAGTGCTCTAAATTGAGGGTGGAGGTTTTCAAGATGAGACTGGAAAGCCAGAATGTTATAGGGGCTCCTGCTCAAGCAAGGAGTTGGACTAGAGTACACCCAAGATCCCTTTTCACCCTATTATCCTATGATCTATTTGTGTCTCAAATGAGAATCCTGAGTTGATTTATTTGGTGATCAATCAGTTTATTTTCTCGGCTATCCACGGTATTTTCAGGAACACCAAAATTCAAAAATGACAATAATCTTCATCTCCTGCTACTTTAAAATCCAACTTTTGCTTCCAAACACAGTCACAAAGAATAACATGACTTACACAATTCTGATCTTTGAAGGTATTAATTTAATAAATAAAGCCTTTTCATTTTCCATTTTTTAAAATCTGCATTAGAATTGCACTAATAATGATTCCAAACTCTTAACTCAGCAAAGTTTTAATTAGTAATTATAGATGTAAGAATTATGGATGAACGTTTATTTTGTTACTTGAAGAAAAAAACAGTAAAAAAATCATACACTCTTTTCATGAATGGAAGTTTTTCAAAGTTTCACAATTCTCGGCGTGTCCAGCCCTGAAACTTTATAAATTCTAACCTTAACCAATTAATATAGTTAAGTTATTATAATGTTAGGTTCTTAACAGTTACTTGGGGAAAAAAAGGATGTCCTTTATTACTTATATTGATTTCCAACTGCATTCAATTTTCAGGCTAGTTTCACGAAAGTTATTAGCCTAATATATCTGATCTCATCCCACTGACCTCAGTATTGGAAGAACAGTTAAATATGCCTTTAAAGTTTCAGATGTCAAAAAAATAAAATAAAAAAAAATAGGCATATTTGGCAAGTTGTATTTTTTTTTTTTATTTGATTTATATGCCGCCCTTCTCCGGAGTCTCAGGGCGGCTTACAATGCATTAAGCAAAGTATTAATTTCTGGTGGATTGTGCTTTGACGCAGAGGCTGCATTTTCTTAAATTATAAAAATGATTTGATCCACAATTATTAGCCCATATTAAGGGCAATTATCAATTCCCCCATCAACTTAAATATTCTAAATTGTCTTCTGGCTGCTCAGATCATCAACACTTAATGCTGAAAGTCAGCAACTTTGCCTACAATTAAGAATGATTGATAAAATTACTTGAGATTTTCCAGAATGAACAAGCTTGCACAGAAGATCCACTGTTGAAAAAGATTAAGACTGGCAGCACAGAGAATACAGAAATGAACCCAGTTTAAATCTCACTGAACATACATTATAACTTCAAAATATGGAGGCAAATACATTGCTGTAATATTTATTAGAATAATGAACAAGAGGCATTATATAGTGCTGATGGTTTTTAAGTCTTGTGTAGCTAGATAAATCTTTGCAACGCAGAGTCCCAGCAATCTGTATAGAAGCAGTTTTAGTATATCAAATCAAGTGTTTTTCAATCAAGTATGTATTATCATTGGCTAGTTATTTTTTTTCAAATTAGGAACAAGTTCTTTATTCACATATGATTGTAGGAGATGATGTCTGTAGAGATTCTCAGTCATCCAGGTCATGGTTGTCCTGAAGATCCTTTTTCAGGAGGCAACTGAACTTTCTTGTTTTTTTCTTTTGAAGACATTTCGCTTCTCATCTAAGAAGCTTCCTCAGCTCCGACAGGATAGTGAGGAATGGAAGGATTTATATTTCTTGCAGACAGTTGGTCATTTGCATCCTTTTAGAGGGTTGTTGAAGCACTTGGAGGTTTATCTATGTCCTCGGGGTCACCTGAGTAGTGCTCCTGCACTACTCCATAGTCTGCAATTTTTCCTCTAGAAATCCATTTCTACTCCACACCATTCAAAGGTGGTGTAGCTAAAAGTTTGTAAAGATTCTCAGTCATCCAGGTCATGTTGTCCCAAAGGTGTAGGAGATGATCCATTGCAAAAACATAATGCTGAGCTGCTAGATCCCTTCTGTGCTTCTCCATCCCTTTTTCAATTCTGCTAACCAGGATGTAAGGATGTGGTGGCTAAGAAGCTAAGATGCTGAGCTTGTCGATCGAAAGGTCAGCAGTTCAGCGGTTCGAATCCCTAGTGCCGCGTAACGGGGTGAGCTCCCATTACTTGTCCCAGCTTCTGCCAACCTAGCAGTTTGAAAGCATGTAAAAAATGCAAGTAGAAAAATAGAGACCACCTTTGGTGGGAAGGTAACAGCATTCTGTATGCCTTTGGCATTTAGTCATGCCGGCCACATGAACACGGAGACGTCTTCGGACAGTGCTGGCTCTTTGGCTTTGAAACGGAGAGGAGCACTGCCCCCTAGAGTTGGGAACGACTAGCACATATATGCGAGGGGAACCTTTACCTTTACCTAACCAGGATGTCTGATACATTACTCTGCCCTCTGTGAAGATTCCTACCTATTCCTTGAGGAAACGAATGGAGTGCAGTTATACATAAATGCATATGGTACTAACATGGATCTAATGTACACTTCTTCACATATCATGCAATTGCTCAATGGCTTCCTTGCTTAGCTACCGCTAGTAGCATCATTGGGATGATGATGCTATGACAACTTACTATTTGTAAAAAAATACTGCTGGATATGGGGAGAAATGCTTTAAGATAGGGATGTAAAACTCAAGGCCCGTGGGGCGGCCCCAGCCCATAGAGTGCTTACATCTGGCCTGTGGGACCACCCTGGAAACAGTGAAGGACCGGCCCGCGGTGCCTCTGCCAGCAAAAACAAAGCTCGGGAGGGCTGCATGCAACCCTCACAAGCTCCGTTTTTGCTGGCAGAGGGTTGCACAAGGCCTTCACCACCAAAAACAGCGCTCGGGAGCCTGTTTTCACTGGCAGAACACTTGGGCCACCACAGGTGCCCCCAAAATGAGTGATGTCAATCTGGCCATGCCCACCTTGGCCATGCTGACCCCAGCCCCCAAGGTCAAACACAACCCTGATATGGCTCTCAATAAAATCGAGTTTGACACCCCTGCTTTAAGAACTCTTCAAGGTACCTGTTGCAACTACTATACCAAATACTGTTGTTTTTTTAATGGTTCTACCTATGCGGCAATAAACCCTTTTTAATAGGGAATTTGTTTCCACAAGTAGTTTTAGAAATGGCATAGAGATCTCTTTCATGAAGGGAAAACATATCTCATGAAAATACACAGAAGCTTCTGAGTGCATCTCAAATATCTTTTTGGATCCCAGCCCATGTCTTTGAAGGAAAATTGGTATATCTGTGTGACAATTGCAGCTGCCCTTTGATTTTTTTTTTTCCTGTAAAAATGCTCTCGCAGAACCTATTTTTAAATCAGGCTAGGCAATTAAATAGCAAGTGGAGGTAAATTGGTAAAATCTATGAATAAGATAAGAATAAAACTGTTTGTTACTATTTGCAGAGATGGCGAAAGCTCACCCTGGCTTGAAAGTGGTTACAAGTGATGATTTGACCTTCAAGTCTTCTTTGAAAAGCCTGCTTGCTTAGAGTTCCTGTCTATCTAATGAAGTCGTCTTTCTTCCTTCATTATCTTTCAACTAAGAAATATTGCCATCTTAAGCTACTTCTAGGCAACAGCATTGAAAGTAATTAAACTTATCTCCATGTGGCTCATTAGTTCTATACTGTAGTTAGTGTAACTTCATTCGGAAAAGGGAACTCAAGCCCAATTTTAGAAGTATTCCAACTACCTATGCAAACTATAATGTGTTTAACAAGCTAGGGCATCTCTGTGGGATTGACTTTGTGACTTAATGAAATTCGACTAACCAGGCATATTCAGAAGAGCAGTTCAGGTTAGTATGTGTTAAGAAATAAGGAACAGTAAGTGCTCAGACTGAAAATGTGTGACCATGGACTGAAGATATTGAGAAGCTTCTTAATGTAATATTTTTGGTTTATCTCCAGGGCATTTTTTTTTCAGCAAACTAATTTAAATATGGAAAAGAATGTTACTGATAGTTGATAGTTGAGATAGATAGATGAGAGTGACAAACTTGCTTATCACTTGATGACCGATAATAATTATAGGGAGCTGAATGTGGTCCCATTAGTCAAAACTATTTTTTTTTTAGGATTTATCCATCTCTTCCTAACTCCTTCTTTTAAATAAATTCTTAGAATTATCCTTCTGAAACTGCAGTGTGAATCAATGCTGGCATCACTACAAATCACATTTAATCTTATATTTCTTGGCCATATCTTTAGTTCTCTTCTCTGCATATTAATAGTTTATGTCATAATTGAAATATAAGAGCTTTCTAAGACCTAAATCTCTGCAATCATTTTTTGCCACTGATTCAAAAAATCCTCCCCAAAAATTCATATCTTGGCAATATTCAGGTTTTACTGAATAACTATTCTGATTGTAACGATACTATATATATATATATTTACCTAATCTTCCTCTCCTTTTATTGAGCTCATTCTTAGCTTCCCTTTTATTCCCTGACATTGATTTTGATTCGCTGTGTTGATTTCTATTCTATTTCTATTATTTTGCTTCGCATTGGGTGTGTTGCTCTCATGTTAAATGGAGCCTCATGCTGTCATGAATATGTCATCAAGAAAACAGATTCCCAAAGCCAAATGCGAGTGTTAATGTAAATGATAAATTAATAAGATAGAGGACAATGAGAATAAAGTTCCTGTGGAGAATGGTTGGGATGATGGACTATGCAATGTTTGATTTTTACATTGATGCTGCTGCTCCAGATGGGGAAGGAACAGACGATAAGTCTTTGGGACTGATCATCATGGGAACTACTATTAAACCAACTATAAATTCTTCTAAAGACCTTTACTTCCTTAGTGATCATAGAGAAAAAAATCCATAAGACAATTGGATGAGCTTTGACAGTTCATTATCAGTGCACCATATACAACATTTCATAATTGTAAGTTTCTGCCTCTAAGCACTAATGGCTGATTTTCTAATTTTACAGCTGGTGACAGATAAACCCCCTTGAATGCAGCTGTGACAAGTATATAGCAGCCTTCTACTTCCTCATCATAAATAATTTTAAAATGGTAAGGACAATTATGACACACACTTGTACTTTTTCTATCCTGGAAGCAAGCAGGAAGGAAACATGAATTTATTTTTCACTATAAGTGAAAATGCAAACTTTGCCCCCTTCCTGGCAGGAAGGTAAGGAAACCAGCAACAGGAAGCTAGTGGTATGCAGGGTCATCTCTAAAGAGGAACTTTCAATCTATATTTTCAACTTCTTAACTGATAATTAAGCAGCAGCCCTACATTCATATTCTGGGTTGTTAGGCAATGTGACCTCAGCATTGCCCATTCACTTACCGCTCTCTTCCAATAACCACACAGAGGCCTATGAGAGAGGCAATGAAGAACAGTTTGTTCTATTTGCTTGTTCAACAGAAGGGGAAAGAAATGCTGAAATCTCCAGTGGTCTATGGTAAATAGTGATGTTACTCAGGTTTTATGAAACTGAGTCCCAAAAGACCATTAAATGACAGCCAATGCTTAACAGAGTAGCTCACCATGTCTATATTCCTCGTAAGTTTATTCAAAGATGATAAAAGAGAGAGAGACTCTTGATGTGTATGACATTCTATCACTCTGAAGTCATCAAGTTCTCATTATAAACACCCTGTGAAGGGCTCCATCTCAATGGCAGCCAAGTCAGCTTAATTAGAATCCAAGGTTTGAAAGATGATTTCTATGGATATTCACTGTAATATGAAAGGCGTAGTGCGGCATAAAACAACCAAAATTAGCATACAGAAGGTTCCTTTCTGAAACATTACATAGAGACATAATTGGCTGTCATATTGCATTATTTTTATAGAAGAAGTGTGTTTCCAGGTATGCTAGTGTATGTGGGCAATGCAAATCATTCGAAAACTGCAACATGAGATAGGAAGAGCGTGCTCAAGGAGGGAGAAAAATGTAATGTGGTCATAAAATCTGCAAGGAAAAGTAGAAAATGAAGATCCTTTTTTATCACTAGAAGATAATGACCATAATTTTCTATGATTGGGTTGTTGGAAAGGTGGTCAGAAATTAGACAGCACTGAATAAGACATAAATGACGTCCATAAGAGCCGAGGTGGCGCAGTGGTTAGAGTGCAGCACTGCAGCTACTTCAGCTGACTGCTAGTTCAGCAGATCAGTGGATCAAATCCCACTGGCTCAAGGTTGATTCAGCCTTCCATCCTTCCGAGGTGGGTAAAATGAGGACCCAGATTGTTAGGGGGCAATATGCTATTTAGTATACTGTCTTTGGTGTAAGCCGCCCATAGTCCTCAGAGAGTGGGCAGCATAGAAATATGACAAACAAACAAACAAACAAACAAACAAACAAACAAACAAATAAGAAAATGTACAAGTGTCAGTTCAGGAAAAGTGCCATATATTTTAAAATCTCAAAGTCTTGGCCACCGGAGAACTTTAGAACTTTAGATGATAATGAAAACGGGACTGTCTCCAGAAGGCAGGAAGTAGGAAGGAACAGAACAGAGCAAAATCTAGCAAATAAAGATGCAGCTTTTGCATAAGTTAAAAAAAAAAACCCAGCACATTCAGCAACCTCAGAACAAAGGTTAAAATGAATTAAGAATTTCCTCTGGACTAGTCATTTGAAATCAGTGAGAGTTAAAGCAGACTTGACATTATTCCCCCATAGCTTGGACACATTAAAAAAAAATTCAGTGCATCTGATCAGGATATTTGTGTGTCTGTGTGTCCATGTACGCACATATGCTTATGTGTGTGTATGTGTTTGTCATAATGGGTACAGTGGAATGCCACAGTAATATTTACTAATTTAATATTACTGAGACTAATTTCATACCTGGGAATAATTTCATATCTGTTTTGATTCTGGTACATCCTATTTCTTGACAATTTGGCAAAACCATGTAATGGTGGTAGGAAGTGTGATGACACTTCCCACCATAATTTTGGAAAGTGTTGCAAAAACAGCTGATTGTACACTTAAATACCAATCAACATTGGCCACCTAAACGGCAAATATAATTTTAGAGTCTAACAGCAGAAGGATAGCTTCAGAAATACTGGGAAGTATAACTATCTATTTTATTCTGTGTTGGTGAGATCCCACCCAATGTATGGGAAGCACATTAAGAAGACAAAGTGGGAAGGAGTCAAAAAAGGGGCAACGAGGATGATATTAGAAATTAAGTCTTATGTCAGGATTGGATGAGTTGGAGCTGTTTACTCAGGTATCTGTAGGGACCAGGTGATATATTGTAATATAACAATGAAAACCTCAGGACTTACTTCTGGTGTTTAATATCAAGACCAAGTACACAAGACTAAGGTTTATATTGTAAGGCCATAATTTGCATTTCATCATTTTTTTCATCATTGTATTGAAGTCCATGCATTTTAGGACTGAAGGGAAATATGGTAGCATAATGTATGGTAGTAGTTTATCATACAGAAGAAAGTCACACAAAGGTAAGATTTTCTTAGCAATAGGAGCAGTTTGACAATCAAACCAGTTACTCATAGAAATCTTGATCTTTTCACTAAGTGTCTTCAAGTTGAGCCTAGGCAACCAGTTATCATGGATTTTTAAATTGGAGTTTGCATGGGATAGCCAGTTATTCACAGATCTATTTAATTTATCCTTCTATCCATACTTTAAAAACTAACAATAGTATTCAGGGATTATGTAAAGAAACGGCCAAGATATTGGCCGTTTCTTTACATAAGAATTTTTATTCTTATGTATTTTTTAAATACATTTTTAAAGAGATGACACATAGAATATGTCTACGGTTGACATCCTAAACAATCTTCTGAAGAGGCTACTCTTCATCTGGTTAATCCTAATAGACATCCATAAATAACTTCATTATGTATTTACACAAATGAAAATTCTGTAATGCCCCACAGACACACTCTTGGCTCCCATGCTGTTCCGAACAGTTGAGGAGAATTTTTCTCAACCTTAGCAACTTTAAGATGCATGGATTTCAATTCCCAGAAATCCTCAGCCAGTTTTGCTGGGGACTCTGGGAGTTCAGGTCCACGCATCTTAAAGCTGCCAAGGTTGAGAAACACTGGCCTGGGATATACTTGTTTTTTTATTTATTTAATTTAATTTTATATTGAATTTCTATACCGCCCTTCTCCCTGAGGACTCAGGGCGGTGTACAGCCAGAATTAAAAAGAAATGCAAGACAAATATTAAAAAAACAATTAAAAGATATATAAATTTGGCCCAATTAAAACTCATTACCAATTAAAAACGTTTAAAACATTTAAAACAGTTAAAAATTTCATCTTAAGCCAGCCCGGCTTGTTTAAATAAATGAGTTTTAAGGGCACGACGGAAGGCACTGAGGTCCTGGATTCTCCTTATCTCTGGGGGGAGCTGATTCCAGAGGTGAGGTGCCCCCACAGAGAAGGCTCTCCCCCTGGGGGTCACCAATGACTCGCCCCCAATAGTCAGTGATGGAGTCAACTGACTATATCGGGATGCCGGGAGCCACAGCCACTCAGTCTTGGAAGGATTGAGCTTGAGCCTGTTCCTCCCCATCCAGACCCGTACAGCCTCCAGGCACTGGGACATCACTTCAAGGGCATCGTTGGGGTGGCCTGGGGTGGAGATGTACAGCTGGGTGTCATCAGCGTACTGGTGGTATCTCACCCCAAAGCCACGGATGATCTCACCCAGCGGCTTCACATAACAGAAGGGGCGAGAGGACTGATCCCTGCGGCACTCCACAAATGAGAGGCCTCGAGGTCGACCTCTGCCCCCTGTCCCCTGTTCATCTGGACAGGTGCAGGTACAACTGTTCTAGGATCAAACTGTGTTTTGTTTTGTTTTTTAATTTGATTTATATGTCGCCCTTCTCCGGAGACTAAGGGCGGCTTACAATGCATTAAGCAATAGCCTTCATACTTTTGTATATTTATACAAAGTCAGTTTATTGCCCCCATAATCTGGGTCCTCATTTTACCTACCTTAGAAAGGATGGAAGACTGAGTCAACCTTGAGCCTGGTGAGATTTGAACTTGCAATAATTGCAGGCAGCTGGTGCTACTTAACAGCACTTTAGTCTGCTGCGCCACCAAGGCTCTTGGTCAATATGCACTAAAAGTAAATAACACAAAGTAGGATTTCCATTAAGTAGTGGGAAGTGCACTACCTGACTCTGTTGTTACATCCTTAAATCCCCAAAACTTTAACCTTAAACTGTATAGAAGAGACACTGGAGCTAGAATTTTCCAGGGCAGGAATGCAGAATATTTATTTATTTATTTATTGGTTCAATTTATATGCCGCCCTTCTCCGGAGACTAAGGGCGGCTTACAATGCATTAAGCAATAGCCTTCATACTTTTGTATATTTATACAAAGTCAGTTTATTGCCCCCTAATCTGGGTCCTCATTTTATCTACCTTAGAAAGGATGGAAGGCTGAGTTAACCTTGAGCCTGCTGAGATTTGAACTTGCAGTAATTGCAGGCAGCAGATGTAAGTGGATGTTAATTAGTCTGCTGAGCCACCAGAGCTCCTGTTGAAATTACCTGTCCTATTTTTCTTTCTGTGACTACCACATGTGGATATGGGGATAGGAGAAATCTATAGGAAAAATCTATATATGTGTGTGTGCACGTTTGATCAACCAAACATATTACCTTCCCTTCAGGTTCTTTCCCATCAAAACAGGAAGGTCAAAGGTGAAAAATTGGATAACCCCTCCCTCCATGTTTCCTCTTTCCTGGTGTTCAGAGGAAAACTGAGTTAAAGTCACTTACAATAAAACAACAGACAATAAAAATAGGAGGGATTTTTAGCACCTGAAAGGGTCATCGTTGAAATACTAAAGCCAAACATGCAATAAATAGTAAAGCCAGTTCTGAAAAAGGAGAAAAGGAAATAACGTTAAGGAAGTACTAAAATTTCTAAATTTTGATTCTTTTCTTAAAGAAATAAGTCTAGGACAGGGGTCAGCAACCTGCGGCTCTGGAGCTCTGCTGCGGCTCTCTGTCACTCAAAATATGCATCACAACCACCAATGTGCGACACCCACCGGCACACAATTTCAATAACCTGAGCTTTTCAATAACCATGGATATAATCCAAGAAAAGAAAAGTTTCAGAAGAAAACAGAACATTTAATTCAACTACATATGCTAGTTTTGTGGCCTCTCAAGAAATAGTCAGGCACAGGAAGGGTTTTGTGGCTCCCAGTGTTTTCTTTTCTGTGGGAAATGGGTCCGAATGGCTCTTTGAGTGTTTAAGGTTGCAGACCCCTGGTCTAGGATATAGATCTAAAAATATAACATCTTGGGTATATCATGCAGGTTTTCAGGTACCATACGATTGGCTGTTACATTGGTTTTACACCTGAGCAACTGAATGTTGCTATTCTATTTGGCATGCCTATCTATGATGGGCTTTTAATTATACAGAAAGTCAGTGTGACTTAGATCCTCTCCCCTCCCATTTCAAGTTAGCTTCTTATGCCAGGTGAAATCCATCAACTGTTGGCTGTCAACAGTCTGCTTACTGGGAATTATACAGGAAACCTGTATAACGGCTAAGTGGGATATTAGCTAATAAAAGCTGCATTTTGAAATATGTTCTCTTCAGTGATTACCGTCAATAGCTTCTGAAAGGGGATAAAAAAAAAAGAGAGAGAGAGAGAGAGAGAGAGAGAGAAATTTCTACAATTCCCCAGGATTTGTGATTTGATGAAAACAACACTGTTGGAACAAAGAATGCGTCAAAAATGATTATGCAAGAAAAGATGAAGAAATATTTCTCAATCCATTGCCAGGAAAGCTATGGGCAATTTTTAGCTGTCACGTGTATCATTTTTGTCTATTCCTTTTTGGAAGACATTTAAAGCCCTGACTTGTAAAAATATGCACAGAGAGAACCCCTCTGTCAGAAATAAAACTGGAGAAAATGAAACTTCTAAAGTGGCAAATTTCTATATACTTAGGAATTATTAGTTTATGACAATAATCTTCCTTTTCCTTTTGGTTTAATCACTCTGAATGTTACAGTGATAGGAAAACAAGTCAGTAGCATATGACCAGACAATTGTATTGATTTAATTGGTCTCTTTTAATAACACATATAAGATATAAGACCTCAGGTGGTCAGTATATTCGGTGGGCAACAGGTGTCTGTTTACAGTCCCATCTTTGAAGAGTTTCTTCCTTAGTAGTTTGCCCACCGGGCTGCTGGCATCTGAATGGAAAACATTAAACAGTACATCTTGAGATGAAAAACAAAACAATGGCAAAAAAATCAAAGGCTTTCCAGACGCACAAAGCTTGCTCTGAAAACAAAGCTGCATGATATCAAACAGAACATGGGCAAAACATCAGTTATCACCAGGGCTGTGAAAAAGCCATGTGCTTTGCCTGTGTGGTCCAACAGAGCATTGTTCTGGCTCCTTCCCACGTCAGTAGGAAGAGCAGGCTTTTTGCCTTACATTTCTGCGTTTAGACCAGGGATCTGCAACCTTAAACACTCAAACAGCCATTTGGACCCGTTTCCCACAGAAAAGAAAACACCGGGAACCACAAAATCCTTCCCATGCCTGACTATTTCTTGAGAGGCCACAAAACTAGCATATGTAGTTGAATTAAATGTTCTGTTTTCCTTTGAAACTTTTCTTTTCTTGGATTATATCCATGGTTATTGAAAAGCTCAATAAATCGTGTGCCGGTGGGTGTCGCACATTGGCAGTTGTGATGCATATTTTGAGTGACAGGGAGCCACAGCAGAGGGGTGAAAGAGCCACATGCGGCTCCAGAGCCGCAGGTTGCTGACCCCTGGTTTAGACGAAGCATAAAATCTTGGTTTAGAAACTGCAGTGACTGCTTTTCACTTCTACCTTGCAGTCTATTGTACTGAAGGAAGCCATGACTGTAAACATCTTCCTAGGGAAAACAAAGGTCTAATTTAATGTGCAATTCCAAACAATCAGTTTTTTAAAAAATTTAATTTCACAGAATTTGCAATTGTGCCTTCATGTATTTTGAGTGCATGATGTGCCAATCTTTCATGGGACAAAGGAAAAGGAGGCCACCCCGGGGTGACTGCTGCATATAAACAAGGAGCAAAGCCCTCGCTCACTCACACTGATTATATTATTACTCAGGTAATGGAATGTCTGCAAGCAAACCAACAAACTCAGAGAACACCAAGGACTCCAACCTTGAGTTACAGGTATTCTCTTCTGTTGGAAGGAGCTTACTGAACTTATGCAAACATATTGGAACTCACTGATCAATATTGCAATAGTGTCAGCACACTGTTGCAGAGGGAATGCTTTGATAGCTAGTCTTCTTCAGTTGGATACTTGTCAGCTGTACTGGATGATAACTCCCATCATCCTCAGATAGCTGAATGGCCTTGTGGAAGACGTGTTCACTATCATGATATACTAAATGGAGAAGTTTGCTGGTAATTCAAGCTATATGTGTATGTTTATTTGGCAGTAATCTCCATCTTCCTTAGAATTTTGCAATAGAGTAGTAAATGTCTGGAACAATCTACCTGATCCTGTTGTTAGTCCCTCTAATCCCCATACCTTTTACCTTAAACTGTCTACCATGGACCTTTCATGTTTCTTAAGAGGTGCCTAAAGGGGCATGCATAAGTGCACCAACAGGCCTACCGTCCCTGTCCTACTGTTCCCAATTATATGTTATCATTCTATGTGTTTATGGCTATGTTTTGCCTATTTATATCCTTTTTTTTGTGTGTGCCAAAAATTTTTCATGTGTCCATATCTGTGTCTACTTTGTTACTTGTTTTCTTATGTGTTGATAAATCAATCAATCAATCAATCAATCAATTGTACACTCAGGCTGCAATCTTATATGAGAAGAATGAGAAATGTTTAACCTACATGCCTGTAAGGTACCATTTGATCTATGTGTCTCCAAGTCAGGCCAATTCCTTTTCTTTTTTCATTTTCATGAGTGTTGTTTCCTCTTTTTTTTTCTATAGATATATAAGAGACAAATATATTTACATTAAATTCTTCATTAGCAAGGAATTGGAGATCTATCAACAACTGCATAGATACTACGATCTTTTCCTTCTTCTTACTGTATATGCTCTAATGATCCTCCTTTACCAAAGCAATGTTGTATTTAGATGTAGGGAGCAACTTGTTGGTTGTCTTGGAGCAGTGGTGGGTTGCCCCCAATTCGCACCAGTTCTATTGAACCGGTAGTAAAACCAGCAGAAAGCTCCGCCCACCAACCCTGATGTCATCAAAACACCTCTGCGCATGCGCAGAAGAGTGTGCGCGCGTCCCCACTGCAAACCGGTAGTAAAGGTAAGTAGAACCCACCCCTGGCTTGGAGGTCAACATGTTTTGATCCTTGTCAAAAGCTCAGGAGCTGAAAAACATTCATCACTGATGCTGATAATCTTTGACTCTTATTTTCCTCTGAAACCAGTCTGGCTTTGCAGCTGCCTCATCAGAATTGTAGCAATGACAATTGCTTCCCAACACTGAGCCATTCACTCATCATTTGCTATTCTCCCTGGATACATTTGTTCCAATTGCAATACTTGTTATGGGTTGTGTGGAAATCTTTCTATCCATGTTCCCTTGAATAGATGACCAGGAATCCTATATGCTCATACAATCCTATTGCATATCCTCTTAGTTATAAAAGAAAGTTCTTAGAGGGCAAGGATTTAGGCAGATTAGAAATGGGCCTAAAAACTCCTAAGTAAATTAAAGTGTACGACTAATGGAGTGGGATTTTTTTGGTCTTTTTGCCTTCGATATTATGGTTCTTGTACTGCCACTGGAGAATTTAGGAGGGCAATCCAGTGGCGAAACCCTGCCAGTTTTCTCCGGCTCGCGCAAACTGGTAGCGGCAGTGGCACGTGGTTTGGCGAACTAGTAGTGGCGGCAGCGCGAGGCTCTGCCCACCTGCCCGGACGTCGTTGCTTCCTGGTTTTAACCAGGAAGTAACCTGTTTTTGACCCTGACTCTGACTTTGTCAGACCCTGACTTTGACTCTGCATGCGCAGAGGGTGACAAATTAGATGTGACGATGGCGTGTGCACTTCTGAACTGGTAGGGAAGGTAAGTAGATTTCACCCCGGGGCAATCATTTTCATGTACCTTAGATCTGCTCAGAAATTGTTTACAGGTTTGACTTTGCTATGTTTTACACCTAATGTTAAGAACTGGAGAACTAGAAATATCATTCCCTTTTCTAAGTTTTTTTTTTATTTATTTGATTTATATGCCACCCTTCTCCGAAGACACAGGGCGGCTTACAATGCGTTAAGCAATAGCCTTCATACTTTTGTATATTTTATACAAAGTCAGCTTATTGCCCCACAATCTGGGTCCTCATTTTACCTACCTTAGAAAGGATGGAAGGCTGAGTCAACCTTGAGCCTGCTGAGATTTGAACTTGCAGTAATTGCAGGCAGCTGATGTTAATAACAGTGCTTTAGTCTGCTGCACTACCAGGGCTCTGATAGTATTAATTCTGTTGCATTGAGTTAATACTATCTTGCAATATCAACTAGCACAAAACTGGTGTGGTTTTCCACTCTTTTTGTACCAATATTCTTTTCTGCATATTTATGACCAGAATGACTACAAAGTCACTCCTTGCTTTTCTGAAAGCCAGAATGCCCTAATTTATATAGATTTCCTGTGTAGTAACAAGGCCTGAGCAACAAGGCCTGTTGAATAGAAAAAGCAAATAAACTAGAAAGCGGACACCTTTTGTGGAAGTGCAAATGAATCAAGAGTCTAAAAGAACAAAAATTAGCTGTTAACAATTCTAGGAAGAAACAAGAAGAATGACTGAATGTGGCTATTTGATAAGTAATCAATCCAAGGTAAACAATCATCATTTTGCAAAACTTTGTTCGGTGATTATACTGGTTATGCAAAACGTTATAATAAAATTTCTTTCTTGGCTTTTCTATCCTTTATAAAAGTCTGGCGTTTGAACTCAATCAATCTGGGAGCCCAGAAAATAAGGGCTCCCAAACCTACTTCATTAATCCCAAAGTGAGTGTTTCCAGAAATTCAATCCATATGATTTGACTCAGAAATATTACCACTACTCTCAGTATCCCTAACTTATTTTTATTTGCACCATTCTTACAACATTGTAAAGCTCTGACAGAACTCTGCTCCCCCAAGTTTTTCTAAGGTGTGCTCCTTCCTATCTTTAAAATGCAAGTAGCAGAATTTGTAATATGAATAAAGCAGAACCATCTTGTACATGAGACTGGAACTGCTGTTATCCACCTGCAGTGTGCTTTAAATAAGTTTATTTGCTGCACTGTTTTATTTTCCTTCCAGAGTTTTATCGCCCAACAACAATTTGCTTTGTGGTTGCTTTATTTTTTTTTAATGCGGTGGTGTCTACTAGTGTTTCACTGAAGAAAAAGGACTTTAAAGAGCTGGAACAGCTCCAGAACAACCAGAAATGGAAAACAATGACCACCACAACAAAACAATAACAAAAGTCACACTAACAGATTAACAGATCTTTAACAGATTAATAGAGTTGGAAGGGACCTTGTAGGTCATCTAATCCAACCCTCCCCCCCCCCAAGCAGGAGACCCTACATCATTTCTGACAAATGGCAGTCCAGTCTCTTCTTGAAAGCCTCCAGTGATGAAGCTCCCACAACTTCTGAAGGCAACTTCTGTTCCATGGGTTGATTGTTCTCACTGTCAGAAAATTTATTTCTCTCCTTGATCAGTTGAATCTCTCCTTGATCAGTTTCCATCCATTATTCCTTTGTCTGGCCTTCGGGGACCTTGGAAAACAGTTTGACTCCTTCCTCTCTGTGACAGCCCCTCAAATATTGGAACACTGCTATCATGTCTCCCCTGGTCCTTTTCTTCACTAGACTAGCCATGTCCAGTTCCTGCAACTGTTCTTCATATGTTTTAGTCTCCAGTCCCCTAATCATCCTGGTTGCTCTTCTGTGCACTCTTTCTAGAATCTCAACATTTTTTTTTTATAGTGTGGTGACCAAAACTGGATGCAGTATTCTAGATGTGGTCTTACTAAGTCTTTATAGAATGATATTAGTACCTCACTTGATCTTGATTGTATCCCTCTGTTAATGCAATTTAGGATTGCATTGGCTTTTTTAGCTGCTACCGAACACTATTGGCTCATATTTAATTGGTTGTCCGCTAAGACTCCAAGATCTCTCTCACAGTTACTGCTATTAAGCCTGGTTTCGCCCAGTGTATATGTGTACTTTTGGTTTTTCTTGCCTAAGTGTAAGACTTTACTTTTCTCTACGTTGAATTTCATTTTGTTAGATAGGGATAGATAGACTTTTGTTCAAGTCTATCAAGATCCATCCATCCACTAAAGATCAATAGCCATCCCCTATTTGCCTGAATTCATGTT
Organism: Arizona elegans; assembly: GCA_022577455.1. NCBI lineage: Eukaryota > Metazoa > Chordata > Lepidosauria > Squamata > Colubridae > Arizona > Arizona elegans. The sequence goes on from JAKOOJ010000007.1 coordinate 15,703,650, forward strand.
GAATTGAGAGACCTTTGATAATTACCTCTTTTTACATGCTTGAATGCAGAAAGACCCTTCCATGTGGTTTTAGAAAGTCTATCACTATAAACATGCCTTATTATGTGTATGATGTTCAACTTTGGGTGGACTTACCAAGGTGGCTGATCCCCAAATCTAGGTCTTAGCCTAACCCAATAGATCATTTGTTTGATGGTCAGGTTGTGGTAGCTGCTGTTGAAAAAGTAGAGAAATAGCTAAAGTTCTAGCTAAGGAGAGGAATAAAGTTTTAAAAAATAATTAGGAGGAATCTACAACTTCTTTTCTCAAAACGGGGGAAAAGCAATGTTTAATAGCTTAATTCCTTCTGGGGTGACTATTTGCAAACACAGTATGGGTAGTTCTCAATTTACAACCACAATTGAGCCCAAAATTTCTGTTGCTCAATGAGACAGTTTTTAAGTGAAATTTGCCCCATTTTACGATATTTCTTGTCACAGTTCTGTTAAGATTGTTAAGTTAGTGATACAGTTGTTAAGTGAATCTAGCTTCCACATAGAATTTGCTTATCAGAAGGTCACAAAAGATGATCACATGACCCTGGGACACAGCAACTGTCATAAATAGGAGTCAGTTGCCAACATTCAAATTTTGATCACGTGACCATGGGGATGCCATAATGATTGTAAGTTTGAAAAAGGGTCATAAATCACTTTTTCCCATGCCATTGTAACTTTGAACAGTCACTAAAAGAACTGTTGTAAGTCAAGGACTACCTGTAGAGTAAAATAATACTGCTATATGATGGTGGAGGAGTGATATGTATGTTTGAGGGATCAAAATACACCCATAAGCTTAGTGTCTGTTGATCTGAGTCCCCATAGCCACATAATTATTGCGATGCTTGTAACAAGCTATAAAAATGATCACTGGATCATTCAAATGATTCTGCATGCACAAAGATGGATTAGTGGTGTGTGTTTTTGAATTGGTCCTAGTCACATGCCAACACCTTTTCTTCAGAGCTATGTTTAAGTTCCTCTATGTATCACCACTGATGGGTTGCCCCCGGTTCAGACCGGTTCGCAAGAACTAGTAGTAAAACTGATGGTAGGCCCCATACACCACCCTGGATGTTGTCGTCAGGGCGCATGCGAGTGAAGCGAGCACGCACGCGTGATCCTGTTGCAAACCGGTAGTAAAGGTAAGTAGAACCCACCCCTGTGTGTCACCCTTCTCTATGGTGCCTAGAATTTGGACCTGCTTCTTTTGAAGCTTGCTTGAACGTCATTTGGGACAATTCAAATATCCCAATGTGCAGGTATCATACCCAAGGGAGATTCCTTGCAAAAATTTGTATTCTGTCTGCTTATAGTCTCTCCTTCCTTTTTTACAGGTGTTCAAAGACAGCGTTCAATCTTCCGTCCACTCATGATTACTCTTCTGTTGTATGTCCTTTCTTTATGTTGACAGAGTATACAGTGACAAAGCAGAACAAATAAAAGAATGGTTACTCATAATCTAATCCACACAGGAATCCTGATATTTCTCTGTGTTTAGGGTTCTCTTTGTAGTGCTCTTTATTTAATGTACTTAACAAAACTGTTTTGAAATCACTTCTGCACCTTTGTGTGAGTCATAAGACAGACTGAGAACATGATGTCACAGCAGCCAAAGGCTATCTAGCCTCAAGTATTAAGTCTTCTTAGAGTCACCGAGTTTACTCCATTGTTTTCTCAAAATAAAAAAAACTACTCCAAGGAGGGAATAAAAAAAATTTCCGTTGAAATCTAAGACAGAACTTTTAAAACACAAATGTAAAGTCCACTTTGTTAGGCCCTTTAATTCCAACAATATCCATGTGCAGATTTAAAGTCTATGCCCATTTAATAAATACATTTATCTATGTTTACCGATATTTTTAGGCTTTTTCTACGAATCTGCCCTCTCGAGGCACTTCTCATTCATTAATTAAAAAAACAACAACAACAAATCAATAAGATTGATGATAATGAGAAGCAAATATCTAAATAAAGTAATATAAAAGGATGAGAAGTGAAAAGTCTTCAAAGAAAAAAAAACAGAAAGTCCAGTTGCCTCTTGAAAAAGCACTTTTGGGACAATCATGACCTGGATGACTGAGAATCTTTATAGACATAAAAATATTGCAATATAGAGGAGATTTAACAATCAGTCCAAGAAATATATAATCTCCAATATGGGTAGTGACTAATTGCAGAGATAAGGGGTCACTGCAGAAAAAAGTCTATAAGTTTTGTACTCACCAATTGCAATAATCAGTAATGGAAGATTGAGGTCCTTCACTGTTGCGTTAAAACTGTGGGTGGGTGAGGATGGTGAATGCAGATCACCAGTTGATTTCAGCCTAAACTGTTGAAGTTTTCAGGATCAAAATCATCCCTTTAATAAGGTGATAATGGCACTGTCAATAAAGGAAGGTCAGTTATCACAAACGTTTCTGTGCAGACACAAGTTTTATTTACTGATTTGTTTAATTTGTACCTCATTCACTAACCAAGTGACTTTAGACAACTAGCAAGACAACACAAGATGAAAAGAGGACAATGAAGTCATAAAAAACAAAATGTAGACCTCACTTATTAACCTAGTCCAAGTGTCTCTAGGCGAAGAATTAGGCCTCCAGAGCATTCTTACCAGTAGTGGGTTCAACTTACCTTTGCTACCAGTTTGGAAGTGGGAGCACGCGCGTGCCCAGAACCTTTACGTATCCACAGAGCGTCCATGATGATGTCCGGGTGGGTGAGCGGAGCCTCCCTCCACCACCACTACCGGTTCACCGGAGCGAACCAATAGAAACCCACCATCTTAGGCTGAGGACCATCTGAACATTGTGGGTGGGGTGGAATTCTGTTCTCTAAGGCATGCTCTGCTGCATGCAAGGCATGCCTGATGGGTCCCATAAGGTGACATTGTACATTCTGTGGCATCTTGTAGGATGGTCAGGTATTATCGGAGAAGATGAGCCCACAAATATCAAGACCCTGCATCCTGTAGAGGTTTAGACGTAACCATTCCACATCTTCAATTGTACCCAGAAGACTACTGGTAACCAGTATGCAGTGGGTCTGTCAAGCACCAGGGAAATCAGGAGATCCAAGCAATTAAAATGGGCAAAAAGATTTATTGCAAGTTTAAGCTCTTGACAAGAATCTGAACTACTAACAGCCAAAGGAAATTGGCGGTAGGTAAGGGTAAAAGGAATTCAAAGTGGCCTGGACTTAGATCTCTGGTGGCTGCAAAGGGATTCATGACTGATGATGCATTTGACCCCACCCTTGAACTCAGCCTGGTCATCTCTTATAGGGCCTTTGCTGCCAAAGCACCAGAGTGCAAATCATGCCTGTATGTACATTTGTGCATGTAAATGTAGAAGCAGGTGTATAAAAAACAGATATCATTTCAAAGAAAATACTACGCATCGTGCCTTGCTAAAAGATGGTGAGGTAAGATGTTGCCTGCTTCTGGCCTACTTCCCTTCTGTTTCTCTATCTCACGGGTGTCAAACTCACTGTGTCACATTGCCATCACGTGACATTTCGTGACGTTTTTCCCATTTGTGAAGCTGGGGTCGGCATGTCCGTGTGATGCATCTGGCCTGCGGGCTGCCAGTTTGACACCCCTGCCTCTTTAATGTGGCTTTAGAGTGGACAACCCTTCAAACAAATAGTTTCTTCAGACACAGGACTATCCCATGATAGCCAGAGAAAATAGAGAACTTTCCTTCGGAAAATAAATTAATTCATCACCCTAAAGCAGCCCTCTAAACATATTGAGTTTTAAGAAGCAGATGCAACCAGGTGCATATTTGTTAGTGGCTTTACTTAACACGTTAGCCTTTTTTTTCCCCCTCAGAATGATGTTTGATTATTTGTTAATTCAGCTCTACCTAAATTTAAGTGCCTGGGGCCATCAGATGCGGTTGTAGCTCATGTGCCTTTTAAAGGCCAAATAGCTTTATTATTTTAGCTCCCTGTTTGTCATTTAACAAGATGGGGATGATATGGCCAATTGCCACTGGTGAAAGGGGAAGACAGGAGAAAATGCAAGGGAAAAGAAAGCAGCTGGCAATGGAAATTTTTTAAAAGAGAACAGAGCCGCACAATGGTGAGTTGATAATAAGAAACAATGGATATTTGTATGATGTGTTTGGAAAGCTGGGTTCTTTTTTTTTCCCCCCCTCACTTGGTATTTTTCTATCTTTCCCCTTCCCAAAGCACTTGGCTCTTGTCCTAACCAAAAATAAAAAAAATAAAAATCACAAACAGCAGTCCTTTAAATGTTCCAGCCTAATTGTTGAATACAACCTTACAGTGGGAATCTGGGGTGTGGGTATGAGAATGTGAATATGGTTTATGGATTCTAGGGGAGCTTCTGCAAATTTGATGTATAGATCCGCTTCTAGTCTCCCATCATGTGCAGCATTTTGCTGTCTTCATGATTTTCCTCCTTCTAGGCTAGGTCCTCCTTAAAATCCCACCATCTCTCCCTCCAGCTGGCCAAAGAAAGAGCATGAAAAGAGTAACTAGCTACCTTGAATCATTCCTTGGCTTTTTATTTTGAAGGGAACAAAAAAAAAATATCCATGTAAGGTAAAGGTAAAGGTAAAGGTTCCCCTCACACATATGTGCTAGTTATTCCTGACTCTAGGAGGCGGTGCTCATCTCCGCTTCAAAGCCAAAGAGCCAGCGCTGTCCGAAGACGTCTCCGTGGTCATGTGACCGGCATGACTAAATGCCAAAGACGCACAGAACGGTGTTACCTTCCCACCAAAGGTGGTCCCTATTTTTCTACTTGCATTTTTTACATGCTTTCGAATTGCTAGGTTGGCAGAAGCTGGGACAAGTAACGGGAGCTCACCCCATTATGCGGCACTAGGGACTCAAACCACTGAACTGCCGACCTTTCGATCGACAAGCTCAGAGTCTTACCCACTGAGCCACCGCATCCCTTGTATCCATGTAAGGATGTGGCAAATGTGGACCTTAAGTAGGTTGGGAATATCAGGGGGTGGGGAGAGATGATGTGGGGAATTGGTTTCAAGAAGAGTGGATTCCAAAGACCAGGGAGATTGGACAAGGTGTGAGTTCCCAATGAACATCTCCTTCTCCCCTACAGTTCAGACCCCATGTTGCAAAAATGTTTCCATTGGAGCAACAGGTGAGCTACAAGTTATCTGGCTCAGCTAGTGATGACTTGGGGACACCTTACATATAGAAGAGACACTGGAGCTAGAGTTTTCCAGGGCAGGAATGCAGAATATTTATTTATTTATTTATGGGTTCAATTTATATGCCGCCCTTTTCTGGAGACTCAGGGCGGCTTACAATGCGTTAAGCAATAGCCTTCATACTTTTGTATATACCTGCTTAGTAGGGCTTTCGGGTCCCCCCTAAGCGGTGTTCTTTTTTATACAAAGTCAGCTAATTGCCCCCACAATCCGGGTCCTCATTTTACCTACCTTGAAAGGATGGAAGGCTGAGTCAACCTTGAGCCTGGTGAGATTTGAACTTGCAGTAATTGCAGGCAACTGGTGCTACTTAACAGCACTTTAGTCTGCTGCGCCACCAAGGCTCTTGGTCAATATGCACTAAAAGTAAATAACACAAAGTAGGATTTCCATTAAGTTGTGGGAAGTGCAGCAGAAAAAGGCACTGGATTTTAATTTAAGAAGTATAGGATTAGGATGGAACTTTATTATTAGGCAGTTTTACTTTGTTTGTGGGCAATTTGCCAGACCAATTCTCAAATACAGCTCGTCCGCCTGGAATCCACACTGTATATCGCACATTAATACAATTGAGCGAGTCCAGAGGTATTTCACGAGAAGAGTCCTCCACTCCTCTGGTCACAACAGAATACCTGATGCCACCAGGCTCAAAATTTTGGGCTTGGACAACCTTGAACTATGCTGACTATGATCTGACCTAAGCATAGTACACAAAATTGTCTGCTACAATGTCCTACCTGTCAGTGACTACTTCAGCTTCAACTGCAATAATACACAAGCACAAAATAGATACAAACTCAAGGTAAACCTCTCCAAACTCGATTGCAGAAAATATGACTTCAGTAACAGAGTGGTCAATCCCTGGAATGCACTACCTGACTCTGTTGTTATATCCTCAAATCCCCAAAACTTTAACCTTAAATTGTCTACCATGGACCTCACCCCACTCCTAAGAGGCGTGCATAGGTGCACCAACATGCCTACCGTCCGTGTTCTACTGTCCCCATTTATTCGTACTCATTTCCTGTGTTCATATTCATGTTTATACTTATACCTGTTTTCTCATATATGTTTGACAAACTAAATAAATAAAACAAATAAATAAATTTAGTGTTACGGTGGTCTCTGCCTTAGTGTGTGATAAATATTTGCTATTTTAAGTGACTTGTATGAGCCAGGAAAGGACAGGACTCTGACACTTGGTGCCATGAGGGCATGTGGGACATAGATTTAATCTTGAACAGGAACTCAAGATTAACTCAACTCAACTCAATCAGTTATTCTGACTGTTGCTGTGCTGAAAAAAAGTATCACCAACTTTCTTGAATGCCTTTATTTTATTTCTCACAAATGGCGTGAAAACATTCACTCCAAGAAAAGAAAAGAATGGAGTTACTCTAGTAAGTTCTGGCCAAGCTGGTCTTTCTGATTTCTTCTCTGTTCCCATAAAACTTCTGCCCCAGCTTGTCTGACAACTTATCATGTTGCCATCTCTTCTCTCATCATGGTCACCTCTGTACCAGAGCTCAGTTTCTCATCCTACTTTAGATCTGTCCTCCCACCAGAAAGATCTAATCAAGTGCCTTTATTGGGTGTATCTTTATTATATCCTGGGGACCAGTTCAGTTTTGTAGTATTTCTTCAAATCTCCTTAATAAATGGATTTAAAATATAATAGAGAACTAGCCATGCGTGCAGGAGTTGACACCATGGATGGGAGATAGCAATAGCAATAGCACTTAGACAATATACCACTTCATAGTGCTTTACAATCCTCTCTAAGTGATTTACAGAGTCAGCATATTGCCCCCAACAATCTGAGTCCTCATTTTACCAACCTCGGAAGGATGGAAGGTTGAGTCAATCTTGAGCCTGTGAGAATTGAACTGTTGGCAATTGGCAGAATTTAGCCTGCAATACTGCAGTCTAACCACTGCACCACCAGGCTCTTATGTCCATTAAACTAGGAATTAGATGCTGCATTGTGCAACAAGAACATTTTAAAAGAGGGGGCTGGATTTTCATTGCTTTCTAATTGAAACATGTGACATCAAACCTAACTACTAAATCAGCACCAGTTTGTCCATATATAGGTTAGGATAACCCAGGTAAGAAACCTGGTTCTCCCCATGGACTAGCTAGCATGGACAAAACACAAAAGTATTAAAGAATATATAGAATATTTTTACTCTGATAGGCAGAATAAAACTATTATCTTAGCCAATTTTGAGCGCAGAGAAGATTTCTGATTCTTAAATGTATTGGGTTTGCATTTTTACTGCCAAGGAATTCAGAATGTTCTACTTCAGGTGTTAAAATCATTTGACTGGTCTTGAGGATAAAAATCCTACTATGACCAAGCAGGGGTCGGCTTCATAAATTTTAGCAAGGGATTCTCTGCCTGGTTGATAGATGGGCATGGCCATGGTGGGCATGCCTAGTCGGACTCCTGCACCGTGGTGGGGTGGGGGTGTTTTTGCCCTCCCCGGGTTCCAGAGGCTTTCCTTGAGCCTCCGAGAGGGTGAAAACGGCCTCCCCAGGCTCTGGAGGCCCTCTGGAGGCCAGAAACAGGCTTGTTTCTGGCCTTTCTTAACTTCCGGTAGGCCTGTTTTTGTCCTCCCCAAGCCTCCGTGCGTGCCATGGACTTACCTGCATCCAAAATGGGCCAAATGGGGACTCCTGGGAGGGGCGGGGTGGGCGGGGCAGCCAGGAATGGGTTTTGGGGGTTCTCCAAACTGCACAAAATCTTAGCATGAGGTTCTCCCGAACCCCTGCAAACCTCCAGCAGCCCACCCCTTTGACCAAGTGATCATAAGATATTGCAACCATTGTAAATGTGAGCCAGTTGTCAAGTAGCTGAATTGAGATCATAAGACTGTGTGGGAGGGTGCAAGGGTTGAAACTTTGAGGATGGGTCGTGTAATATTTTTTTCAGTGCTGTCATAACATCAAACTACCATTAAATAATCATAAGTTGAGGACTACCTCCATTAATTTCAATATTTTTAAAAAAGATAAAATCGAGGAACAGGGCTTGTACACTTTGAAAATGATTCAGAAAAACTTCAAACATGGTAGCTTTCTCTTTTTCCTTAATTCTGCTGTTCCTTTAAGAAATCCACTTGTTAAAATCAGTGTGAGTCCTAAACATTTCTTTTTCTCCTTTGGACAACTTGCTGGGATATGACTTTTTAGACAAATTTTGTCCAAACCTTTAATAACCTAGCTGGAAAAATCAATTTTTGGATAAGCTGCAATTTGGCACTGGTCTCTGTGCAGAGAAACTGTACAATCTAAAACAATATCAGTGAAGCTTAATGGTGCTCTGTGACTCAAATTAAGTAATAAACCATATGTACAGTTATTTAGGGGCTGCACACTACAATGCTGAGGATATTTTACTGAGCAGAGGCTGAACATTTTTCTTAGAGCTTTTCATTCCACAAGGTGCGATGGCTGTGATAGTTGAACCCTTCTTCATTGCTCTCCCAAGAGTTGTTGGAAACAATAGACAAAGGTTTCCTTCTACAGTGAGAAGTCATTATGGATGTCAAATGTCTTGTGCTACTATAGTGCTTCTCCAAATTTAAAATAGAATATTGGTATTGGAAGCATTGACATTTTGCAGGGCATTTTATGCTACTTAAAAACATCACCTTAAAGAGAAAGCAGAAGTTGACATTTAGGTCACTACTGTTTGATACAGATAAGCGACAAAATAATTTTCTAGAGATGTATGTGGCAAATAAAAAGCCTGTTTAGTTTCTCCAAGGTTCTTGTTTTAAACATTATTATTTAAGAGGATGGCTCATTCTTTGATGTTAACCTGGAAGCAGCATCAGCAAATCCGACAGTATCTGTTGCTTCCAAATTATTTTCTTTGGGAATGTGCTATTTATGAAATGAACTAAGTTAGAAAGGTGAGAGCAACAGCAAGTTTCAGAATTAATATTTGACTAACAAAATGTTGACATCACATGATTCTTGTGGATTTTCCCCCCTCATTATTAATAGGTGCTACCCCATAGTACTTAATCATTTACTTTGTAGATGTTGCATCAAGTTCTATTGTATTTTGAATTCAGTAAATGTTACAGTTTGACCTAATGAAGGAATTGCAAGGGAGATAGAGGTAAATAAGTCAAAATGTCAGTTGTAGCCATGGTACTGAAGCGTCTCATAGTCCACACAGCACTCATAAAATGGGGCAGAGCTTTTATTGTGTGGCCACACCTACCATGATGACTTTTTTTACCCTTCCTTGAAGGGTATATTCCTTGAAACCAGGGATCCTAAACTTTTGTAGTTCTTCTATATAATTCTACTATATCAATAGCTATTACCCCCAGTGAGAAAATACAGATTTTGACTAAGAAGTCATGTGACTTCCTTCAATATCCATGTTTATATACATCTTCTGAGACTGATCTCCACAAATCAGGCACTGGATATCTCCTTTCATAGATCCTAATAAACCCAAAGTTAAGACAAATATGGCAAAAAAGAAAAGTACTTTGGTGCCAGGGGTTCCACTTACCTTTACTACCAGTTTGCAGCAGGAATAGCACGAAGCTTCTGCGCATGCGCAGATCACCCATGATGATGTTGTGATGGGTGGGCGGAGCCTCCCACCAGTTTTACTACCGGTTCTATAGAACCAGACTGAACCGGGAGCAACCCACCGCTGTTCTGTGCAACTTGGCACACCTGCAGAAGTGGATCTCTTATGTATAACACTATGGAAATGTCTTTTATATCAAATTTCATGTGTGTGTTTCAAATCAGCATGGCAGTATATTTGACTCCTACTGGGTCTTAAAATTAGGAACTTAGGGGGACTTGGCAAGTCCTACTGATTTTTTTTTTTAACTGTTCCAAGTACTTTACCTTATTTTATCCTTTCTTGAGTCTTCTCCTTGACCGCAAAGTCCTTTTCTGCCACTGCTTCAGCACCAACTTTCAAATGAAGCCTGCACCATGTTTCCCTCATTGACTCATATTTATTTGACCTTTATTTTTCAATCTGAAAGAATAAACAAAGGTAATAACAAGAAATACTAAACCCCCTGTTTTTACTATTATTATTTTTGTGATCCTGTTGGTTGTTTAAGGTTTAATTTAAAATATCCAACTTTTTGTCCCAGGTTTCTAATATTGTTGGTGCTGTTCACACAGGCTCAGCTCCAGGGGTAAAATGCACTTACCTTTGCTACCGGATCGCAAATGTGAGCGTGCACATCTCTTCCACACATGTGCAGAGCCTTCTGCGCCTGCACAGAGGGTCAAAAATGCAATGTGATGACCAGAGGTGAGTTTCAGCAGGTTCTGACCAGTTCTGGAGAACCGGTAGCGGAAATTTTGAGTAGTTCAGAGAACCGATAGTAAAAATTCTGACTGGCCCTGCCCTCATCTATTCTCTGCCTCCCGAGTCCCAGCTGATCGGGAGGAAATAGGGATTTTGCAGTAACCTTCCCCTGGAGTGTGGTGGGAATGGAGATTTTACAGTATCCTTTCCCTGCCATGCCCACCAAGCCACGCCCACCAAGCCATGCCACACTCCCCAAGCCACACCCACAGAACCGGTGATGACGTCCGGGTAAGTGGGCGGAGCCTCCCGCTGCTAGCCCTACCGGATCGCATGAGCCAGATAATCCGGCTGAATTTCACACTGCTCAGCCCTCCAATTACAGCAACTTCATCATATAGTAAATGTGGTTCAGTTCCTAGCTGAACAAAATTTAGGCCACTTCAGCAGAGACGTTATTTTACAGTTGTCATCAACTAAACATTAACCATGTGGTGCTTCATGTATCATGGTAGTTAGCTTCTTATTGAGTTTGGGGAAGATATACAACTACCTATATTTATTACAGCTGTTTAAGGTTCAAATGTGGTTTCTTTTAGATTAAAAATGCATTAGCATAATGTATTAAGCATCCCAGATGCTGTTCACTTTTAGCATAGTAAAAGGTTGAAGCAAACTGGTTGCAGCTAGACTGTATGTTAAATATATGACTCACTAGCCATTAATGAAAGTTGCTAATCACATGCCAGACTTTATTAAATGATCTTGGCTGCTACCTGGATACTCAATGAATCTATAACCTGCACCTGTAAATCTGGTTCATTTGATCACGTGAGACTAAAGGACCATCTGGCAAGGGAATAAAATGCATTGGGAATAAAAAAAACCCCACACAAACAGAATAAGGACAAGAAAAGAACACTGATAGGATAAAAGCCCCGTGCGTAAAATGATGTACTGTACATCCTGTGTTCATTTTGTAAATAGTGAGGACTGAAAACAAAGTACTCCAGAGGCTTCAGCATCGTCAACAATCTTTATTACAACCTGGATTACAAATTCTACCAGGAAGCACAGAGAGTTCAGCACATAAAGAACAACATCTTACAATTTATGCATTTCATGCTCTCAGTGGGTAGCACAGAAAACCAGTGCACACTCACATGCAATTATAACCTTTGAATTTATTCATACATTTATTTTAAAAAATATATTCACAGTGTCAGAGAGAGACTGGCTGAGCTAGAGGGCATAGTAAAGTGGGGATTTAGTCTAAACATCCTTAAAGGTAAAGGTAAAGGTTCCCCATGCACATATGTGCTAGTCGTTCCCGACTCTAGGGGGCGTTGCTCATCTCTGTTACAAAGCCAAAGAGCCAGCGCTGTCCGAAGACATCTCCGTGGTCATGTGGCCAGCATGACTAAATGCCAAAGGCTCACGGTACATTGTTACCTTCCCACCAAAGGTGGTCCCTATTTTTCTACTTGCATTTTTTATGTGCTTTCGAACTGCTAGGTTGGCAGAAGCTGGGACAAGTAATGGGAGCTCACCCTAATATGTGGCATTAGGGATTCGAACCGCTGAACTGCTGACCTTTCGATCAACAAGCTCAGCGTCTTAGCCACTGAGCCACCGCATCCCTTATCTAAAATTCTTACGTAACTGCAAAAAGGCAATGTCTGCTCCCAGCCCCTGAATGCCACTGACCCTTATCTAGTCTGGCTCAGATACAAACTGCCAGTCTGAGAAGATTCCTGTAAAATTGATATGAGCAATAAAGTAACTAGTTGAACTTTTTACATGTGGATCTGGTTGTTCATGCCTGGTACATGGTGAAATAAAACCCTAATACAAAACCCAATAATCCCCTGCCTTCCGACGATGACAATCAAACCAACTACTTGATGGGCTCCATATCATCCTGTGGTCCTCAGGCCCACTGGCAAAACCAATTTTTCAGGGCCTTTCAAAAGAATGTCAAGGTAGAAGCCAAACATATCTGCAGCAGGGGTGAAATCCAGCAGGTTCTGACAGGTTCTGGAGAACCGGTAGTGGAAATTTTGAGCAGTTCGGAGAACCGGTAGCAGAAATTTTGAGTAGTTTGGAGAACCGGCAAATACTACCTCTGGCTGGCCCCAGAGTGGGGTGGGAATGGAGATTTTGCAATATCCTTCTCCTGGAGTGGGGCGGGAATGGAGATTTTGCAGTATCCTTCCCCTGCCATGCCCACCAAGCCACGCCCACTAAGCCACACCACACCACGCCCACCAAGCCATGCCCACAGAACTGGTAGTAAAAAAATTTGGATTTCACCACTGATCTGTAGGGATGATGTTTCGCAGGGAGAGAACCACCACATAGAAGGTTCTTGTTTTTGGTCCTGACGGTAATATCCCCTATCTCCCTGCTCTGGTGGGTCAGGAATGTAATTGGGAAAATGAGGTCCTTCAAATAACCTGTCCCCAGGCCATGTGTGGCTTTAAAAGTGTCAACTAGTACCTTAAATTGACCCAGAAGCAAATTGGCAGCCAGTGAAGCTCCCGCAAGAGAAATGACACATGTGCAAAACTATATTTGCATAAAAACCACACGGTTGCTGTATTTTGAACCAGTTGAAGCTTCCAGAATTCAATGGGACTTGCTTTTCAAAAGATTTTGCAAAAATTGTGCTATGTCTGTACAGATGGAAAAGGAAATATTCTTGGGGAAGTAATAGCCATGTTATCTGGAATTCTGTTTTGCATTTACCCTATTTTTCAGAGTATAAGATGCACCTTTTCCCCCTTAAAAAGGGGTGAAAATTTAGGTGCGTCTTATACACCGAATGTAGCCCCATCCACCCACTGGCCCCCACCCTCTGGCCTCTGTCTGACAGCAGTTACCTCCTTGCAAGCAAACAGCAAGAAAAAACAGCTCCTTTCAGCTTCAGCACAGCCTAATTAGCACAAGTTGATTGGATCGGCCTCCCGACTCTCAGCTGATTTGCTCTCAGCTGTTTTGCCGCAGAGCTCTGCTGCTTGCTGCAAAGAGGTAAATTGCTGGAGCAGATTTTTTTTCCTCCTTCTGCTAATCAAGCTATGCTGAAAACGAAAATGAAAGTAAAGCAGGCTGTTTGCTGTTTGCTGCAAGGAGGCAAAATTGCTCAGAGGCAGAGGCAGAGGGAGATTTCTTTTTCTTCTTTTTCTCACCAAAAAAGTTAGGTGTGTCTTATACTCCGGTGCATCTTATATTCTGAAAAATACGGTAACTTTTGGTAATTCTCTGCTTTGAAAACTGAATATTTTTATTTGGATCTCATTGAATATTTATATTTCAGAATGCACACCCCTGGCATTTAGAATCATTTTAGTCACTTGGGAGCTATGGCAAATCCAGGTTTGTAATTTTTTCTGCAACGTTCTGAGCCCATTGAACAGGTGAAATATGAAATTTCATTGATTTCTATTTAACATTTTATTTTTAATTTAGAAATTCACAGTAATTCTTTTTGGCTTTTATTACCGTTCAAATCATTAAAATGAGAGGAACTCTGTGAATATTTACCGTTTTGAACTGAATCCAACCAGTTTGATCATATATTTTTTTTTTTTTATGCTCAGGATTAAAGTGAAATCCTATTATGAATACATTCATTTGTTTATGAATATAATAATGTTTTAATCTTTGTGATGATATTTTAAATAGTGCCAAATATGAACATAATATGAAATTGAAGTAACTGCATTTTACGGATCTATTATCTGTATAAAGTTGGATTAAGTTAACAAAAGATGGCAGCTTTTGCTAACTTAAGCTATAAACTATACTCTCTTATATGATGACTTTTAAACAAAAGTTGTGCCCTTTTCCTCAGATATCTCTCAAGAGTGTTTTTGGCAGGATTCCAACTTTCAGAAATCCAATTTGAATGTGATTCAGTAAAAAAAAAAATGTTATATCTAATTGGATGCTCCTGAATCTATTTGGATGATTTAGATATTTCTGTATGTGAGAAGAAAATGACTTTTCCTGAAATGATTCAGAGATCCTGACTGAATTAAGTGGATTCATTAATTCATTTTGGAGATCAGATTGTTGAATCAAAGGATTTTATCAAGTCAACAATTCCAATCAAATTTTCCATCATCCACACATACTCCTTGAATACTCCGGGTCCCAAACTGAGGTGTCGTTCATCCTCTTCTGTGAATCAGAAGACTTATAAGATTTGTAGAATGCACGTATTCTCTGGCTCATTCGCATTTCTGCGCAGTTTAGTTCATTCCCTAATGAATAGGATAGGATAGGATAGGATAGGATAGGATAGGATAGGATAGGATAGGATAGAATAGAATAGAATAGAATAGAATAGAATAGAATAGAATAGAATAGAATAGAATAGAATAGAATAGAATAACAGAGTTGGAAGGGACCTTGGAGGTCTTCTAGTCCAACCCCCTGCTTAGGCAGGAAACCCTAAACCACTTCAGACAAATGGTTATCTAATCTCTTCTTAAAAGCTTCCAGTGTTGGAGCATTCACAACTTCTGGAGGCAAGTTGTTCCACTGATTAATTGTTCTCACTGTCAGGAAATTTCTCCTTAGTTCTAAGTTGCTTCTCTCCTTGATTAGTTTTAATCCATTGCTTCTTGTCCTGCCCTGAGGTGCTTTGGATAATAGCTTGATTCCCTCTTCTTTGTGGCAGCCCCTGAGATATTGGAAGACTGCTATCATGTCTCCCCTAGTCCTTCTTTTCATTAAACTAGACATACCCAGTTCCTGCAACCATTCTTCATATGTTTTAGCCTCCATCCCTAATCATCTTTGTTGGTCTTCCCTGCACTCTTTCTAGAGTCTCCACATCTTTTTAACATCATGGCTGTTATGTAAATAGGTTTGTTTGGTGGGAAGTTCGAATTAACTGACCCTCAGCTGATTGGCTGACCACCACAGCTGCAAGGTATATAAAGGGAGCTGGCTCCCCAGGTCAGTTGCTGGAGTCTCACCCTATAATAAAGAGCTGTTGTCACTTACTACTCTGGCTTGCTGCGTCCTCATTCACCCAACATAACATTGGTGACGAAGGTGGGATTTTGAGGCCAGAAGCAGAGGAGAGCTGAAGCCACACTCAAAGGAGCTGAAGCCACGTTCAGAGAAGGGGACCCGAGACCGCATCCGAATCCAGCCAGGCGAGCGAGCGGAACACAGGAGAATCCCGAAACGATGTCTGCCTACACCCCGCCAGCGCCTTTCGACCCCAAGGAAGAGAAGTGGGGATCCTACATGTCCTGGTTCGAGTGCTTCATGGTGGCAAACGACATGCAAGGGCTACCGGACGTTCAGAAGAAAGCCCTGTTCCTGAGTCACTGCGGGCCAAGGGTCTTCGACACAGCCGAGGCATTGTCGGAGCCGAATTCGGTCCACAACATCTCCTGGTCGACGCTGCAGACCCTGCTGAAAGACCACTATGCGCCAACGCCATCGAAGTACGTCCAGCGCTACGACTTCAGGCAACGGCTACAGCAGGAGGGCGAATCGATCAGCGAGTACATCGCCGCCCTGCGTAAGGCCACAGCCCAATGTGAGTACCGAGACCTGGATGAGATGCTCCTAGAGCAACTAATTTGCGGAGTGAGAGATAGCCGGCTCCAGAGAAGGCTGCTTGCGAGGTCAAACCTGACTCTACTCATCGCGCTAGACGAGGCCAGGGCACAAGAGTCGTCAGTAAAGGCCGCCGAGAGATTAAAGAGCTCCCACCTAACCAAAACAACGCAGAAGACGGCGCCAGTGCATCGAGAGGCCGTAAGCACCGCGAGCGAGGGGGAGTCTGAAGAAGAGGTCTACTGCACTGAGCAGTCCCGCACAGCCCGGAGGGAGCCCAGAGACGGATGCGCCAGCTGTGGAGGGTCCCACTCGCGGCAAAACTGTAAGTTCAGGGACGCCATTTGCCGTTCCTGTGAGAAGAGGGGCCACATCGCTAGAGTCTGTAGGTCGAAAACACACCAGAGCTACAGACCACGTGGCCAAACGGCCCAATCCGAGACGGCGCCACACCGAAGGCCCAACAGGGATGGCGGAAACCGGAAGGGCGCGAAATTTGAAGACGCTGGGGCCTACACCATTCGCATCGCACAGGCCTGCACCTCGCCCGGAGAAAAGACCTACACCACGGTTGAGATCGAGGGACGGGAGTGCCAGATGGAGATAGACACGGGATCACCAATATCCAACATGTCTTGGGAGAATCTGAAGAAAGTCATTCCCAGCGTACACAAGCGACAGCTCCAGCCACAGCAACGCAGACTGAAGGATTACCAAGGGAACCGCATACCCGTCGAAGGCAGAGGCGAGTTCCAAGTCCAGTACGGGGAGTTTACCGAGAAACTGCCCCTCACCATCGTCAGCGACAACCTTCCCAGCCTCCTGGGCATGGACTGGTTTAGAGCCCTAGGCATGGGATTCACCGGAGTAAGGAACGTTCAAAGCACCCTGAAGGAAGACCTGATGCAGGAGTTCCAGGACGTGTTCGACGAAAGGCTTGGCAAGTATGTGGGGACCCCGATTTCATTTAATCTAGACCCCAACATCGCACCCATCCGCTTAAAGCCCAGGCGTGTCCCATTTGCCCTGAAGCCCAAAATAGACATTGAGCTGGATAAATTGATCAAACAAGGGGTGCTCGTTCCAGTCGACCACGCCAAATGGGAGACCCCAATTGTGACACCGGTCAAGCCGGACGGATCAGTGCGCATATGCGCTGATTATAAATGCACAATTAATAAGGCCCTGCAGCAGAGCACCTATCCAGTGCCAGTCGTTCACCACTTATTGCATTCCCTGGGCCCTGGCAAGATATTCGCAAAACTCGATCTTGCGCAGGCGTACCAGCAGCTGCCAGTAGATGGCGCTACCACAGAGGCACAGACTATCGTAACCCACAGAGGGGCCTTCAAGTGCACCCGTTTGCAATTCGGAGTAAGCGTGGCCCCCGGACTGTTCCAAAGTACCATGGAGCGGCTTCTACAAGGGATCCCCAGGGTGGTGCCCTATTTTGATGACGTGCTCATCACCGCGGACAATGAGCAGCAGCTAAGAGGAAGGCTGAGGGAGGTCCTAAGGAAATTCAGGGACGCGGGACTCAGAGTAAAACGCAATAAATGCATGATCGCAGTCCCCTCAGTCGAATTCCTGGGATACAGGGTAGATGGCACCAGCATACACCCCACAGAGAGCAAGATCAGGGCAATCAGAGAAGCACCCACCCCCAAGGACAAGGCAGAGTTACAGGCCTTCCTGGGACTATTAAATTTTTACGCCATCTTCCTCAAAGACAAGGCAACAGTGGCAGAACCCCTACATAGACTGTTAACCAAGAAAGCCACTTGGAAATGGGGGAAGGCTGAAGACAGGGCATTCGCCGGCATTAAAAAACTACTATCAGCTGAAAGCTTCTTAATTCAATACAACGCAATGCTCCCCCTTGTTCTAGCATGTGACGCGTCCCCGTTTGGGGTGGGAGCCGTCCTGAGCCATAGACTCCCGAATGGCCTGGAGGCGCCCATCGCATATTACTCCCGAACTCTATCAAGTGCCGAGCGAAATTACAGCCAGCTTGACAAGGAGGCCCTCGCCGCCGTTTCGGGAGTAAAGAAATTCCACGAGTACTTGTTCGGGAGGGATTTTGAGCTAATCACAGACCATCGACCACTCCTGGGTCTCCTCGCGGGAGATCGACCAACCCCGGCAGCACTGTCGCCCAGGATGACACGCTGGGCCATCTTCCTCGCAGCATACTCCTATCGCCTGGTACATCGACCAGGGGCAAACATGAGCAACGCGGACGCACTCAGCCGATGCCCACTACCCGACAGTTTAGAAGACCCCACACCCGGCATCCCCATCCTGCTGATAGACGTATTGGACTCTGGCCCCATCACATCAGCTGAGGTTGCGAGAGCCTCAACCAAAGACCACGTGATCCGGACAGTCGCAAGTTGGGTTATGAGGGGGTGGCCGGAAAGGATTGGGAGCGGGGAGTTTAAACCGTTTGCGGGGAAATGGGATGAGTTGACAATGCAAGGGGGTTGTTTACTATGGGGCGATCGGGTTGTTATTCCCTCACGCTTAAGGAAAAAAGTTTTAACGTTGTTGCATGAGGGGCACCCTGGGATTGTGAGAATGAAGGGGCTAGCCAGGAGCTACTGGTGGCCCACCATGGATGCAGACATTACAGAGTGGGTGGGGAGATGCCAGCCCTGCCAAGAGTCCAGATCAGACCCGCCAACGGCACCCGTGAGGGAGTGGGAAAGGCCCCAGGGACCCTGGTCCAGAATACATATTGATTTTGCAGGCCCATTCCATGGACAGACCTTCATGGTCATCGTAGACGCATTCTCCAAATGGTTGGAGATCAAGCTAATGAAGGCCACTACCACCGACGCAACCATCAGAGAGCTAAGACAGTTATTCGCCACACATGGGTTACCGGACATCCTAGTGTCAGATAACGGGCCACAGTTCACCGCAACACAGTTCGAGGGGTACTTAGCAGGACTTGGGATCAGACATGTCCTTTCTGCCCCGTTTCACCCGGCTAGTAACGGACAGGCTGAGAGATTTGTGAGGTCAGCAAAGGAGGCCCTCTCACGCTTAAGCCCCGGAGACTGGCAGGAAAGGGTAGACAAATTCTTAATAGCCCAGCACTCCACATCCTGTACAGCCACAGGCCGAAGTCCGGCCGAACTACTAATGGGGCGGAAACTCCGGGGAATACTAGACAGACTCAACCCCAACTACTCCCCAGAGGTCTTCAAGGGGGGGGAGAGGAAACTTAGAGAGTTCACCATAGGAACACCAGTACACGCTAGAAACTATGGACAGGGCCCACTCTGGGAGGCTGGAACAATCACAGAAATCACAGGCCCCAAGTCATACAGGGTAGACATGGGGGACGGGAGAGTTTGGCGCAGGCACATTGACCAATTAAGAAAAAGAGTAACCACAGACACCGAAGATACATTAGACGACCCCATCTCCGACCACGACTACCAACCAGAAGCACAAACCACTAGCCCGAGTAGAGCAGAGGACTTAGCTGAGGACTCTGGTATCCAGCGCCGCCCCGTCGAGGTAGTCCCAACAGCCGGAGAAGTCGCCGCCCACGAGGAGGTCCCGGAGGCCTCATTGGCGGAGCAGGGAGAAACAGAAAGTCCCTCCGACCTGCTCAACGCTGCCCCTCCAACTGAACTGCGCAGGTCAGCTAGGACTTGCACACGCCCTAGTCACCTGAGAGACTATGTATGCAAATAACACCCCAAGTGACTTCTGGGAGGGGAGGAGTGTTATGTAAATAGGTTTGTTTGGCGGGAAGTTCGAATTAACTGACCCTCAGCTGATTGGCTGACCACCACAGCTGCAAGGTATATAAAGGGAGCTGGCTCCCCAGGTCAGTTGCTGGAGTCTCACCCTATAATAAAGAGCTGTTGTCACTTACTACTCTGGCTTGCTGCGTCCTCATTCACCCAACATAACAATGGCGACCAAAACTGAATGTGATAGTCCAAGTGTGGCCTTACCAAGGCATTATAAAATGGTATTTAACACTTCACCTGATCTTGATTCTATCCATCTGTTTATGCAGGCTAGAGCTGTGTTGGCTTTTTAGCAGCTGCTGCACACTTCTGGCTCATATTTAAATGGTTGTCCACTAGGACTCCAAGATCCAAGATAATGCCACAATAAACCTTTACCAATAGATAACCTTAGTCAATTTTTACTTGTCTTTCAGGTATTTCTTCTAACTTCTCTGAACTGCTGAGGGGTGATTGTCAGGATTTGTATCTGGTAGCTAGTATGTCCAGTGATGTCTGTCTTTTTCAAGTTTTACTGTGCTTTATCTTTGACCATTTAGAAGCAGTGTGAGAGGCGTTATTTTTCATCATCAGCCAAATTCATTGGGCCTATTTCAGGTCTCGTGGTCTCTCACCTGAACTGCTGCAATAGTCTATGGCAGGTTTTCTTTTTTGGCCACCGTACAACGGTCCCTGAGACAAAGAGGCTGCCCTAAGTCAGGAAATGTGACTAATTTTGAATTGTACATAAGGTGACAAGCACTGAAATTTCAGGCTTTTCATGGGTCAAGATGCAGCAGGAAATGACATATGAAGAGTTGGAATGGTTAACATCCTTGCTTTGCAGCTTCCAGATATTGTAAATCGCTCCATAAATATTCTGCTCTCTGCACACGAGAGAGAGAAAACATTTTGCCTATCAGAGGAGGTCAAGGATGCCTTTTACTTTCATCACAGAGCCAACAGCTCAGGGAGACTCAAATTAGTGAAAAGAGAAACCGTTTCTTGTGGTCAATTAAGCCACTGCTTCAAATTTCCCTCAGAGTGATAACTTTGATCATAGGTGCTTTTACACATATTCAGCTTCCAATGTAGAAGGGCTGTCCCCCCGCCTTTTCTTTTTTTTTTTGATTTGTTGCTGGGAACGTCGTTAATACCAGATAGTCTCTAATATGTATGTTAATTTTCTAGCTGCAGGGAAAATTAATAGCTAGGACAATTAAGCTAGTATCCTAAATAACATCAGAGGATAACACTAAAATTACTTCTAGAAGCCTGTGCCTAAAGCTAATTCAACAGCACCGAAAATGCATGCACAGAGATTGCAAGTAAGAGACACAGCAAAAGTGTGCCAACATTCCCCCTTGTACACTCAGAGGTATTTGTGACTGCAATCCACATAATTCAAAGTGGGATATTGGAAATTCTATTCCCAGGCATGCCATGTTGGCAAAGCTATATGGAGGTCATAAGCGCAGGTAAGGCCAGGCAAGGAGCATCTACAGGGGGAGGTAAAACATGTCAATATGACACAAGGCACATTTAAAAGAGGCAGAGCTCTGATCCCATCATCATGGTTTCTACCCTGATTTTTTTGATCACGCCTCTCACAGATTCCCGGGGCTGCTATCAGCCTATTCACCTCCTCAGCTCAATCTGTTTCCACAAGGTATATTTAAATAGGGTCTATAAGAGATATGAATTTCCATCTCTGTATTGTGCAAATATTAACCTTTCATTCTTGTAAACCTGCTGCACCTAGCAGTAGGGTCTACCCAAACAGCTGATCACATAATCTGTTAGTGGTTTCACTCCTTGCAGTATAATTAAACACTTTCCTGCATAAATATAAAAATCATCATTATAACTGTGCTGAACTATTTTTAAAAGCAGAAATTAACAGCTATGTAGGGGGAAAAACATCACTACTGCACCGGGAAAAAAAAAATCAATATCCTTTCACGTTAGATTTATGCAAAGGGACTGTAATCAATGAAAAGTGTATCATGTAATTTCTTTATTACACACCAGATTATCCCCATGAAGCAGTTTTCAGTTTTTAAGCAGCCATCAGAAGCCTTAGTTATTCTGTATTTATTTCTTTATCAAATCTCTACACCACTTATTTCACCTAAGTGTGTGTAGGGGGGCAGAGTTGTGTGCATACATATGTTTGTGTATATGTAAACAATAAGCTACATATTTAAATGAAGTGTTCAGATCGGACTTTGTCATATTATAATTAAAACACTTTTTTCAGAATATACAGCTCAATAATGAAAATAATTACACAAATTCAGTGCTACGTTATGGAGGCATGAAAAATACTCAGATGCTATTCTACGAGTACATTTTCCCCCCAACTTAACCGAGAGGAAAGCTCTACTGAAATTTCAAAACCAGTTTAGGTAAGAAGGTTGTAAAAAGAATCTTACAGTCAGCATATGAATAGTTATAATTGGAGACTGATATGCTTTTATTTATCTCTAAGTTGCTATGAAAATATCAACCTCCAACTTTATTTTTAAGATGGATGAAAGTTTTCACAAACTCAAATGATGGCATTTTTGTTTTCCGAACATGTTTATTTCAGAACTGCATTTATCTTATCCACCTGTGAAGCATAATACAATTCCGGGAACATTTAATGCTAGTCTAGACATATTGTAAGTGATCTGTCCGCTTGGAGCCCAAGTTCTTTTTTAAATAATAAACCTATTACAAACCAAGTTATACATCATTGGTGGACAGTGTTGAGTTGTTCAGATGTAACTGGGCTTCAACATCAATCATTTCTTGCCAAATGGGATGCAGGCTTTTAGCTAGTAGAAAATTCAACATCAAAACAGTTTTTTTAAAAAAAATGTCATGAATGTTTCTCTACTGAATTAGGAAGAATTCAACTAACAGCCTTCCTATTGTTTTGTCTAAAATATGGTGGGTCATGATAGCAATGTCTCCAGTTGCCACCCATTTAGCTATATGTACCATGTTCACATCATCAGCTGCCTTCCCTAATTTCTCTTCTGTGGGACCTCAATGATGGGAACTAGTCTCTAAAGGGCTACTGTACCTACCTGCATCTTCTGGCAAGATTATCAACACAGTGCAGAACTAATCACCAGATTCCTCCAAAGATCATTCTTTGTAAGTTTTCATAGCTAACAATGTTCACATAATGTTAATCAATTGTATTGCTGATGATCAGAGAACTGACTTAGTTACGGAGAATAGTGATGAAGCTGGATGACATGGTAGCATCAGTAATATTTTGAGAGGCTGTGTAGAAAGTATTAAATATCTGAGTCTAAATAGGCTTGCCTTACTGTCTGAGGAATGCTTGTTTGATATATGTACAAAATATGATTGAATAAAATGAATAATTTTGTTACATATGTTTCTCACTTTGTCTCTTTTTCTGCAGATGCTCATAACTTTTGAAAGTATGCTCAGGCCATTCAACATTTACTTAAAGTGGGAAAAGTGAAAATTGCTCTAGTAGCATCATAGAATTGTTAAATCTTTTTATGTTGCCATATTAATGCCTGTTTGCTATGAAAATTAGGTTAATTACAATATGCATATTTGCCCTAACCCTCTGGCTCATGAGATATTCTCAAGGTGACTTCACCTGCACTGTACAATTTACTGATTTTAGCATATTCTGATCTCAAAGCTGGATCCTGCTTATAGATTTAAAATTGAAAAAAATCATGTCAAAGTGGTTTACCAAATTGTTTTTTCCACACAGCTGGTCAACTAAAGGACCATGGGAGAGAAGGACGATGGGAATTTTTTTTTAAAAAAAAAAAGTCAAGATGGCAGCCAATTGAAGCCCTGAGCCTTTTTTTTTTTTTAGTATTGCTGTAGATCCCTTTGTGAAAGGGATCTAATCATAAGGTAGCTATTGCTTTGCATTTTGTCATTATTCATTCAAGTTCTTGAGTCCTGAAAATGAAGGCTTCAGTAGGGTTTATACAATGATTTATGGGCCTTGTAAAATGTGCCACAGTGGATGGCTATGACAGCTGTGGTGGCGTAGTGGTTGGAATGCAGTACTGCAGACTAACTCACTGCTCCCTCCAGGAGTTCGATTCTGACTGGCTCAAGGTTGACTCAGTCTTCCATCCTTCCAAGGTCTGTAAAATGAGGACCCAGACTGTTGGGGGCAAATATGCTGACTCTCTAAACCCGTAGAGAGGGCTGTAAAGCACTGGAAATAGTATATAAGGGGTAGAGCCTTCTCTGTGGGCGCACCCACCCTCTAGAATCAACTCCCCTTGGGGCTCCGGCTGGCCCCTGAGCTCCGGACTTTCCACTGCGAATTAAAAAATTTGTTTATTCAAGTCCCCCGGCCTGGACTGATGGGGTTTTATATGGGTTTTTAACTTTTATCTGGTTTAATTAGGTATTTTAACTTTGTACTGTGGTTATTGTGGATTTTATTGTTGTGAGCCGCCCTGAGTCCATTGGAGATAGGGTGGCATATAAGTTAAATAAAATAAATAAAATAAAATAAAATAAAATAAAATAAAATAAATATAAGTCTAAGTGCAATTGCTATTGTTATAAAGCAGCTTCCCAAACTAGAAAGTCTAGTTTTCACCAATAGTCTCTGTGCATGACTGGTGTAGATCAGAGAAAGTTTTTTTAGAAAAGAAAAAAGGAAAGAAAAGGCCCAGCTTGGTTTCTGTTTTGTTTTTGCATGAACCAGAATGCAGCTGTGACTGAAGCCTTCAGGATATCAAAGCCTGACTTTTCTTTGAATCAGTTTGACAGAATATTGTTCTTGAAT
Source organism: Arizona elegans (assembly GCA_022577455.1). Classification (NCBI taxonomy): domain Eukaryota; kingdom Metazoa; phylum Chordata; class Lepidosauria; order Squamata; family Colubridae; genus Arizona; species Arizona elegans. The sequence continues at coordinate 15,728,327 of JAKOOJ010000007.1, forward strand.
TTCCTGCTGTGAAGGCTGGGTCAATGTGTATCTCTTAACAATCTCAATAGTGCAGCATGGATAGGTCTATAGTGCCCCAGCTGAAGGCCTCTTATCAATTTTCAAATTACTTTACTGTCATGGCTGCCCTGCAGCTTGAATGGATGGCAAGGAGGATTTCATGGGAGGACAGCTGGCCTCTTCCTTGCACGCAATGCATCTAATCTTTGCATGATTTGACAGTGTTCTCTAACTATCTGTTATCTGACATTAAACCAGTTATCCTCCAAACAATAGGAAAAGGCCTCACTATGTTCTAATCTTTAAAAAAAAATGATACTGATTTCTTATTTGCATGGTAAGTCATTCTCAGAAGCCTGTCTCAAACTGTAACCTGGCTTCTTCAGATCAAGATGTCTGACAAATGAGTAGTCATTGAGTTCTTATTTTATTTATGAATCTTAACTCACCTGTGTTATAACACTGTAGGTCACAATTAGCTTAATGAGGAAGCAGATTCTCTTACTGCAGGGGTGTCAAACACAATTTCATTGAGAGCCGCATCAGGGTTGTGTTTGACCTTGGAGGGCTATAGTGGGCGTGGCCAGGGTGGGCGTGGCCAGCTCGATGGCACTCATGTTGGGGTGCCTGTGGTGGCCCGAGTGCTCTGCTAGTGAAAACAGGTTCCCAAGCTCAGTTTTTGGCTGCTACGGCCTCCTGCAACCCTCTGCCAGCAAAGACTGAGCACAGGTTGGCTGCCCATGGCCCTCTCAAGCTCCATTTTTGTTGGCAGAGGCACCATGGGACGGTCCTTTGCTATTTTCAGAGCAGCCCGCGGGCCAGATCTAAGCACCCCGCAGGGCGAATCTGGCCCCCGGGGCCTTGAGTTTGACACCTCTGTCTTCTTGTGTTGTTGTGTTTATGCTTGGAGTGGGGATGGGGGAGAAATCTTGATGTTGATCACAGCCATTTAGAATAGAACCTAACATTTTGGAGTCCGTCCAATTCCTCAAAGGAATCTTTCTTGGTTTCAATGGAGGTCTGCTGGAATTGAATAATATCTGGAGGATCATAGATCCTTATAACAGTGCTGTTATAAGGGGCCTTTCAATTATAGTTTCAGAATTTGTTTATAGAGCTTGTATGCTTCCAATGTGTTGGAATACAATCAATACATCTTATCAATTAGAAGTTGAATGTCTATGTGACCATCTGGATTTGTTGACATGATTTCTCATGGATTGTCATCATGGACAATTACATCATATTTATTTACAACAACCTACAGACTGGAGACCAGTCTAATGAGAAGACTAGTCAAGGTGTTTCCTGATTCAGGTACCAAAATAAAAATAGCCTTTAAATAACCAAAAATGTAGTATATCAATGATCACACATTTAGTTATTTAGTTATATACAATATTTTTTTTTCTTTCACACACACCCACATATCTTATGAACAGAGTATTGCCTTATCTTATACAACTTATCATCTCCAAATACATTTTACATAGTTACAATTTCTGCCAAAATATTTTTTCCATACTTTTTTATCTTATCTTAATACTTCTATGCTTATTGTATAAAGAACATCTTCCGCCGCCCTTAAATTCTAATTTCTTCATTATTAGTCATATATATTTTCTTTTCACTTTCATATTAATTCGTTCTTCATTCTAATAAATTTAAACATGTTCGGGGTAGCCCTTTTACCATTTCATCTTTTTTATTTTGCAACAATCCTTCTTTTCCTTCTTCTCTCTTTCCCTTCCCTCCCTTCTTTTATCCTTTCCTACTTTCTTCTTGCAGGTATTCTTTCAGGATCTTACAAGTTTGGGGATGAGAACATGAAAATGCCTTGAGATTTAGCAATCTCAAAAAATCCTGCCCATTTAATTTATTTTAGGATGAAAAAGATGTATTTAAAATGTATTTGCCATCTAGGAAATAAATGTATGGAATGGTGTTTGCAGATTGTCAGCTGTCAGTTCCTTTGATGCATTTGTCAGTCATCAAAAGATTTTGGTTGTCTTCATAAAGAAAGAAAATTGGACATTCCTGAATTAGTTTATATGTCCATTTACTTAGTATTGTTAAGCCCTGCATTAGGACCATCTGCCCACTCTTATGTAGCCAGATCTCACTGGCACAACAGAGAACATGAAGCTCAGAATATGTCTTCAATTAGCTTATATGACCTCATGTGTTTAATTTGAATCCAGTTGAATTGAATACTTTATTTGGCCAAGTGTGATTAGACACACAAGGAATTTGTCTCTGATGCAGAAGCTATCAGTGTACATACAAAGCAACAGAATAATATTAATCATAATCATAATAATACCAATAAGAGGGTGGAATAAAGAATGTAATAAGAAGGATATATAATAAGAATAGAATAGAATGGAATGGAATGGAATGGAATGGAATGGAATAGAATAGAATAGAATAGAATAGAATAGAATAGAATAGAATAGAATAGAATAGAATAGAATAGAATAGAATAACAGAGTTGGAAGGGACTTTGGAGGTTTTCTAGTCCACCCCCTGCTTAGGCAGGAAAACCTACACCACTTCAGACAAATGGTTATCCAACATCTTCCTAAAAATTTCCAGTGTTGGAACATACACAACTTCTGGAGGCAAGTTGTTCCACTGACTAATTGTTCTACCTGTCAGGAAATTTCTCCTTAGTTCTAAGTTGCTTCTCTCCTTGGTTAGTTTCCACCCATTGCTTCTTGTCCTGCCCTCAGGTGCTTTGGAGAATAGCTTGACACCGTCTTCCTTGTGGCAACCCCTGAGATATTGGAACACTGCTATCGTGTCACCCCTACTCCTTCTTTTCATTAAACTAGACATACCCAGTTCCTGCAACCGTTCTTCATATGTTTTAGCCTCCAGTCCCCTAATCATCTTTGTTACTCTTCTGAAACCTGAACATTATGAGTTCTAGACTTCCCTTCTGGATGAAAGCCCTCTGGATGACTTTGAGACAATCTTTCTCTCTTCACAGGTTTGCTGTTGTGGGGAAATATGAGATGTAAGCATTATGTACCCCACCCTAAGTTCTAGGATGTTCTATTTCTATTTATTTCTATTTCTATTTGTTCTGGTTTTTTTCAGTACAGCATTGTAATCTATCTTTTATATATACAGCACTAAAAGGTTGCAAAACAATTATTAGGACAACATTCCTGTGCATATTAAAAAAAATGCATGAATACTGGTGACAGCAACAATAGCTTTTGGGTCTATGTGAACCTGAGTATTACTCCTGAATTATTAAATAATGGCACTTGTTGCAAATAATAACATGCAGACTTTGCTCCCACATCTACAGCTTGATGAAAGAAAGTGGTATTCCGATTGTGGCTTTAATCCTGAAGGAAATAGGTTAGCTCACAGAGACAGATCTGTGAAGATTATTATCTGAACTTCCAATTCAGGGGTGAAATGTTCCCGGTTCGGACTGGATCGTCTGATCCGATAGCGATGGCGGCAGGTGGTTCGGAGAACCGGTAGCAAAAATCCCTGTTCCCCCCTTGCCCAGCTGAGCCGCGCAATCATCAGAGGTTTTTTTTTTAAAAAAAAATTTAAAAGCATTTTTTCTACAACCTCTTTGGCTGAAAAAATGCTTTTAAAAGTAAAAAAAAAAGATGCCTCTGATGATCACGCGGCTCAGCTGGGATCGTCAGAGGCTTTTAAAAGCATGTTTTTTTTACAACCTCTTCGGGCAAAGAGGTTGCAGAAAAAATGCTTTTAAAAGTTTTTAAAAAAAAGTTGGCCACACCCACTCAGTCACATTACCCCCCCCCCCCCCCCCACAAAGCCACGTCCACAGAACCGGTAGTAACAAATTTTACATTTCACCACTGTTCCAATTCATATATCAAATTATTTTATAAGTTTAGCTTCTGGGAAGTGATTCTAAAGCTTTTTAAAAAAAATTTGAAAGGGGAGGACTTAAAAAGCAAAACACGGTGATCACAATCTTTATCTGACTGTTGATACCTTTTATTTGATTATTCAAATGTATTCATCTTCTGAAGAGAGGGAGGGAGGGGGAGAGGGAGAGGGGGAGGGAGGGAGGGAGGGAGGGAGGAGGGAGGGAGGGAGGGAGGGAGGGAGGGAGGGAGAGAGAGAGAGAGAGAGAGAGAGAGAGAGAGAGAGAGAGAGAGAGAGAGAGAGAGAGAGAGGGAATGGAGCTAATTATACAAACTTCCCATCACATGCTGACCCAGAATGTCTTGTGTTTTAATCAGAGAGGAAAAGAACATCTTTTAAAGCAGCTAAAGTTGGACATGCTTCAATGTTGCCTTTTAATTAAAAGTTCAAATTTCTTGAGAGAGTCTCTGGAAAAGAATGTACCGTAATCTTACACAAGGGCTAGGCTTACAAAACACCACAGTCACATGGCCGTGTTTCCTGTCACACACTGTTAGCATCAATGACATCGACTCTGCCAAGTTCACTTGATCTGGGCATGAAAGAGATGGTTGCTTTTTCAGTGGAATTTGCTCAGCAGTGCCCCAAACATCCAGAATTCCTTTCCTGTGAACCAGCTTTCTTTTCTCCGGTTTCCCTCCCAACTGGCATTAATCTGCACTCAAAGACACTGCAGGATAAAATAAGCACCAAACGTTTAATGAGTAGTTTGGCTGGTTGATTTGCTTAGATTTAAAAGGAAATTAAAAAAAATAACCATATTTAATTAGTTTCGTTTTGTATTCTGTGGCAACTAACCAGTGGTGGGTTGCTACCGGTTCTATCCGGATCGGCGAACCATTGGCGGTGATGAGAGGCTCCGCCCACCTGTGCCGGACGCTTCTGTGCATGCGCAGAACCACTGTGAGCATGTGCAAGTGCACGCACAAGCAAACCAGTAGCAACATGTTTTGCAACCCACTACTGCAACTAACCCTCTGAAGGATACCAGCAGCTCTAGAAGATCACATTTTTGGTTGAGATTGCAGATGTGAAAAGACCGATTAATCTTTTTTTTTTCACTAGATAACACAGACCTATGCTACATTACATAGCAAAGATGCTGAGCTTGTCGATTGAAAGGTCGGCAGTTCAGCGGTTTGAATCCCTAGTGCCGCGCAATGGGGTGAGCTCCCGTTACTTATCCCAGCTTCTGCCAACCTAGCAGTTTGAAAGCATGTAAAAAATGGAAGTAGAAAAATAGGGACCACCTTTGGAGGGAAGGTAACAAGGTTACCTTCCCACCAAAGAGAGCCAAGTTGGCGCAGTGGTTAGAGTGCAGTACTGCAGCTACTTCAGCTGACTGCTAGTTCAACAGATCAGCGGATCAAATCTCACCGGCTCAAGGTTGACTCAGCCTTCCATCCTTCCGAGGTGGGTAAAATGAGGAGCCAGATTGTTGGGGGCAATATGCTATTTAGTATACTGTCTTTGGTGTAAGCCACCCAGAGTCCTCGGAGAGTGGGCGGCATAGAAATATTAATAATAATAATAATAATAATAATAATAATAATAATAATAATAATAATTCTGTATGCCTTCAGCGTTTAGTCATGCCAGCCACATGACCATGGAGACGTCTTCAGACAGCGCTGGCTCTTTGGCTTTGAAATGGAGCACTGCCCCCTAGAGTCGGGAACGACTATCACATATGCGTGAGGAACCTTTACTTTACTGAGCGGTGCTTATCCCTGTTTCAAAGCCAAAGAGCCAGCGCTGTCTGAAGATGTCTCCATGGTCATGTGGCTGGCATAGACCTGGAAAATGATTGGGTCATGTTACTTACGAGCCTTAATAACAGCAATTTAAAGTGGAAAGCCTCCATAGGTTCATTGCTTTCATGTTACCAAAGTCCTGTTTATTTTGTTTTGTATTATCCTATCAACATGAGAGCTATTGCACCATCTTCTCTACTTTTGGTACATCTAAGGCAAGTGTGAAGATGGTGGCTTATCTCATTTTCCCTGGTTAAAATGCCAATTGGCCTGTACACTAGGCAAATGTCAATGTGAATATGAACCATTATTCATATCTGAGGACTCCAAAGCAAGTAACGTGAAATATAGTTTTGTCCCCTAAGAGTGCATTATGGTGACCAGGGTTCTGCAGATAAGGCTGAATAGATACTGCCCAACAGTACCTATTATCTAATTTTTCTGCCTTACACATTTAAATATCAAAGATCTGTGAGAAGTTTGAGCTTTGAGAGAATTTTATACTGCAGCTCTCCTTATTCAACCTCAACTGTTTAGAAAACGGGTTGAAATTGTAATTCTGGAGATTGGCAAGCATAGCTAGTACATACATGGTTTGAAGCTTCACATATAAGTATATTAGAGCAATGCTTGGCTAATGCTTGGGCTTCAATGTACCTTTTAAAGAGACACTTAAATGCATGGCTACATACAATGTACATGGTATGGATAAAGAAGTGATATAATTCTGTGCAGGTAGAAGTAAAATTTTCTTTCTAATGGTTTTGAAACTGCTTTGTTTATCTTGTGTTACTTTAGGGCATTTTTTGTATTTAGCTCTCTCCTTTTCCCCTTCTTTCCTTGTGCTCATTGACTATATACCAGCCAAATGAAGTTGAATTTTTTTTTTTAATTTGATTTATATGCCGCCCTTCTCCGAAGACTCAAGGCGGCTTACAATGTGCTCAGCAATAGCCTTCATCCTTTTGTATATTTATACAAAGTCAGCTTATTGCCCCCACAACTGGGTCCTCATTTCACCTACCTTAGAAAGGATGGAAGGCTGAGTCAACCTTGAGCCTTGGAGAGATTCGAACCCTGCAGTAATTGCAGGCAGCTGGTCTTAATAACCAGCTTAATAACAGGGTGCCTTAAACCCCTGTACTACCAAGGCTCTTTTCTCCCTTGTTCTGAATTCTCTCTCTCTCACTCACTCTAGTTCTGGAATCAAACCTTCTAAACGCAAAACAAATACTCTACCACTAAGCTATAATTTCTCTCTGGAAGATATGAATCTGACTTACAGTATACTGAATCATTGATCTATTTAATCCAATAATTTATCTGTCTGTAATTCTCATCTTGAAACAGAAATATGATCAAGTCAGAATATTGAGGCAGATGTAGTAATGGAACAGGAGGGTTATCCAATTTCAGGAGCCCTGGTTTATCATATTTTAATGTAAATGGAGCAATGCACATTATTATCTAAAAGCCTTAGAACATTAAATCTGGAGTCTAAAATGATCAACTGCTCTATTGAACAGAGTCTTTTTTTACCAGCATTGCTACTTTAGATTCTCTTTAATGTACAAAATTTCAGAGACTGGAAGTTCCAACACATTTAGTTGTTGTCAGGTTAGGGAAAGGTGATATAACCACAGGGCATTTGGGTAAACAGAGGAGTGAGAAATTCAGTCATCACTTCTTGCTCCCAAAGCAAAAGTGTGTGTGTGTGGGGGGGGGGGGGGGTTGAGTACGTATTTACAAAGGCACATTGCTTTACCTTGAAATGCTAGGAGAAATCAAGCAACATAGCTGCTATGCTTTGCTGAATATTAGTAGGATGGCTTTGCAGAGGCAGCTTCTTTACTTAGAATCTTGACTATGTTCAAATTTTGAGGGTCAGATAGATTAGTTCCTAGGTACTGAAGGAATTTGCTAGTGGTCTCGCTGAACCTACTGTTTAAGAGCCGTGGTGGCACAGTGGTTAGAATGCAGTACTGCAGGCTACTTCTGCTGCCTGCCAGCTGCCTGCAATTCAGCAGTTCAAGTATCATTGGCTTAGGGTTGACTCCACCTTCTATCCTTCTGAAGTGGGTAAAATGAGGATCCAGATTGTTGAGGGCAATATGCTGACTCTGTAAACTGCTTAGAAAGGGCTGTAAAGCACTGTGAAGCGGTATATACCAGAAAGTCTAAGTGCTATTGCTATTATTAATTTAATTTAATTTAATTTCCAATTTATATACCGCCCTTCTCCCTGAGGACTCAGGGCGGTGTACAGCCAAGATAAAAAACATAGAATACAAATATTAAAACATTTAAAAATATATATAAATTTTGGCCCGAAAGTTAAAAAATCACAGACTGATTAAAAGAATTTAAAAATTTCTTCTTAAGCCAACCCGGCTTGCTGGAAAAGATGGGTTTTCAGGGAACGACGGAAGGCATTGAGGTCATGGATTCTCCTTATCTCCGGGGGAAACTGATTCCAGAGGGTGGGAGCCCCCACAGAGAAGACCCTCCCCCTGGGGGCCACCAGCCTACATTGTTTGGCTGATGGCACCCTGAGGAGGCCCTCTCTGTGGGAGCGCACGGGTCGATGGGAGGTCATCGGTAGCAGCAGGCGGTCTTGCAGATAGCTAGGCCCTATGCCATGGAGCGCTTTAAAGGTGATAACCAACACCTTGAAGCGCACCCGGAAGACCACCGGGAGCCAGTGCAGTTCGCGCAGGAGCTATTAGTTTTGAAAAATTCTGGAGGATGATGAAAGGGTAAATGACTGGAAGAGAGTGAAGGTTATCTCCGTCTTCAAAAAGAGAGGGACAGTGTACCCCAACAAACCATTCAACTGGTCATCATCACCCAAGCAGCTTCTAGAGCAGACCATAAAGCATTTGCTCTGTAAGCACTGTGTAAAAATGCATCAATTACTATAAAACTGCAGGAATTTTTCATTCAGATTACTTACATTTATAACATAAGACATTAACATTATACTTAGATTGTCTACAGGTGACCTCACCCCATTCCTAAGAGGTCTGTAAGGGGCTTGCATAAGCGCACCAATGTGCCTACTGTCCTTGTCCTAATGTCCCCATTTATGTGTATCCATTTCATGTATTCATAATCATGTTTATACTTATATCTGTTATACGTGCTTGACAAAATAAATAATATATAAATAAATTATATTTATTTAAATAAATATAAATATAAATATAAATATAAATATAATATAATATAATATAATATAATATAATATAATATAATATAATATAATATAATATAATATAATATAATATAATATAATATAATATAATATAATATAATATAATATAATATAATAATATAATATAATATAATATACATTTTGATTTCTACAGAACATTATATAAAAGAATCCTCATGACATTTTGATTGGCAAACCATGGGTTGGCTGGCCGGGTGTATCCAATGGATTCAGAGCTGTTGGTTAATAGGAGTAGTTAGGAAATCTCAAAGAATGCTCATCAATGGTTTCTCTCAAACTAAAGTAAGGCATACAATTCTTTGGGCTTGTATTCTTCAACATTTTCACGAATAATACGGATGAAGTGAATGGAGACCACCAGTAAGTATGGTGAGTTTGAGAAATGCTCTACCTATCATGTGTCCCTTTTTGTACAAATTCTTCTGCATGCATAACTATTACCAATTATAAGTATTACCAGTTATTGAATAAAAGGGCATGGCAAGTTTCAGCCAATCAGATCTACAATTATCTAATTCAGATATGCCATATGCTTGAAAACATTTTCATGTTGGTCATGTGGGACAACCATCTCTAATCCATATTTGGAAGCCCTTTTGTAATTATTTAAGATTTTCCAGTTTTTGCATTGAAGCTTACTTCCTCATTTTACTATCTGAAAAATAGCTTTCCCAAATTTGTACAATTACAGTATAAATTATATTGACTTGGGTAATGAGAGTTGCAATAACAATAGCACCTAGATTTCTACTGGTTCATGGTGCTTAACAGGCCTCCTTAAGCAGTTTACAGAGTCAGCATTTTGCCTCCAATAATTTGGGTCCTCATATTTGGAAGATGCTAAGTTCAAGAAGGAAAATGTTGTGATTCCGACCCCTGAGGCTGACTTATCGGAGGGAGAAGGCTCCGAACATGAAGGAGAGGAGTTGGCCAGGCCTCCCTCTCCAGGACCCTCCTCTCTGGCAATGCCTCAGGTGTCTCCCATAGGAGAAGAGATTGGCCAGGAGCCAGGTATCTCCTCGCAGTTGGACAGTGACGGAGATAAGTCTTGGCTGAATCCACGCCAGTGTCAGAGAGACAAGTGCACGCAGCAGAAAAGGAGGTGTGCCAGAGATTAAGCTGAGTCACTGGACCACACCCCACAGGAGATAAAAGGGGGTGAGGTGGCCATTCAGACTCTGTGATGGACAAAACTAACTACTAGTGAGTCAGATTGTATCTTTGAAACAACGTTATCTGCCTTGGATTTAATATGGACTGGACTTGACAATTCTTGAACTGTGTGTATCTTGTTTGGGTTTATCTGTCGGAGGAACAACCCCTCCCTCTATGAGTAAAGTTCTTGGTAAGCAGCTACTGGGTTGCTGCCAAGCCTCTTATTGAAAGAATTTGTTGTCTGCCAGTTTTATTTAACCCCTGGCTATCTGTTTTTGTGCGTGTGTGAGACGGGGACAGAACAGTAAAGGTAAAGGTTCCCCTCACACATATGTGCTAGTCGTTCAGACTCTAGGAGGTGGTGCTCATCTCCGTTTCAAAGCCAAAGAGCCAGCGCTGTCTGAAGACATCTCCATGATCATGTGTCCGGCATGACTAAATGCCAAAGGCACACGGGACACTGTTACCTTCCCACCAAAGGTGGTACCTATTTCTCTACTTGCATTTTTATATGCTTTCAAATTGCTTGGTTGGCAGAAGCTGGGACAAGTAATGGGAGCTCACCCTGTTATGCAGCATTAGGGATTCGAACCACTGAACTGCCAACCTTTCGATCGACAACCTCAGCATCTTAGCCACTGAGCCACCATGTCCCTCTAAATTGAAGAAAGCTGGCATCTAAAAGCCATTTCTCTTCAGGTCATCTGGAAGCATCATCAGCTGCAAAATTAGTTCTGTAAAATTAGAAAAAGAAAAGAGCACAAAAGGTGTGTAGGGGACTACATACACCTGAAGAAAATCCTGTAAAAATCTAAGATCTAAAGTGTAAGAATTTTGGGTAAAGTCTGAATGCTTGGGATTTTCCTTTTATGTGCTTTTAAAAACAGATTTCAAGCTTTTGTGTAATGGCTGTGGGAAAGACCTTGGGAGACCAGGCAAAGAGATGCTGCCTGGGGAATGGTCAGATAAGAGAGGGCACAGACCACAGTTGGATAGTGGGCAGAGCAAGAAGCTCAGACGGGACCGTTTCTCAGGTTGTAAAGGAGATTTGTATTTTCAGATTTGGAAGATTCTGTTAATGTAAAGGTAAAGATAAAGATTCCCCTCACACATATATGCTAGTCGTTCCCAATTAGGGGGCAGTGCTCATCTCCGTTTCAAAGCCAAAGAGCCAGCGCTGTCCGAAGACGTCTTCGTGGTCATGTGGCTGGCATGATTCAATGCCAAAGGTGTACGGAACGTTGTTACCTTCTCACTAAAGGTCATCCCTATTTTTCTACTCACATTTTTTACGTGCTTTCGAACTGCTAGGTTGGCAGAAGCTGGGACAAGTAACAGGAGCTCACCCCATTACACAGCACTAGGGATTCAAACCTTTCGATCGACAAGCTCAGCGTCTTAGCCACTGAGCCACTGTGTAGCCTTACCATAAAATAAAAGTAGCTCATCTAGTCATGTCTCCAGTCCAGTCTATCTGGTTAAACTGACACTTTGTGAAAGGAAAGATACAGGTGATCCTCACTTATCACTGGTAATTGGGACCCACAACCTGAATCATGATGATGTGTCTTCAAGGATGATGTGAAGGCCATAACTACCAGAATCCATTGTAAGCCCCTCTCATTCATCAGCCCCATCATAATTTTGAACAATTTATTTATTTATTTATTTATTGGTTCAATTTATATGCCGCCCTTTTCCAGAGACTCAGGGCGGCTTACAATGCGTTAAGCAATAGCCTTCATACTTTTGTATATACCTGCTTAGTAGGGCTTTCAACCCCCCCCCAACCGGTGTTCTTTTTTATATAAAGTCAGCTTATTGCCCCACAAACCGGGTCCTCATTTTACCTACCTCGAAAGGATGGAAGTTGCTGAACAAGTGAACATTAATCAAGGAACTACCTATAGTTTTGAAACAAATCCAAGCATACTTACCTTAATGCTATCCAGAAACATAAGATATATATTTTCTGTTATACATGCAAATCTTGGAAGTGTCATGGAAGAAAACAGATATCCTAATAAATTAGAGTCATGACTACAAGTAGCTATAAATATGATAATGGCTACTGGGGCAGCAGCTAAGCCCATTTCATTAGCTTTTAGGATATTTCATTTGAGTATTCAAGTACACTCTTAAACACAGGATCACATAGTTTGAAGAGCTCAAGGGTGGCTATTAGGCACAAGGAAGATTGGCTTCATCCACACTCTAACTAGTGAAATCACTCAGAAATGGCAAACACTGAACTGAACCACCACCTGCACAATTGCAGAAAATATGACTTCAGTAACAGAGTGGTCAATGCCCAGAATGCACTACCTGACTCTGTGGTTTCATCCCAAAACCTCCAAAATTTTAACCTTAGGCTGGCTACTGTTGACCTCACCCAGAGGCGGGTTTCAGCAGGTTCTGACCAGTTCTGAAGAACTGGTAGTGGAAATTTTAAGTAGTTCAGGGAACCAGTAAATACCATCTCTGACTGGCCTCACCCCCATCTATTCTCTGCCTCTTGAGTCCCAGCTGATCTGGAGGAAATGGGGATTTTGCAGTAACCTTCCCTAGAGTGGGTGGGAATGGAGATTTTACAGTATCCTTCCCCTGCCCCGCCCACCATGCCCCGCCCATCAAGCCATGCCATGCCCACCAAGCCACACCCACAGAACTGGTAGTAAAAAAATTTGAAACCCACCACTGACCACCCTTTCCTAAGAGGTCTGTAAGAGCACCAGCATGCCTACCATCCCTGTCCTAATGTTCCCTTTAATTGTATTCATTTTATGTATTCAATTCATGCTTATTCTTATAGATATTATCTAATATGTACTCAACAAAATAAATAAATAAAAATTAAAAAAAAAATACCTTGTAGGTATAGACACTTCATGGCCTTTGAGTATAGTTTCCAAAGCCATCATTGCACCTCTATAAAGTGCAAATCTATGGTGTATTCCTTACTACTGGACCCTGTAATGTTGATGATCAATGCCAAAACGCAAATAGTGCCATCTACTTCATTGTCTTCCTTGCTGGTCCTGCGGCTGGTTAGTGTACTTGTTGGCCTTAGTTTAGTTATCTTTACATTTAATCATAGTCTCATACTAGGACTTGCCAGTCATCATTGTACATTCTCAGCAATCAAAATGATGCCATCGGGGTAACAGAGCATGGCAAGCTGCACCAGCAGCTATATTGTCATTATCCTGCTTAGGAGTTCTCTACAAACTTCTAAAAAAGAATTTTTGGTGATACGGAGACAACTGGGTGATTCATGCATTGAGCTGCTGCTGTTAAGGGAGCTACCGCAGAGTGTAGTTTGTCCCTGGGAACTGTTTTGCTTACCTGCTAATGTGGAGAGGAATAATGTAAGGATTTAATATTTCTCTGACACTTTGTGGTCAAATCTCTAGAAATTTGTTGAAACTGTATTGGGCATTTGCTACATTCTGCACAAGTGAGGATTCAGTGTAAAATTAGTTGCAGAATACCATTCTGTAAATGTTTTCTTTCTTTTTTTAAAGAAAACATTTCTAGTCCTTATGGTAACAATGGGAAATTCTTTGCAGTGCAACATGTCCAATATGCATTATACCTACTGTGTATGGCTATAATGTGAAATCTTATTAATTAACTTACGATACAATTACAAGACTAATAGATGACATGGTCCAATACATTTTATAGTAATGGAGAGAGGAAAGAATTGTCAGCATGTTCAGCTTCACTCAGTCAGTTTGCTAGTCAAAGAAGGATTGTTTCTGCTCCATCATTTCTGTAATTCCTGTAGGTCATTCTGTATTCACCTTCAAAAATCAGAAATGGAATGAAAAATAGCCAAATAGGTATACTTTAAACATTTTTGCTATGCAATTCATTAATATATGCTGATACTTTATATTCAAGGCATCTCATTCCATGCCCCCACCCCCATGTATTAAATCTTTATGCCAATCAATTGTGCTAATTGACAAAGTCATATATTACTGACCCAGCAGTAAATTCCCATATGTCACTTAGGATGACTTCAGCACCTATTAACTTTTGTTGTCAAGGATAGGGTGCTTAAGGGTCTGGGCATTTCCAAACTTTAGCCAATGAAACTAGATCTGCTGAAAGCTGACTAGAATCAGAGCTTTACTATACAGGCTCTACATTGTATGTGTTGATATTATATCATTAAAGAATTCTAGGGTCCTTTTGAAAGTTTTCATCCATTTCCTAATTATGGTCGTCTTGGGATGAAATTTGTGGATTACCAAAATCTTACTTAAATTTTCTCACTTCGTCACTGAGATTCAACTCACAATATATATCAGCCCCTTCCGGTTGTCCAAACCATGAACTAAACACCACAGAAAGGCTAAAAATACTTTAATTGAGATTAGCTGTCTCAATGACACAGGATGTTACAAGCGTGATTGTGCTAGACCTCCTCCTTCTGCTTCTTATAGTTTTGTGAATTATGGAGGCATCTATCTTAGTTGCTTTCAAATATTTTTTACATTCAGAATACAGATATTCTGGACTTGAAACTTTTGTCTAGGTGACAGCTTCTGCATATCTCTTCAAGGTCATCTTCCTTGCTCTATACAATAGCCTATGATTTATAGCTTTCTCCCTTTTTTCATTAATTTTAGACCAGTAGGTCTATCGGTTGGGCCATAGGAATAAACTTGGTTCATACCACGCTAGCTGAACTTTATACAATTGAGTTTATTAACAAAACACTCAGGGATATGTACTCCACTTTAATATAAATAAGAAAGGAACATTTGTTCTAATTTTGTTCTAACTCTAGCTGTTACCATTGGCAAGTGACTACTGTAAGCCAGTAGAGTGCCTGAAAAGAGTGGCATAAGCTCAGCAAGTTAAAAACTTGGCAGGCTGACCTGTTTCTGAGGTAAAAGGCCGATTCCATGCAAAACAGTTCTCAAGCACATTCACTACAGAATTCGCTAGGGCTTTCTTTGGCCCCAACCCAGATACTGTACTAAACAAAATGGAAACCAGTCTGCTAAACAATGTTTGCAATTTGATTCGCCCCAGCTATTGTCCAAGGTTAAATGTGAAAATAACTCTACAGAATCTGCACAAATCTACACAGTTAGTAGATGGCAGCAAAGAAATACAGAAAAGACTATACTCTCTTTGCTGCTGTCTAGCAGTCAAATGAATTTCTCCAGCCCAGATATAATCACCCTAATGTTTGTGGTTCCCTTTTGTTAATAATAATGAAGAGAAATGAGCAGGCTTACTAACCAACAGAGAATTATCGTAATAGTCAATTTCAGTTGAAGAACCCAGCGTAGAAAATGGTAAAGGATCTATACATTCTTGTCCATGAAATCAATGCAGTAGCTAAATTTGCATCCGAATTAATTAATTAATTAAGAATTCTGTTTGCTTAGGAAGAAGAAGGATAGGAGGAACTCCATGAAAAATCAAAACCAATCCAACTAAAATCCAATGCCCAATTTTTATACCCTTTCAGGATTTGTTAAGTACTACAATCAATACATTCATCATTTTCTCTTCATGAGTTCCTCAAGGGAATACTCCATATTTTAAACATTAATTTTAACCTTTGCTTAGATATCTTCAACATTTTCAAGACCTATCCCGACTGCAGCTATTCCCTCCAGATGCATTGGGATTACAATTTTCTGAATTCTCAATAGCTATTCTAGTTGGCAATTTTGAGAATCATAGAATCATATATAGGTTGGGTAGTGCTGCACTATTATTATCCTAACTTATGAGTCCTATCATGAAATATGAAACAGCAAATTGTGGCACTTAGCTGATCTTGAAAAGACTAAACAGAGGTGCATCTGGCTGCCAGGAAACCCCAAGGATGTGAAGTAGACTGAGAAATAAAATAAAAACAAAACATCTATGTCAGAAGAAAGCAAAAGTAGAATAGAATAGAATAACAGAGTTGGAAGGCACCTTGGAGGTCTTCTAGTCCAACCTCCTGCTTAGGCAGGAAATCCTACACCACTTCAGACAAATGGTTATCTAATCTCTTCTTTAGAACTTCCAGTGTTGGGGCATTTACAACTTCTGGAGGCAAGTTGTTTCACTGATTAATTGTTCTAACTGTCAAGACATTTCTCCTTAATTCTAAATTGCTTCTCTCCTTGATTAGTTTCTACCCATTGCTTCTTGTCCTGCCCTCAGGTGCTTTAGAGAATAGTTTGACTCCCTCTTCTTTGTGGCAATCCCTGAGATATTGGAACACTGCTATCATGTTTCCCCTAGTCCTTCTTTTCATTAAACAAGACATACCCAGTTCCTGCAACTGTTCTTCATATGTTTCAGCCTCCAGTCCCCTAATCATCTTTGTTGCTCTTCTCTGCATTCTTTCTAGAGTTTCCACATTCTTTTTACATCATGGTGACCAAAACTGAATGCAATATTCCAAGTGTGGCCTTACCAAGGCATTATAAAGTGGTATTAATTTTATCTACGTGATCTTGATTCTATCCCTCTGTTTATGCAGCCTAGAACTGTGTTGGCTTTTTTGGCAGCTGCTGCACACTACTGACTCGTATTTAAATGGTTGTCCACTAGGACTCCAAGATCCCTCTCACAGTAACTACTATTGAGCAAGATAACACATATACTGTACCTGTGCATTTTGCTTTTCTTGCCTAAATGTAGAACCTTACTTTTTTTCACCATTGAATTTCATTTTGTTAGATAGCGCCCAATGTTCAAGTCTGCCAAGATCCTTCTGTATCTTAAGCCTATCTTCTGGATTGTTGGCTATTCCTGCCAGCTTGGTGTCATCTGCAGTAAACAAGTAATATTCTCTTGTTGTCAAGAACACAATATGGATGTATTCATGTGGTGATCAGTTCAGTTCAACTCAAGAGAGATATTTTCTTTATTCACACAACAGTATTGATGGTCATAACTTTTTCCTTCACAGAATTATGATGGGGTTTTTTTGGTTAAGAAATAGAGATTTGCATTGAACTTAGTTATATAGTCTTATCATCTAAAACACTTGTCAGGCTTTTCCATTTTAACCAATCATCCTTCCATTCCACGTGATATATTCCACTCAAAAAAATCTATGCTATAGACCCATGATGGCAAACCTATGGCACGGAGCCATATCTGTGGGCATGCAAGCATTGCCCTAGCTCAGCTTTTCAGGCTTTTTGGGCCCACTGGAAGTCGAGAAACAGGCCATTTCTCAGTGGGGAAGGCTGTTTTCGCCCTCCTCAGGCTCCTAGAAAGCCTCTGGAGCCTGGGGAGGGTGAAAAACAGGCCTACTGGGCCCACTGGGCCATCGTGTGCCAAAAGTAGGGGGAGCACGGGGGGGGGTCTCACACACATGCGTGGGGGGCGCATTGAATTATGGGTGTGGGCATGCACGCAGGCTCCCCTCACTTTTGGCACGCAACCGCAAAAAGGTTAGCCATCACTGCTATAGACGGTAACATGAAAATGGGTTGTCTCTCAGTTCATGGAAGTCCAAATATATCTATATGGATTTATATAGATACAGACACAATGTATAAATAGCTACACAGATATACATATATTCATCCCTCCTAAGTTAATTCTATTAAAGCAATGGATTGGTGACCAGATAATTGTCCTTTGCACTAGAGCCTTTTATTTGAATTATTACACTTGTGTCCTACTGAGTCATTAAGAGTTGAGTGGCATGCAAGTTTAAATAAAGTATTATTGTCATTGTTGTTGTTATTACTCCTGTGAGTGAACTCATGATTGCGTTGTTCCCTTTCTATTGGTGCCAAAATTTTGGTAGGTAAAAATTTAAAGAGAAATTTTTGCAAGCTTTGAAAAAGGAAACTGATCTCAAAGGCGATTCACAATTTTATCCTAGGAATTTACAATGTCTTCCATCTACTGTTGGAGGTTATATAAATCTTGTTTGCATGAATCATCTCTCACCACAGCAATAGCTGGATGATGCTATCATTGCCCCATAGCTGTCCTATTAGATCACTAGATCAGTAAGAGCAGGAGTTCTAGGCACAAAGGGAAAACCTGTAAGTGGTATTTAGCCATGTTTAGCATCAATGTGAAAAAGAATATCGGTCTTAACTGAGGTAATGAGAACTATTTTGTGACACTGACTAAACCCAGAATATTGCTGAGGCTAAAGAAATAGGCAAGTTGTTTGCCAATTTTTGTACATTGGAGTCCCATGTAAAAAAAGATGATACATAGATCATCCAATACACATCAAGACTGAGTGAAGCTGAAATGTTAAGAATATGCTTAGAATAAATCCATTTAGCACTACTGTATCAATTGACTGGCACATTCACACAAATAGGATCAGATTGTAGGATGTTTTTTTTTCCTTGCCATGTTTTCTTATTGGACAATGTTTCTATTTTGAAAATGTTAGCATTGAAAATTGCTGCTTGAATGACAGAGGGTGTTACAGTTTTTACACTTGATCTAGTCATATAAATAACATTCCAAGGTAATGGCTTATTTAATATTCCAATTGCCACTTAGAGGCTGAAATAAAATGTAAAGTAAATGCAGAATATGACAAAATGAGCCGTATGTTGATTATCCATTCTTTTATTGCTCCCTAGGTCAATATTACTTTTATTTTTTATTTTTTCAAGCCAAACCCACTTTCCTTTGCTTTCAAAAAGAGAGAGCTAATCATTTTCATTGGTGGCACTTCTTTCACAGAGAAAAATCATCACCTTCAATCCAAAATTCACATGATACTTGGAGCAGGTTAGTAAGATTTCAGGGCTAGAGACAGAGACAAAAGAAATTCAATTAAGTAATTTGCAGAAGAAAACATGCTCTCAATTGCTGAGCATGGCAATTCTGGCTTTAAAAAAAACTTAACTTTTTTTTAAAAAAACAATAACTTCATAACAATTTATTGCAATTTAATGTCTCTAAATTCAAGAATTCAAGATTTTCTTTCTTTCTTTCTTATTCTCCTTTCCTATATTCTTTTCCTTCTCTTTTTCCTGAAAAGGGAACATAATCATTTCTACTTAATGGCTCCTGAGAAAGTTAATTTAATACTCATGATGGCCCATGTACTTAACAGGCTTGGTGATTTAATTAGAATCAAGAAGCTTTGAGAAATTCTGCATTGCTAAGCAAAACATCTTTCTTGCTTTCCCTTCCCGTTCTTAAAAACCAAATGGGAAAATAATCATTCTCTATTTTGTTGGGCCAATGGAGAATTGCATTAATTTCAAGTGTTAATAAAATAAAATATAACCAAATTAAAATGGAAATTAGGAAGCAGACAGTTCTGAAGTATCATTGAATACATGCTTGATAGACGTAAACTTTTTAGTATAAGATAGTTTGGGCTGTAAGAACCAGCAAACCAGTGGTGGGATTCAATTTTTTTACTACCAGTTCTGTGGGTGTGGCTTGGTGGGCGTGGCTTGGTGGGCATGGCAGGGGAAGGATACTGTAAAATCTCCATTCCCACCTCACTCCAGGGGAAGGTTACTGCAAAATCCCCATTTTCTCCCGATCAGCTGGGACTCGGGAGGCAAAGGATAGATAGGGGTGGGGTCAGTCCCCTGGTAATTATTGGTTCTCCGAACTACTCAAAATTTCCGCTACTGGTTCTCCAGAACTGGTCAGAACCTGCTGAATACCACCTCTGCAGCAATCCGTGTGACCACCAGAATGGGCAGCCCTGAAATTGTTCCCTAAATCTTGATCCTTTCACTAGGGCAATATTGCTGGCTGGTGAATTTTTGGAGTCAATGTCCACCAGTGGTGAAATTCAATTTTTTTTTACTACCGGTTCCTTGGGTGTGGCTTGGTGGGCATGGTGTGGCTTGGTGAGCGTGGCTTGATGGGCATGGCAGGGGAAGGATACTGCAAAATCCCCATTCCCTCCCTACTCCTGGGGGAAGGATATTGCAAAATCTCCATTCCCATCCCACTCTGGGACCAACCAGAGGTGGCATTTGCCGGTTCTCTGAACTACTCAAAATTTCTACTACCGGTTCTCTAGAACCTGTTAGAACCTGCTGGATTTCACCCCTGATGTCCACCCATTTAAATTGCTGGGATTGAGAAATACGGTTCTATGCTGTTGCACTCTTATGATCTAGGCAGCTTATTAGACATCTATAATATTCAAATACTTGGAAGTTCCTAAAACCAGTCAGGGATAAATTATTTTGTTTAGTTCAAAGGCCATACAATGTTTTTGATTTGGCTGAAGTAAATAATATTTTTAAGATATTTGGGTTTATTTGTAGTGTGAAACTGTCTAGAATCTTAAGAGGAAGCTGTGTATAAATCAATACATAAATAAATGTGTTTATGTGTATGTGTGTGTGTGAGAGAGAGAGAGGAAAAGGGAGGGAGGGAGGGAGGGGGGAGGAGAGAGAATCCCCTCATTGGGCAAGGGTTATTTATTTATTTATTTGGGAAGTTGTCTTTGAGGAGCATATATTAGTAACAGTTCACTAGTTTCTGAAACCTGAATAAAGAAAATAATTTTCTCTGAAAAAAATGGGTCACTTGGAGAGAGAATTTAAATGTTTTCATGTTTTCCAATCTTTGTGTGCACTCTCGTTGTGTTGTCCAGACTAGTAGGACATTACTGTTTTTTGAAAAGCAATTAAAGATTTTCCAATATTGCCAATAATATCTGAGAAACTGTAAATATTGATTTATCTTCTAGTAATGAATAGCAATCTTGTTCCTATTTTTGTTTTTTCAAAACATTTGATAGAAAATGGACAAACAGTAACACAACGTGTCCTCATTTGTACTGAAATGTATTGAAGGTGATTGGAAATAGACTGTAATTACCGCCATTATTTCAAAAGTTGTTTAAGATGGAACTAATTAATTGCTAACATTTTGAAAAAATGTTCAATATTAACTATTGTGTTTCATTTTTAATTTGTTTATATTTTTTATGTTTTTTTGAGATTGTGTTATTCCTCCTTTTACTCTTCCGATTACAATTTTGTTTTTTAATCTTAATGGTGTTTACTATGAGCGCTCTGGCTGCTAGTATATTTTTACTGCATTTCTATAAACTGCTGTGACTTTTTAAAAATTCATCAGTGCAGAAATAGAATTTTTTAAAATAATAACCTGCTGCTTACAAAGTCTTACGAGGATGTGAAAAATACACTGTTGTTTTTTGCTGATTTCCCAAAAGATAACAGTTGTTATCCTACAAACTTTTGAGTGTTTCTTTTTACAGCTGTCACTACAAAACTCAGTTTTACCCTGAGTTTGCACAAGCTCATATTTCTGAAAGGGACACTTTGATCTTTTTCATACCAATAGTGCTACAAATAAGTTGGGCATTTAAGGGAAACATGGATTTCCAGTCATTTCGTAAATATGCTGGTGTTATGCAGTAGAACCTGAGTTTTGAATGTAGTTTTCCTAATTTTGGTATTTGGGGCTATTTTAAAAATTATCAGCAGCTATAGAATTATATGGCAAACAGCAAAACTTCACAGCTGCAAATCAGCTACAATCGCACCTTGCAGAAAATGATAATATGTCTTATTTTTTTCAAGGCGTTCTCTGTGTTGATTAATCTACACCTCTTCTTCATGGAGTCTAAACCGGGGAATACATTTTTGAAAACAAGCAGCTGGATTTCTAATATTTCATTGCTTGAGTAGACATTCCACTACAGACTGGGTCCACCTACATAATTTAGATTTTTTTTTTTAAAGTGCATATACAGGGTTCCCAATTCAAATTGGATGCGGAAAGTTAATTTACAAACGGATATATGAGAGAGAGAAAGTTGCTTTGGTTTGCAATATATTTGAACATATATAGGGTCTGGATGGGAGTCAACAGGCTCAGACTTAACCCAGACAAGACCGAGTGGCTGTGGGTATTGCCTCCTAAAGACTAGGTCGACTGTCCATCCTTGGTTCTGGGGGGGAGAAATTGTCCCCCTCAGAACGGGCTCACAATTTGGGTGTCCTCCTAGACTCATAGCTAAGATTAGAGCAACATCTGTCAGTTGTAGCTAGGGGGACCTTTGCACAGGTTCGCCTGGTGCACCAATTGCTACCCTACTTGGATCAGGAGGCTCTCCTCACAGTCACTCATGCCCTTGTCACCTCACGGTTAGATTATTGCAACACGCTCTACATGGGGCTACCCTTGCAGAGTGTTTGGAGACTACAGTTGGTCCAGAATGCAGCTGCGCGAGCTGTTGTGGGTACACCTAGATACACCCATATTACACCAATTCTCCGCAAGCTGCACTGGCTCCCTATTGGTCTCCGGGCACAACTCAAGGTGTTGGTTATTACCTTTAAAGCCCTACATGGCTCAGGGCCAGGCTATCTTTGAGACCACCTTCTACCGCATAGCTCACAGTGACCGGTAAGATCCCACAGAGTTGGTCTCCTCCAGGTCCTGTCAGCTAAACAATGCCGGCTGGCAGGCCTGTGGGGAAGAGCCTTCTCTGCAGCTGCCCCAGCTGTCTGGAACCAGTTACCTCCTGAGATCCGGACTACCCCCACCTTATTGACCTTCCGGAAAGTGGTGAAGACCTGGCTTTTCCAGCAGGCCTGGGGCCGTTGATCTCGCTGTTGCAATCGTGCGAGATCCGGCCATGAATGGTGTGCATGGGCTTTTAATGTTTTAAAAATGTTTTTATAATATTTTTCAATAATTTTTCTATGTTTGTTGTTCACATTATTTTTGCTGTAAGCTGCCCAGAGTCCCTTGGGAGTTGGGCAGCATAGAAATGTGATAAATTAAATTAAATTAAATTAAATTAAACATTAAAACCATACAGCTAACATCCTTCTTAAGTGAAAAAGTTTCGGGCCTTTACTAAGGATTACAAAATGCAGAGGAAGCAGCTGCCATTCTGAACTGCAGGGAATTTTAAGCACCTCCTCAGCTCTGAAAGGTTTCCAATCGCTTGACTGTACTGTGTCAGTCTCTTACCTAGCATAACTCTTATTCTGATACCAGGCTGTGAAAGAATGTTTTTAATTGTTATTGTTACTGATGTCTTGCAATGAAAGCCAAACAACAAGGAATGGGTTAAAGCAATGTTCATTTCACCGAATAGCCAAGAGATCATCTTACTTCCGGAAGGGTACATGGGTTTTAGTCCTCTCTGTTCTTCACATTTAAAACTTCCTGTCTTTTCTTTCCCAAATCACAAGTTTGTCTCTTTCCGGAAAAGCTTTGCTTTTGTCTTTGTGACCTGCATTTGTCTGCCTCCTAATTAGCATGCAGCAACGACATCTTTTCCCATGAACATGGTGGGGTACAAACACAAAACCGGAACACTTTGGGCAAAAGCTTGATGGGAGCTACTGCCAAATCTTGAGAAGTATCTTGAAACGAACCTTGTGTGTGAATGCATTAAATGTGTTTCTGCAAAAAATAGACATCCAGCCTTTAATAAGAAGCAACAAAATTACAGCTCACTAGGTAACAGTGACTTTCATGAATGGTTAGAGTAAAGTCAATTTTCAGCTGGGGAAATTGGATAGTCTGCAACCGCGGAACTACATTCCTCTAGTTCCAAAAGTATCTTAAATTCTTGGTTGTTGTTTTTTTCTTTTGTGTATGTATTCCTGCAAGATTGGGGTAGTAGGTTGTTTATTAAAACATTTCAAGTGATAAAAAAAAAAGTTAAATGTCTTAAAATAAAATCGGAAGGTTAAAATAGTAAGTATAAAACACATCCATTGAAATAGATGGGGTTTTTTTTAGCCCATTTCTTTCATTCATATAAGGGAGGAATAAATGAAGAAATGGCTTTTTAGCTTATATCATTTAGAATAACAGTGTTGGAAGGGACCTTGGAGGTCTTCTAGTCCAACCCCCTGCTTAGGCAGGAAACCCTACACCACTTCAGACAAATGGTTATCTAATCTCTTCTTAAAAGCTTCCAGTGTTGGAGCATTCACAACTTCTGGAGGCAAGTTGTTCCACTGATTAATTGTTCTAACTGTCAGGAAATTTCTCCTTAGTTCTAAATTGCTTCTCTCCTTGATTAGTTTCCACCTGTTGCTTCTTGTCCTGCCCTCAGGTGCTTTGGAGAATAGCTTGACTGCCTCTTCTTTGTGGCAGCCCCTGAGATATTGGAACACTGCTATCCTGGTCCTTCTCTTCATTAAACTAGACATACCCAATTCTTGCAACCATTCTTCATAGGGGCCTTCAGTCCCCTAATCATTGTTGTTGCTCATCTCTGCACTCTTTCTAGAGTCTCAACATCTTTTTTACATCGTGGCAACCAAAATTGAATGCATATCTTTAGATATGGTGTTGTGCTTTTTTTTAATATTATGGGAAAATAATTATGATTGTATTTTTATGTATGCTGCCCAGAGTTCTGTACTGTGTTCTCCCCAAAATAAGAACCTGCCTTATGTTTTTTTTGAACCTTGAAATAAATGCTTAGCCTTATTTTTGGGGAGGTCTTATTATTTTGGAGCGTGTGGAGCAAGATGGGGTTCCTCTTGTCATCTGATTTCCACCTCTGCATTTAAATATTTTGGAGGAGGGCTTATTTTGGGGGGAGGCTTATTTTAGTGCATGCGCTCAAAAGCCTGATTGGGCTTATTATCAAGGGATGTCTTATTTTCGGGGAAACAGAGTATTTGTGAGATGGGCATCTATATAAATATGATATATAAATTTCTGAGAAGATCTGTATGAGAGTGATCAGATAAAGTCACTGAAAGTGCCTTGCAAATTTCTCAGAACAAATGCTTTAGCAGGAAATATTGCTTTAGAACATATAAAAACCCTAGCGAAGGTCACAGTTCAGTGATAACCTCAATTGCATCCCATATAATGCATCCATACCCAATAAATATGAAGTAGTTCTGTAATGTTTTCCTTTGAAAAATCATTCAAAACTCACACAAACCTTTGATCTATCCAGAAATGGACTACATAATGTTATCATGATGGAAGATGTCCTGCTTTAAAAAGAGTGCTGATATATCTGAATATTGCTTGAAAGGAAACTTAATAGTGAATATTTGGAGCCCAAAAAGCACAATTATTGTGTTTTTTGAACATTTGACTGAAAGGATTTTGTCATTCATTGAGTTTCAGTTTAATGCATCCATAGAAAACTCTTTCTTTCATCAAAGACAACAAATTATATGTTTGAGTTGTAGTAGCTATTTCAAATATGAATGTGGGTGGAAAAATAAATGTACTTAAAACATATTGTCGACAGCCATAACATTACTGTAATATAATTCCCAGAAGTCCAAATAGAGAAAACAGTGAATGATCTAATGTTCCCTTTTAGTTTCATTGTTTGGCGATGGTTGAAAGTGAAGTTGACATCACCCCATCTAGATAAATAAGAACCCATAAACACATTGGAAAAGTGATGATAAAGCAAGCCTTATGGTAAAGGGGAAGCTGGATTTACAAGTGTTTGAGCATGGCTGAGTAAATTTTTGTGCCCATAGGCTGCATTTCACTAATTCTTTATTTATTTATATATATTTATATTTATTTATTTATCAAACACGTATAAGATAGCAGATATAAGTATAAACATAATTATGATTACAGGATAAGGATATAAGTAAATGGGGACAGTAGGACAGGGACGGTAGGCATGTTGGTACGCTTACACACGCCCCCTTACAGACCACTTAGGAATGGGGTGAGGTCAACAGTAGACAGTCTAAGGTTAAAGTTATGGGAGTTTGGGGAAGTAACCACAGAGTCAGGTAGTTCATTCCAGGCATTGACCACTCTGTTGCTGAAGTCATATTTTCTGCAATTGAGTTTGGAGTGGTTTACCTTAAGTTTGTATCTATTGTGTGCTCATATATTATTTTGGTTAAAGCTGAAGTAGTCATTGGCAGGTAGGACATTGTAGCAGATAATTTTGTGTGCTACACTTAGGTCAGACCGAAGGCGGTGTAGTTCTAAATTGTCTAATCCCAAAATTTCAAGCCTGGTGGCATAAGGTATTCTGTTGTGAGCAGAAGAGTGGAGTACTCTCCTTGTGAAATATCTCCGGACTCATTCAATTGTATTAATGTCCAATATGCAGTGAGGGTTCCAGACAGATGAGCTGTATTCAAGAATTGGTCTAGCAAAGATTTTGTATGCCCTAGTTTGTAGTACAATATTACTGGAGAAGAAGCTTCGCAAGATTAGGTTAACAACTCTTAGTGCCTTTTTGGCAATGCTTTTACAGTGAGCTCTGTCACTTAGATCAATTGAGATGAGTACTCCAAGGTCTTTAACAGAATGAGGGTCATCTATGATATCGTATCCACCCAGCTGGTATTTGGTGTTCTGATTTTTTTTGCCAATGTGTAAGACAGAGCATTTGTTGGTTGATATTTGAGTTGCCAGTTGTTTGACCATTCTGACACATAGTCGAGGTCTCTTTGTAGGGTAGCAGCATTGCCAGTGGTGTTAAATAGTTTTATATCATCAGCAAAGAGAACACAGTTGTTTATGATATGATAGCAAAGGTCATTTATGTAAAGTATAAAGAGTGTGGGTCCTAAAATGCTTCCTTGGGGGACACCGCTGTTAACAGGTGCATTGTGGGAAGACTTTTAGGAGAGTTTGACAGATGCCTCTGAAGTGAACAATTCTTGTGTTTGATTTTTATATTGAAGTACACACAGGGGTGAAATCCAGCAGGTTCTGGAGAACCAGTAGCGGAAATTTTGAGTAGTTCAGAAAACCAGCAAATACCACCTCTGGCTGGCCCCAGAGTGGGGTGAGAATGGAGATTTTGCAATATCCTTCTCCAAGGAGTGGGGAGGGAATGGAGATTTTGCAGTATCCTTCCCCTGCCACACCTACCAAGCCACGCCCACCAAGCCACACCATGCCCTCCAAGCCACACCCACAGAACTGATAGTAAAATAATTGGGATTTCACCACTGAGTACACATATGACCCATGCAGTCCTCAAATTAATTACAGACTGAAAAAGACTATCCTTCAATAGTCCCAAACGTTATGATGCAATGGTCAATCAGAGAGGATCTTTTTTTAGAAAAAAGTACACCAAAGGGAGAGGGGAGATGAGAGAGAGACAGACAGAGAGAGAAAGGCAGGGGGAGGGTGGAGGAGGAGGAGGAGGAGGAGGAGGGAGGGAGGGAGGGAGGGAGGGAGGGAGGGAGAGAGAGAGAGAGAGAGAGAGAGAGAGAGAGAGAGAGAGAGAGAGAGAGAGAGAGAATATTATATATATATAGATAGAAATATAGAATATAAAAAACCTACCCAAAAATGCACCCAGGTAAAATCATTTTCAAAAATGCACTTAAGAGAAAATCCATACAAAAACATCACAAACTAATGCAGACAGAGTCTAATATAAATTGGGGGGGGGGGGCGAGGGGAGAGAGAAAAAGTGAGCAATATCAAAAGTGATAACGCCCATTCATTCTAGCTTTCATCATGTTCCTGAAATAAATTCTAATACATCTTTAGGATGTCATCTTTAAGTCTGTCCTAGAATGTTGCTTTCTCCTCTCTACCACAATGACTACAGGTCTGGATACTCTTTTGCATTTGCATTCCTGCTTGAAGCATTTTTCTTTTGGGCTGTGGCATCTTCTGCTAAATGCCTTTGGA